>CM056168.1:51130135-51601955 GCA_029691765.1 Entomobrya proxima
TACCGAAATTTCCTTCTACAGAAGTAAAGCTGACACAGGCGTGATGTACTTTTAATCTATCAGTGTTGTATTTCTAGTGAAACTATTTAAACACAATACAGAAATGCACAACAATTCGATTCACGTAAAGTTTTCAAATATGAAACAAAAATTCCAACCAACTGTTTGTTTCTAATTCACAAAAGGTGTAAACTGTTTTGACTAATTTTACTTAAAATATTATGGAAACTTTTTGCTGAGCTTCTTTCTCTCCAAAGTTTCGAAAGAAGATTCTTTTAAAATTATTTAACTGTAAAAAAGTCTGTAAGGCAGTTTGTGCTGATTGCAAAGTATTTTGGTAAATTGACATACCACAATTGGTTATTTGCAAAATTTAAAATGGCTGGAATACAAGAGCAGCAAAGGCTAGCTGAGCTAAATCACCAAGTATTCGGAAATCCTCTGGTAACTAAATCTATTGCAATACAATTTTACACATTGCTAGCCTCTACAAACTAGTAAGTGAATCATACCAGTTTTTCAAATTTATAATTGCAAATGTTTTAGATCATGCTTAAGATTCTGGAACACAGTTTGACGGAAGGTGCCAGTCTCGAGCCTGATTCTGTTCATTACATTACATCTTTTTTGTGCGAGCATGCACCACCAGAAGCTTCTTTTAGGAAGCTGATAAACGATCATGGTAATCTCCTGAGACAGGTTAACGGTGATTGGGAGAAATTTACGATAGACATAGTCACAAAGGCTCGTTTTCCTCTTAACTTGATTGAAGTTTACCAAACTGGGGTTCAACAGCTCGAAAAAGAAGCTCATGTGCCTTTTGCCTTGAAACTTCAACCGCAGCAAAGCATAACATTAACGGACAGCTTTTTTCAACTTGGCAGATTCTCTTTAGTAGAATTGCAATTGGACTACTCTGAAATGAAACAAAGGCATTATATTACGCGACTACCACTATCACAAAGCTTCCCATCTGTCCGTAAACTAATCATAAAATGTCCAGCTAAGCGGGATTATCAGGAACGCAATTGGGCTACTGAGAAACGTAATAGGTACAAAGAGAAACGTCTTTTGGCATATGAGGAACAAGAATGGCAACCATTTGTGCAAACTATTTTCGACAAGTGTATACATCTCAAAGAAGTGCAAGTTTTAGCAACTTCACAACCTCAACAGAAACCTTCAGGTAAAACGTATTCCTGGAAATATCCCGCCAGCACCAATTACCTTGCACTAGCAGATTTTTACCTACCACCCGTAGAGACCAATCCACTTAAAAGTCTTACGAGTTTGTACATTTCTTTCTCTGCTGAACGTGATAAATTTCACGACAAGCTAGTTGCTTTGTTAAATGGATGCAAAGACTCTTTACAAGAACTCATCTTGACAGGGCATCCAGAAGGAAGATCTCGCATTAGAATCCTATCCTTTCCTGTGTTTCCAAGACTTCGAACATTGATTACCAATCAAACGGTTCTGCTGTCGGATGCAGAGCAGGGTCAAGGTTTAGAAGGAAAAGTGCCTGCACTACAACACTTGGCTCTGGAATGGTCTGTGGAGTACAATTTTGAGGAAGATTTGTTCAAAGGCTGGATTGGACACTGGCAGACACAGCCACTGGAGTCAGTAAAAGGATTTTCGTGGAACATTACTCGAGATCCACTGTCTACTGAACAACTACTAGAAAAATTACCTTTTGTTTTACCGCAGTTGAATGCAATGTTGCCAAATATTAAACGATTGGAAATCAGACTTCCGGACTTGTATTTACCTGGTTTAGGTGTCGTTTTTTCGGATATGGTTCAGCTTACTAGTTTACAAATAGATGTTTGGAACAAGCGTAATAAAATTATTCCAACCATGCAGAAAAAGTTATGGGAGTTGTTGTTAATTGGAGGATCTGTTGAGCAAGTGTGTGAAATTCATAGAAAAATGGATACGGTCTGGATTGGAAAGGATTGGAATAAGCTATACGACGTAGAAAATATAAAAGTGAACAAGGCAGGACTGGATAATCTGAAACGGCTGGAGACGCTGTCATTTCGAAGTGAATTTAAATATCATTTGCTATCTGTTTGCGCCATTACAGCCGGATTGTTGCCCGTTGCGAGCTTAAGGAAGTTTATTATAGGGGGAAAATTTGAGATTTGTTTGGAGGCTGCCAAGATCTGGAAGGAGCGAAGTCTTGAGTTAATAGTCATAAAGTAGCTCACATTCAACCATTTATATATCGGTTTGTGTAAGTGTTATCTATAAGTGTTTGGTTAAAAGACTGTATTTTCAAATTTGCTGGCTTCAAAAATTTGGGTTTTAATTAAGTATAGATAAATCTGGTTGTAGGGTCATTAGGTTGGTCTTTGTTGTTAAAAACCATTATAAAATAAATATTGAATTACAGAAGATGGTAAAAAATACGACTGGTGTGGTCTGTAAATTTTATTCTGTGGAATTTTATTAATAAACCTATTTATCAATACATAAAAAATCTTTCGTTTATCTTTAAAATGAGATAAGATATCAATAAGAAAGCGTAAGTTTTGGCCAAGTACCCAAAACCTAATTTCTGTTGCTTAATGCCCAAAATGTGAAATGTGTTGGTTTCCTTTGTTCACAAAGAAAATCTTTTTTATGAAAACATGCAGCCACGAAGGGTTTTACCTTTTTTCTTTGTTCATTTCCTGATATTGAACGTTACCAGGATGTTCATTGTTCACATTTTACATCAGTGTAGCGAAGCAAATACAACAAAGATTCATTGTTCGCAATTTCATTATTCCATATCCCGCATTCTATCGCACGATCCCAACCTTAAAGGGACAGAATTTATGTGTTCCTTTATGTTTCAGAGGTTGACAATGTAACAGTTATGCAGTTTATTGTAAAAGGAAAGTATACTCTTCAATACATGAAGAAATAAACGCAAGGGACTACCTCAATCACAATTCCCAAATGCGTTCACGCAGAGAGCCCTTCTGATCTGATCATGTATCAAGTTGTTTTTGTCCAGACGGAAAAGCTACCTTTCTCATGTGAAATGTTGAAAAATACTTTTGTTTGGGTAAAATAAAAACCTTCTGTGCTTCAGAACAATTATTTTATACGTACTCGCAACACAACAAAATATAATTTCGCTGCAATTCCAACTTGCTGACGTTCTAAATTTTCCAAAGTTAAAATAAAATTCTACTTTATAAATTAAACTATAAAAGTTACAAATTAAAGTTGTTCCAAGTTTACTGGAGTGATACAATGGAACCCGCTAATAAGGGACCAGTGACCAGAAAGCGAAGGAGGCAAGCGCAGGAGTCTCAAACGAAAGCTGAACTTCAGAAAACACAATTCCTGCCACAGAGTGTATATTATTGTCCAAACGACATTCTTGTTAATCATTCTTGCGGGAAAATAAAGACTGAGGGGGATGTAAAGCCCAATTTAGTGGAATCGGTAAACGCTGAAATTGAAAGTCAACATGCTGCAGTATGTGAGGAAAGTAAAAATGACAACATAATAATAGTAAAAGAGGAGATTGATATTCCTATGGATTCTGAGAATAATGAGCATGCACAGAACAAAAGCATACTTGACAAGAAAACGTTGCAAGAAAGCAAAAGATCTAAAATTGAATGTATTGAGAAAATAACACACACTGAAACTGAGATAAACTCGGATAGTGAGCATGTCCAAACTGAAATTAATCCGTCACCAGGTTTAACACCGAGTGAGGATAATAAGCCTCCAAACCTTAATAATTATGAAAAAGAAAGCAAAGTTCAGAACTTGGTATGTGCTGAAAACACGCCTACTTTAGTTTTAAACGATAGGCGTTTGAACAATACCCAAGAAATTTGTAAGTTCAAAAATGTGACTGGAAACAAAATGATATCGGAACCGAATGCAGGGTCTTCAACTGGCCTTAATGTCGCAAACAGTTCCAAAAATGCAGTTAAAAGAGAAACTGGGAAAACTCAAGAAAGTGGTCAAATTAGGGTTTCAAATGGTGGTCTTAAAACACACTCAGTGCAAATGTTTTGCAATCTACGTACTTTGCAAAACCAGAATAGTACTAAAATAGCAAAAAAGGATGGAAATCAAATATCTTCTTATAAGTTGCTTTTTTCAAACAAAGACATACCTTTATTATGTCCAGTTTATAAACAGTATGCAAGAAAGACCACTGCAGGCGAAGAAAAGATTAATGATTTCATTGGTAAAATTGCTAAATCGGTGAAAATCGGAAATAGCTCAAAAACTGTACAAGCTGCAAGTGCAAATAAATTTGAGGTTACGAAGGACACAGTTGGACATGTTGGATTGCGGCAGAGCATGGGACGTGCTAAAACATCTATTTCAAAACCAAATGAAGTTTTGCCAATGAACCATCAAATAACAAGAAAAAATTTAACCATAAAGAAAAATGGAATTGATAACAATCAAGAATTCCAACAATCTAAATTGCACTCTTTTGGGCTAACAACACAACAAATGGAATTGGAACCAAACCAAACTATGCCAAAAAAGCTACAATTCTCACAGACAACTCAAACCGAGGATTTTGCGGAATGCCGGGAAAATAAATGTAAAATAGTCGAACTTGAGAAATCTGTAGAAACTTTGAAGACAGAGAATAATCAGCAAAATGTAACGATTGCCACGCTTCAAAAAATTGTGAATGAATTATCTGCCAGAATCAATTTGCTTGAAAAATCAGACGAGAAAGGAAGTTGTACTTTAGTTGATAAACCTTGTCTGAAAAAGAATGTTACTCCGCCTGAAAATCTTCCAAGCAAAACTGTGAACATAATCAGCTCAAATTTGACAGACGACACTATTGCTAGTGAATCTGAATTAATGCTTTCTCCAAGTGCGTCTAGCAGTGTATTATCAAAAAATAGAGACATTTTGGCAACCGGAAATAATGACACTTTGCTGAATACCACTACCACAAAATTTGTAGACAACGTTCTTGAGAATATTGCTTTAGGGAAATTCAATAAAAGCTCAACATGTGCACCTGCCAGTGCACATACTCAGTTGTTTAGTGAGGTAAAAAATTGCTAGTATTCATATACGTTTACAGCAAGTACAAATTTTAGCTGTTATTAAAAATAAATGTGATTGATTGAATAAATTTCAGGTTGGAAACATTGTCTGGAAGAAATATGGTTCATCCATTATAAGTATTCAAGACTTTTTAAATGCTCGACTAGTTTGCACTTTCTGGAGTAAGGGCATCTACGAAATCAAGGATGGCCCTTGCAAAATATTGCAAACAAAGCGTCAAGTATTTGCCACAACATGCTGCATGAAAGATTTAGATCCATTTGTTAAAACTGTTTCCAGCAACGGTATAGTTCCAAAGACTACCCTTAATATTTCCAGAATCAGGCAAGACTCATTTAACAGATGTCAAAATCCTAGCACAAGAATCGAGCAGGAAAAATCCGAACATGTCCTTACTATTCTACTTAGATATAACGGGGACGCAATTACAAAATTGGTAACTGTTGATACTGCAGTGGCAAATGAAATATTTTTAGAATGGTATACAGCATTTGTGAATTTTCTTAAATCCATGCCAAACCTTCAATCCATCACAGCAACTTGTGCCAAGTATACGAGCATAGGGGAAAATTTGAATTGCTTTTCCCGTAGTGATATTATGTTTCCAAAGTTAAATCATTTACAGCACATTGAAATGATTGGATGGAGAGGACCATTAATGGAAGCTGTGTTGCGGGCAAATCCAGATATAATTAGTTTAAAATTGAATTGTCCTTCGTTCATCAGAGATATTTTTAAGCAAATAGAATTGCCAAAACTTAATACTCTATCAATTTGTTGCTTTGACATGGATATATTTGATATGGAGTCCTTGGCGCAAATAAATGCACCGGCACTGGAAACACTTGAACTGCAGTTTAGCTTTTCCTCAAAAAACCATAAAGGCTTAATTGAATGTAGAACGGAAAGAGTCTTTCCAATTTCGAATGCATTACAGAAAACCTTAAAATTTGTAAGAATGACACATGAAGATCTTGAAAATCTTGATAATTTTCCAAAACTGTCAAAGATAACAAGCTTTGCTCTTGAATTGAAATTTGAGTACATGTTAAAAAATCCTACAAAGATAATTGATATACTTTTGCCAATGCGAGCGTTGAAAACATTGGAACTACGAGAAAAACACCAATGCCTTACAAAACCTTGTTGTTCAAGGAATGAAAAATATTCTAGTATGCAACATTACCGTTCATTTAAAATAAGCATTGTATCCAAATTGTGGAACTCATTGCCCAAATTACAAAAAGTTGTAATATACTCAAGTTATAATTGTAGTGAGAAAACTTTTGTGTTTATTCGCAAATTCGAACCAATAGAAGTTATAAATCTTTGCTAGAAATAACCACCTTATTAACATATAATGACATGTGTTGATTGGTGGCACTTGTTACCAATGGTTTGAAATAAATGGAAAGTGTAAATAAATTTGTTTGAAATATCCTAATGATAAGCTAGAAATAATTTCTGGGAGGTATATAATTATTGTTTGGCTTAATTCACATTTTAAAAACTAATGAACCTATTTAAGTTATGTATGTATAGTATTTGGTAATAAAACGTGACACTTTTATTAGTAATACTTAAATACAAAGAACGATACAGCCCAGTCTTTAGGGTATTATTAGATTAGACTACGAAAGACAGCCTATCAAGCTGTTGCAGTTACCCTTGAATATAGTAGTTATATGTTTTTCTTTATTTAAAGGTTAGTGTAAGCGTTATTTAGATATGACATATTCTTTGTAACTCTTATTAATAGAAGTTAACTGAATTTAAACAATGTAAACAATTATTTATTATAAACCAGAGTTTTGATTGCAATTGCTTGATATTATTTACATAATAAAGAATACAGATAAGATTAGAAGTTATCAATCCACTGATGACATTAGTCAACAGTATTATTTCTGTTTCGTTGCGCTTTGAGCCACTCTGTACGTGTTGAAATATCAGGATAATGGGATGATTTTAAGGGTCCATCAAAGCACTCTAAAACTTCCAACTTGGGAAGCATTTCCCAAATATTTGCTTCTTCATCATACATTTTGATGAGACTGTTTTGCTCAACAATTTTCTGGAAACCAGTGGGCTCCCACAATTCTTCAATCTCAGATTCCAGGTCGGAGTAACCTTCAGCAATATCTAGCTGCTTCAAAGAATCTTTCATTGGTAAAATAAAGTCAATACTTGAAAAGTTTCCCAAATCCACTCTCAGTCGTTTAACATTTTGCAAATTAAGTCTCAATGAATCATGTTCCTGAATATGCTGTTGAATTTCATTTGCTGTTTTGCAGCTTGGCAATCCAAGCATAACCTCAGTAGCCGTTTGTCCCCATTTGTTTTCAACCAACTGAAAAATCTCCGACCATGGAATGTAAGGACATGATCCAAAGTTCAAATAAACTTTATTCAGTTTCCACGTAACGTTGTGCAATTTTTGAAATTCAGATTTTGACAGTATTTCAATCGACAACTGAGACAAATTTGGCAATTTGCTTGTAAAAAAGTTGCAGTCTTCGAGCTTTTCTCGTTCCATTTCCAGCATTTCAATATGCCAATTTTTGGCCAATATTTGGTTGAACATGTGGACATTCATACTTTCAGTTTTCAAGTATCTTAGCTTGGTCAGTGTGGGAAATGGATTTCTTGTGATGGTTTGTTTCAGTTGGCGAAACGCTTTATCTTCATATTTGCAATCCATATAGCCGTCATGCAAAATTCTTAATCCCACCAAATTTGGTAATAGTTCCGCAAGACTTTCGATTCCTAAATAAATTTCAGAAAGAGATAGTCCTTCCTCGTCCACCAGCATGTTGCAATACCAAATGTGTTCTTTGTAATTTTCCAAAACGTGTTTCAAGCTGTTTGTGAACTCCTGGTTGGCTTTAACTTTGAGGCAAATTTCGTTCGATAGAAAGGGACTCCGTTTATTTTCCTCCAGGTGGAATAGATCAAAGTTGGATTCAAATTTGTGTATGTCGTCTACCGTAAACAATGCATAACATTTTGTCCAGCATCCATCTTGGTCGTGAAACCGCCATTCGCATCTCTCCCATTTGCAGTTGTGTTTCATTGCACGAGTTGCATCTTGATTCATTCTAAAATTGGACTCCAAGTTTTGATAAAACTCGTCAACGCCGTTGGACCAAATCCGGCAAACATGGCGTAACTTCAGAATAACTGAATGTAAGGAAATTTGGGTTGAGTATCCAGATTCTCCACGATATTGCTCAAGAGATACACTCTGTGTGTCTTCTTCATAAACTGGATTGTTATCTCGTTCATATTTCATTCCCAACACTTTCCAAACTTGTGGAAACAAAAAAGTTACACGTTGAGAGAGCAGCAGGTTTCTGAAGAATAGGCTAGAATTGGAAACTGAGGTGATATCTTTAGAAGTTTTCAGCTTTCCTAGAACTAGTTGCCAAATCTAGAAAATGTTAATAAGTCCATGCAGCATTGTCCTATAAACAATTATTATGTAAGCATGTATTTTTCAAATTGTTTACCTCTTCTGAAAATACATTTAACAGCTTGGATGATTCTTTGCTTTCATTCCTGCTTGAGGTGACAAGATTTTGACAATTTGTTGAGCTGGATGCATTGCTTGTACCAGGACATTCTGGATTTTGAATATTTTCGGATTTTTTACAAGACTGATGTTGAACACCAGTTGGTTTTTGTTTCCTGTTATTTGACTTCTTCTTACGTGGCATTTTTGGTCAATGATACACCACAGTAAACCTATAATTAGATGACAGATTTTATTCTTGAAATTGTTTTGAAAACAATGTATAAATGTTTTTCTGGGCAACCTGGTAAAAATTATATGCAAGTCCAAATGGAATCTGTAAATTTTTAGACCAAAGCAGGATAACAGAAAGCATATGTTGTCTGTTGCTTCAGCCGCTTCTTTGCTTTGTACGTGTGCCATAAACCCTATGCATAAGTGAAATAGCACAGTTGGCATTCATTCAAAATGGTGGCCTTGAATAAGTTCTGCTGTTGCAGCAGAAAGATTTGATTTTGATTTCTACGCTACAAAGATGCAGGAAATGATTATATCAAAATAAGATGCAAGTATTTTAGACTGAAATGCGCATATAATACAGCATCCACTTTTACAAGTGTTGTACTGGGCTTTGAGAAAACACACAATCACGAAAACATATTCTCTTTTTCTTGATTTCGAAAAGAGTCTGAATCGAGTAGACCAAGTGGATTCGCCATGCGAATCTATAAGCTAAAAACCTAAAGCCTAAAAACATATAATCTCAAACATCCTCGACGATAAAAAACCTTTGGATAAAAACGTATAATTTTACTAGAAATTACATTTTCAGACGAATGATCAGCATACATTCTTACTTTGTTTTAATGTTTCAATGACTTTTAAAACTGCCATAGTTAGCGCTTGTGCCGCAACAATGAAGAATATGCAATGAACTGAGCTAGTCCAATGTACCAGTTTGATTATTTGATAGAATTCTGCATTTTTTATTCTGCAAGTTTCTGTAATAATGATTTCAGTTACATTTTACGAAAAACAAAATCAATTCGTGTTGCCCACCTCAAAGGCTGGTTAACCCGACGAAGCAAACCAAATCAGTGTTCACCTACTTATCCAATGGTGAATACTCGTTTACGAGCGTTTTGTTACTAGTACACCAAATAGAGATAAAGGTTCTTCAAATGCTTCTATTGTTTTTTAATGGTTTGGATGATTATGAATAAAAAAGTGGAGGAGAACACTTCCGCTTTGACCTTGACCAGAACGACGCGTTTCGATAATTTTATTTCATCATCAGGTCCTATATAATTTATGAAATATAATATTCTGTTGTTGAATGGCTTTTACAAAAAACATTAAAAATTGAAAACGGTTAATGGAAATTACCTGGGAATTCTTATCTTCTACCTTTAGTAAAATGGTTAGTCAACTTTGTACATGTTAAAATAGCTTTCTGCCTGAACATATTACAATAGTTAATTTTCTGTATATTTTAAACAAGCGACGGAAACAAACAATTTAGTATAAAACTTAAAATTAATATGTTGTTACCTTTATTATCAATTACTCTCACTTATTAAATTTTTAATTACAATTGACAACGGAGCTTATTTACTCTGGCAGAAGTATTTTAGCTATGAAGACTGTTCATAAAGACAACATTGTTGGTATGGCGGTCTCGGACTATGAAAACCGCTCTTGTGTATTTTTTATGCGTGTTGCACGTGTGCTAAGCTGATCTGGAATTGTGCATGCATATTGAACTGAAATATTCTTGGCTATTTCTGTGAGAACATTGCTATTGCAAGACCAAGAGCAAGAGCATCCATAATATGTTGTTGGATAATATGTTTCAAATCTGGTATTTTGTAGACTCTAAAACTCTATTTTCAATTAGCAGTAAAAATTTTCTGAAAAAGTTTAAACGAAAAGAAATCGAGTGGGAGAAACGCACTAACAAAGCACACGGCTCACTTCCGGCTTGGCGTAAACATAATAAGCCTGTTCCCACTACGATTTGTAATAGATATGCTGAATCTCTTTCAAAAGCTGTCTTGGGCAAAAAGTAGACTTAGGTAGTACAAGTGCACATTCTCAATTATCAAAGTTACTAGGAGCCAAAGACGAAAATTGCAAGAATAACAGTACCAGCACAGAAATAGGCAATGTACCCAAACCTAATGAGGTTAGTACTAAGATCACTCCTAACAGTAACGTGAACTTTTCGGTCATTAATGACAATGATGATGATAAGAGATTTAGCACAGAAATATTGGGCGTCAAAGAATACGCCAGGTTATTTCCCTAACCGCCACCTAGAAAAAGAGCTAAAAATCCAATTTTTAACAAAAACAGAGGTTTAGTCGAAAATGAAGATGAATCAGTGAATGATGAAGCTGAGGATTGAGTTAGAAACGGTTAATGGTATCAGGCAGCGAAAAAATCGACGTTTTATTAATTTTAACAATGTTTTCCCAAATTATTCAAATTTACCTTTCAAGACAAGAAGAAATTTAAGGATTTTATTTTATAACATGGCAAAATGCAAATCATGTATTCACAATTTAACAACAATAACTGTACCAAAAGCAGTAGAATTATGCTTATATCTGGGGTTTAAATTTAATTTTAATCTAGATGCTAACTTCGGAAGTTTGTATAGGGCTATAGCAGAAGGTATACGTAAGTATGCATGGAAAGTATTTTTTGTAAACAACGGTCAAGAAAGTAAAATGGATGAGATAACGAAAATAGCTGTTAAAATTAAGAAATCAGTAGGAGGAGCTAAATTGCAATCACCGATTGAATGGGTATTATTTGGTAAAGAGTTTACTGAAAATTGTATCAATAAATTAAAACGAAAAAGGGTTAAGGTTGACAAGTTACATATGTATTTAGTAAACCAACTAAAACAATTTCTAATTAGTAATAACATTGTTTTAAAACAAAGTGACAAAAATGCAGGCTTAGTTTTAATGTATAAAGATGAGTACGAATTAGAAATTGTACGCCAACTACACGACCTTGAAACTTATGTACCTAGTACGAAGGCACATTTCGATCAAGCCATACAAACATTTAAAGATAAAGTAAATCATGCTAGAAACATAAGCTTTAATAAGTTTTCTATCAATCTTAAATCAGTTTTACCTAAGAAATATGAACCAGCAAAATTTGACAAATTTCCTGTAGGTAGACCGATTTGTAGTAATGTACTCACTATAAGCAGAGGTATAGCAATATTGCTAGACGCAATTCTCAAACCTTTAACTATTCATATTTCAACTCTGTTGATAGATACACCACATTTATTGACACTACTTAGTAACATTAAATTAGACAAAAACAAAAAATACTGCTTAGTAGCTGCGGATGTATGTGTCATGTATCAAGAGTTACCGATAGAAATCTGTAAAAAGAACTGCGTTATATTTTTCAATCGATACAAATCAGTAACAAAATTACCATTTGAAATTACAGAAGCTCAACTTAAGTTATTGCTAGATTTAAGCTTAGATTACAGTTATATTAAATTTAATACCGAATTGTTCTTTCAAAAGCGTGGTATTCAAATGGGAAACAATGCAAGCGTTTCAGTAGCTAATATCACAGCAGCAGTAGAACTTGAAAAAATCTGAAGAATTGAAATGCATTTTAAACGCCGATTTATAGATGATATTTTATTACTCATAGATATATCTCAAATTGGTCAGAATATTAATGAATGGCTACAAGAGACGTTTAAGCATAATTTCCTTAGATTTACATTTGAATCATCGGAAAATGAAATTAATTTCTTAGATTTGAAGATCATGTTAGAAGAAGGAAATGTACGGTTGTTATGTAGAAAGCATAACAACCGTATTTTACTCACAGTAGGAGCAAATCCTATTTCCAGAAAATATATTACTGCAGAGTAGCTCAGTCCAAACTCAAGGATAAAAATTATTACAAGAAAGTTTCCTTTTAGAGAGGCGCTCATTGGTGGAGGATTTTCTCTCAGAAATGGAATCAAGTTAACTGATATTTTTGGAAGCCACTGGTCAATTCCAGAGGCCTTCAACCAGCTAAGTCGCATTATAAATAGTTGGTCAATATATCTATAAAATTTAATCACTACTGACTGATTGGTATAAGTGTCGGAACTTACGGAAACAAGTGTTTGATTTTGAGCAAACGTGTTCTTTGCGTATTCGTAGCTCATGAAGTTTGGTAGCAAGAATGCAGTTTTATTACAGGCTACTAGCTCACTAAGGTACCATTGGTACTGACGTTCAATTACAGTCTTTTTTATCTGTTCTATTAATTTTGATACTGATACAAGTTTACCATACACATCATTTTGCAACAAAGGCAAAACACTTTCCAATATAGAAGTAATTACATCTGTCATTTTTGGATGTAGGCGTGAGTTGTTTTCCAAATCCTGGATTTGCTCAAGAACTGAAGGTGTTCGTTTTTCATTTTTGTCTAGTATAGTTCTGAATATTGATGAAAACTCACTGTGCCCGTCAAACGAAATTCCGCAAAGCACATGCCTTCTGGTAAACGCTATTTCGTAATTTTGTAAACGGCATGGTAAAAATCCATCCTCTGATATTTTTGAAATTGGTAAGTTAGTAAAAGCAGTTAATCTTGTATACACTGTGAAATTTTCTTTCTTGAGTTGCTCCATCGTTTCGAACAATAGGGGTTGACGTTGGGTTATCATGTTGTACACATTTTGATTTTTATACCCATTACTAAGAACTAGACCAGTTAGTAAAACTCCTGCTAGTATCCATCTAAGTATGTGATTATTTGCTAACTTGTCCGAAAATGGATTACCCATGCTCTAGTAAAGTTTTCATTAACGAAAAAATATTTTCTACCCATCTACAAGTGTTAGCTTTAAATCCAAATGTATTCCAAGGACGCAATAGAAACAAAGCCGTTAAAATTATGCTAACAAGAATAAATATCCATATGATTGTTTCATACACGCCAAACAACTCATGAAATGGAAATGGCTGCAGTCCCCGTTGTCCACAAGTTACAAATTTAAGACTGTCTACAGTACTTTCAATTACAAGTTGATTGCTGCGCAAAACGTACAAAGGCTGCTGTCCTAATTCAACATTTATATTAACGTATCTTATTCTGGTCCCAACAAATCTGGCTTGAACTTCGGTTGGCAACTGAAAATTCGTGCACTTTATGGCATTATATATTGGTTCTGTTGTCTCATTTTTTATAACATGCAGTACTAGGCTAAACACTGCCATGTAAAGCGCCTTTTTCTTATCCTTAATAATGGGGTTTAAATATAAAGTTTTGTACTTATATGCTCTGGACATATCTTGAATAGCCGTTTCCTTGAATCCCACTGTTTCTAAAATATTTTGATGCCAGTAACTGTAAGTTCTCCACAGAACACTTGGATAAGGCAGATTAAATAGATCTAAATTGGAATTATGTTTAAAGTATTAATTTGTAATTTGTAAGATGAGATTGTGTTTAAAATCAACAAAATCACTACTTACCTATAAATGTATTAATATTATGCGATGTTAGAATTGCGTCACAACCAGATAGTCTCGCAAACGTTATTGTATTTTGCATATCTGACTCGGGGGGCATAAGTAGATATACATGGTGGTTCATTTTAAAATTCGAGTGAGTCAGTACTATAAATGACATCCAGAAATAAATGTGAACGTTGGTCGGTAATGGCTGAGAAATACTAGCAACCAGAATATTTATCTGCGGAATTGAAACGCCTACAATAAAGTAATTACTATCGAATTCTTCTAGTTCCGGGTAATGAAACGTTCGTACGCCAGCAATTGCGGTTGAGAAAAAAGAAAAAATAGGTTGAAACAAGTTCACCTGTATCGTTCCAAGCCAAGGCGTCGACGACGAGGAATACTGCAGGAAATCAAATTCGGCACATACATCAGTATTATACGGTTTAAATGGACGTAATGGTTTTTAAAACGTTGTAAGTAGACACGGAAACTTTGCGACGTTACATGAATTATTACACTGTAAGTTTAGATGGCTGCTCGGAACCCAAACCAACTCCGTATAATGCACTATTTTCTTATATCTAGTATATTGCTGGTAGTATAATGCCGGTACTGGGCTTTTCAACAGTATTGGAATGTTTGTTGTTTTTATATTAACATACTGAAAGTTACACACAATAGCCAATTTTTTAAACTTTGGCACGAACTTTAGAAGATTGTCTACGTCTACACTATTAACTGACAGGTCTTTAAAAGGGTACTCTTTATACTGGTTTAAAATATACGCCTGGTTAGTGTTAAGTCGGACATAGTCTTGATTAGATTGGAATAATTTTAGCGGCTTTACGAGCATTGTTTTCCCTACGTTAGTCCAAATGGAAAAGAATAGGATTTGAGAAACACCTAATAGCATTGTAAAGTTGCACTAATTCCTAAATAGATATATTTAACAAAAAAAAGTTTTGAAGTTTTAGTTTGACATCAGCAGTTAACTAAATGATCAGCTTGTTCCAAGTTAACTAAAATAAAGTTTCTTTTAACCAACACGTTTCTATTAGTATCCTGGAACTGTACTAAATTTTAATTTATTCCTACTTCAGGTTTATCTATAGCATAACAAAACTTTTACGGAGTTAAAATAAATCTCATAGATATAGATATATATTGGATTGTTGATCCATATAATGTTTACATAAACTAACTAAACAACAATTAAGTACGACTTTTCTAGCTACGAAAGCTTTTTGTTTTGTAGAACACAATAGCAGTAATGGTCTGATGTTAGTAGAAAAGTGTTTTATATTTGCTAAGTTTCACTACATATAACTTCTCTTTTAGTGTTAGATGGATATAGATGGCAAGCCGAGAAATCAATAAGTTAATAAAGCATTATTGAGTTTATTTAAATACGGTTTGTAATAATATTAAGAACACTTTATTCTAGTGATTAGTAATTAATTTGTTAAAGTAAACTTGGGCATGTGAATATAAATTGAATTGAATTTCAATTAAACTAAATACGATTTAAAACAAATAATGTGTGCTGCTAGGCTTTTACATAGTATTCGTTGGATCCCAACACTAATATATTTAGCGTGCGCGCAAATTGTTGGGGAATGCAAGAAAACTACCCGTCTTCAATTCCTCCGGAGATTACTGCCTCGGTGAAAAATATGCGTATATTTTCTAGCCTGAATCTATGAAAGAGCTGTGCTACAATCTCCTCAGAGCTGTCAAAATTATACCACTAAGTCTATCTAAGGTCTTAAATTTCAATCAAAATGACGAGAATTACACTTAAAATAAACTTCCACCGACATCAACAGCAATTTAACAACAATAATAATTAACAGGTTTATTTAACTGTTCAATTAACTCTCAAAAACAACAATTTGTACTACAGTTAACTTTCGATTTCATACGACAGCTACGCTACTGCTACAATTTTGAAAAGTGAGAATGAACCAGAAACTACTGACGATCCGCTGCTGCTGACGACGACTTGACCTTTGACAAAACGACGGCAATCACGACGACGACGAGAAAGATGACACAGCCAATCAGAAGTGAGTGCATTTGATCTCGTTGCAGTTGACGGAAAGTTCATTGCAGCATACAAATACGTTAAAAGCACGCAGACAAATAATATACACATATTTTTTCTTATGAATAAATGCACGCAGGCATTACTATTAGAACATTATAACTATACAAAATTATTAAACAAAGGTAATTGTTCTCATTTTCCGACACAAATAGTCTCACTAGTTTTAACTGCGTGGCTTAATTCTGCTTACTCATATTATTTTAAAGACTTCTCAAAAAAACCAAAAACAATGTACACTTGAGAGTCATCTTTAGACAAAATGCAAATGGATAAAAATTGTAAACGACAGTAATACTTACACTACAACTAATCAAAACATGATTATTTTAACAATAACAGTTGCACGGTTATTTCATTAGCTGTCATTAAACAGTTTAGTGGTGTTAACCTTTCCACAAAATTTGCGCTTCCAAAACAGACTTTAATACAGGCAAAGCTTTGATATGTTCTTTGCTTCAAAATTCGCTCTCGTCGTTGTATCCACATCTCTGTAGTGAGCTGCTTTGAAATCTGGAAAATTGTTGCCTTAGAAATTTCAAAGACGTTAGCCATGCCCCCAAACAAAATCAGAAACCGTACGCACCTTGAACCATACAAAACAGAAATAACGCAATTTGTAGAAATGTGTCGGAATTAGGTGGAGTCTTGACAACTATTACCATGCAAAGCGACATGCATGGAATTCCTAAGACCATAATAGAAGGCATAACCCAATTTTGTTGCACTTCGTTCATCAGACAAACCAGTGTCTGTATGGCTCTATACTGCACAAATTTGGCAAAGATAAGTTGTTGGTAGACAGTTTTCTTGAAATATCAAAATGTAATTCTGCACTGATAATGTACACAAAACCATGCATACGCAAACCGCCACAAAACCCGCATTCACACCAAATGACCACATCCAGTGAAATTGGATTAACAAAATTAATTTTGAAGTTAATGAAATTGGCCAGAAATAATTCCACTTTGTTTTCTGAAATATCTCATTGCACTCTGGTAACAGAAAGAACATTGCAAATGACGGTTTGCATGGGTTAATCCAGTGTAATCCGTAAACAAAGACAATTGGTACAGTTAAATACCTACAAACATATTGTAAGCTAGCAGAAGTTGAAATACATCGCGAACCGATGTTAGTCTCCAGGTTTTAATTTGGTATACGTTCCAGTTGAATGTTTCAGGTAGATGTAAAATTCCGTTGATATATTGACAAAGTGCTTTGTTATGTTTCCGATACCCAATTAAAATTGGACTATAACACCACAAGACTACTTGTGAGAATCCAAGAAGAAAGCCGTCAAAGTTATTTGTGAATATTGCATTTTGATTGTTGTAATAAATTCCACCAAGTGCTTGTACTATCAGAAGAATTATATACAAGCATATTTTCTGTTTAGATTTATATAAATATTTATTATTATTATTAAATATGGAAGTGCCCTTCACTATGTTAGGAATATTACTTGGTGTATGCTTCTAAGTGATAGTTGGAGAAACAATATACAAGAAACGTATTCTGTATAACCCGTACTACTATAATCAAGATGTGTAATTGCAGAAGTCATTTTAACAAAAATGCACATGTGCAAAATTACAAAATTACTAGGATCATGATATCTATATGTTTTTTATTTCCTATTGCAAATACAGTCTTAACAGTTGCAAGCACGCGTATTTTAATGCGCGTGCACATGTATTCAAATATTAAGGATACCAAATACCCTGTAACAACAAACCACTATCCAGTATTGTACCTACAAGTTCAATTTGCAGATTACATGTTATGAGCATCATTTTTCCCAAGTAAGATGAATCAATAGATTTTGAATGACTCATTTTACTTAAACATTACACAAACTACATAAAATGTGTGATCAAACTAAAAGGATACTTTTGAAATTTCGCTAGATCATTCGTTAAAGGCTTCTTTATATACACACAGTATCGGCATTGCCTATTTTTCATGCAAACACTTTAAGTAGCAACTATTCCTAATTCTAACCCCTTTACCGGTGCCAAATTGGCGTGATGGTAATTGTGCACGAAAGTACAACATTATATTATTAAAATTTAAGTAAGCAACGCCTTTTCCTAAAGTACCTATTTGAATGCTTTTACAGGCACTTGTAAAACCCAAAAGGTGGTCTGCGGGTTAAATTCTACGCTGAGTAACCCAGTTTGGCCTGGGGTATAATACTCTCACCCGGCACCTTGTCGAGATGGGTTATTTGGAATAAAACCCAGTAAAATAAAAACTCCTTAGTAAATGCAACCATTTTTAATGGCTCCTATAGCATCATGTACAGTTAAAAAATATAACCCGTTAATTCCAGTTAAAACCCGTTTTTATCATTTAAAGCCAACTCATTGGGTTTAAAAGTAGAAACGCTCGACTTTAGCCATCTCTGGTAACAGCAATTGGTGAACTTATACAAGAGAAATGCTTTTATTTTTAATTACATATCGATCAGAGCCAATAGTCCATGAAGCAGACTTCAAATTTAAAGAAAGTGTCAAAGAACAAAACATTATTCCACGTAGAAAACTATTCAAAGCTTTAAACTTTCAATAAAATTCGTATGCATAAAATAAGTGTACGTTTGAAATTTTTAAGTTCAGGTTGAACGGTTTATCAAGGAATAAATTTGTACTTTGTGTATTGTCAGTGCACTAATTTATATATAAAAACTGTTTGCAAGTTTACATATAAGCAGCGTTCCAAAAAAGATTCTTGTGTTTTTGGTTCTGAACTGTTTATGTGATTAGGCTTTGTGTAGATACATATGTAGCAAAAACTGTACTGAAAACATTAAATGCAAACACTGGGAATTCAGAAGAATTTAAAATAACATATCAAAATGGTATTATTATCGTCATCATTGTTAACCATTTTGCTTACATCATGTTTGGCTAATTTTTTACAGTCACTAAATCGGCTCACCCCAAAGCAACTTAAAAGTATGTCTAGGAATCATCAAGAATCCTACATCTTCGAACATAACAACAAATATCCTTTCCAAAATTTGCCAAGTTCTTATGTAAATGTTGATACTCTTCTAGATACTGTTCCAAATGACCACCAGTTTGTTGTTTTGTCAAATTTTCAGTACGCTGATGTTCTGGTTACACAAACTCCAATCATGTTAAGAACTCCAGAATTAGCAATACGGACTGATGAACAGACCCTCTCATTTCAATTTGTTTGGATTCCTAAAGAATTGCTGCAGTCACAATGCAACACTTCGTGCGATATTAAAAATTTACAATGTTTTTCAAGCACGTTTTTTGAAAAGCCCAAAAACAACATTAGTCCGGATGATAACTATTGCTTTGAACTGTATTTTTTGAAATTCTCATCAAAAACTACTCCATGGAATGGAATGATCCAAGTTCTACTTTTCCAACCGTTTTTCTATTTGCTACAATCCAACCTTGGCCATATTCGACAATTTACTGATATTTGTTGGCTAGAAAAACCTTTGCGGCACTATCCTGGCCTAGGAGTTCCCAGTTCAAAGCAAACTGTAAACATTCTGGTACAAAGTAAATCCCAGCCTTTACCCACTAATCTTGCAATTTTTTACTGGATGCATTTAATTGCCTGGAGGAAGAACAGAGCACTTCAGGTGCATTACAATATATTTTTATTGATACAACTGGACAGCAACAATAAAGAAATGGTCAGTCTAGTTCAACCTTGTGCTTGTAATGAACGAATTATTTCGCGCAACATTAACGACATATCAGGTATGTAAGATAATTTTCAAATTTGCAACATTGCTAACAATATAAGGTTATTTTAAGCGTTTTAAATTTCTTTATGACAAATAAGATATGTTCACACTGCCGTATCCAAATATACTGTGGGAGTTTTTTCCGTTTTGGAATCAAGCAAGCGACAACACAGGATTCATCGGATTTGATGCAGCTACACAGCTTCAGGAAATGTCAAATAGTAATAAGCACAAAACATTATATATGCAGACACATGGCCACAACAAAAAACGAAAGTTTTATTTGGCCTTGTTTAGTTTGTTGCTTCAATTACTTCAAAACGAGACAATTCTGCATTACGGAAGCAACATTAAGTGTTCCGGCATAGCAATACCTAGTGTAAAAAATTCGTATGATCATCTCTGTAATTTGCGATTTCTAAATTTAGGTATAAAGTTTGGCCACAGCACTGCGCCCCTTAGTAACTGGGTGGCAGTTAATAGTGAAGTAGATACGCTTAAATTTGTAACCTGTGGAAAACGTGGAGTACAACCATTTCCATTTAAGGAGCTGTTAGATGTATACCAAATGACTGTATGGATATGCATTATAGTAAGCATATTAGTTACTTCTTTGATTGCCAATTGTATTGTGTTACCAATTATAAATGGTACCGGTACTAGTGGATCCGTAAATCACATTATTAGGTGTCTTGATAATATGTTTTCCGCAACAAAGGTATTGCTTGAACAAGGAAATCCGTTTTCTGAAAAGTTTGCTAGTAATCCCTTGCTTCAATGGATTTCAATAGGATTCTTGTTAGCTGGTCTGGTCTTAAGTAACGGATACAAAAACACAAATGTGTACAACATGATAATACCTAGACAGCCGCTATTGTACGAAACGGTGGACCAATTAAAAACTGATAAGTTTTCACTGTTTACAAGAATCACCAACGTTAAGGAACCTTATCCATCTAACTGTGAAAAGGGTAGTCTACTACCATTCGAGTTTTACACAAACCATTATATAAGGAGTAAAGGAAACGGCTGTATAATGGGATACAGCGAAATTGGGTGGTTTATAGGCAACTTGAGATTATATGACTCTAAGATTAAAAAATATATCAAGCATCTTAGAAAAATAACGCAACTGCACGGAAATATTAGCACCCTGTTTAATTCGTTAGGTCAAAGTGTACTTACTTTACTGAGGACTGATATTTTTGGAAATGAAGAAACAATTTCTAGAATCCTCAGTGCGTTTAGAAATACGATAATAGAACGTCAACTAGAATGGTATACTAGTGATCTAGTAGCATGTAACAAAACTGCATTTGTGTTGCCAGCATATATGTGTCATGAATTTGCTAAGAAGGCGTTTTCTCACAATCAGCACCTGGTTTCTGTTAGTTCGGAAGACTTAACAAATCATTCGGTGGAGTTTTATTTTGAAGGTTATTTACACCCGAGTTTTATATTGCAAATAAGTTATCTTAGAGCATCTGGTATTGATACATGGCTACCAAAGATTTCGGTAAATATTATTCCCTTTGCTAAATCAAATCCACCACCTGTGAGTGCGTCTCTGCATGGAAATGTGTTTATTATATTTTGTCTGCTTCTGATGGGATTAAGCTTTGGCATTGTTGTCTACGTACTTGAAATGTTTTATTCAGGAATACTACTTAAATTGTGTAACACGCTTATAGTAAATTTAAAACTTGTTTTCAAAAACATCAAGCGTTTCCTTCGGCAGGTCAAACAGCAACTGTGTATGTCTAAAACATTAGTTTTCCCATGTTCGAACCAAAAGCGCAAAATGTGGTGAAATACAAAAATGGGCTAAAAGCGTAAGAAAATTTAAGGCGTAAGATATATTAAATTGTTTATTAGAAATTGCAGCAGTAGTTCCAAGAAATAAATGAATTCTATCTAAATCGGTGACAATTATTGTAGTATTGTAGTTACGAACCTTTTGTCTTCATGGTAAAATTTTTATTCCGTATATGCATACAATATGCTGGCTTTTTTACAGACTACTGACTACGGCGTCTTGTGACCACTTGAATCTACATGGTAACAATAGAAGATATTGATTTTTGCAAAAATGCGTGGCAGACTTGCTTCAAAATTTATCCCTGTTATTTCCGTTGGTGTGTGAGCATGTGGCACGCTTTATATTTTTAATTTACAAAGTATTTTTGTATTCTAATTACTTGTTTATATGAAGCGATATAAATGAACAGCACGAACTATCTACGGAGACAAATAACTTGGAATATTGTCTATATAGTTGGTGGGATTATTGTAACTAAAGGAAACAGAAAATTAACCAAACGAAATGTGTGGATATGCTTAATCCTATATGAAGCAGCAATTTACATAGGGTGTCAATTGTGTAA
Organism: Entomobrya proxima; assembly: GCA_029691765.1. Classification (NCBI taxonomy): domain Eukaryota; kingdom Metazoa; phylum Arthropoda; class Collembola; order Entomobryomorpha; family Entomobryidae; genus Entomobrya; species Entomobrya proxima. The sequence goes on from CM056168.1 coordinate 51,152,442, forward strand.
GTATTAGCAATTACTGATATAGTTAATGTTACAAATAGACAATAGGCTATTATTATCAGTGTTGGAAAAAGCATAAGTATACTAGATTTTTCTTCAAATGCTAAGTTGCAATGTTGGATTCAAAGGATTTCGGAACAATACGGGGAAATCCAAATAATTTAGAAAATCTTTGAGCTTAAAAGCATGTCGTTATTTGTAGCAACTCACTTTTCATCAAATAAGAATATTGCTTTAAAATGTATGTGCAATTATAATATTATTACAACAGGTTTCACAATAAACGTACATTTAAACGCATTTTCATAAACGCAATTATCAATTTCTTTTCAATTTTCTGCCAGCACTGATAAAACTTGAAAGTAATGGTGTGTTTGCGAGAAAAATATAACTGAACAAAGCTGATGTACCAGACCAGATAACGTACCTATTATATTCAATACCAACTACGCAAAAACCAAGGTGACACATATTGCGTTGTTAAACATGGAAATGGGTTATTCCTCAATCTTTAAGATTCTCTTAGCCCAAGCTGTCACAATGTGATCTCGAAGAGAGATTTGTGTATTTGCATTCCATTTATACTATATCTGGGGCATTGTGTTAAAGAATGAGGCTATGTGTAAATAATGAATTTATTTATTTCTTCCACAGCAAAAATTCCGTGCCAAGGTCTAGTTAGTATGTTGCTGTTGTACCTTTAGTTCTGCTAAAGTCTAATCATGATTCTTTCCAGTTTTTTTAACTTTATGTTTCTTTTCCTGAACATTCTTATTAACACAAATTGTAAAATCATCAGTAAGAGCAATCTCATCATAAAACCCGTTGGTTTCTTTGGAAGCATCCTTAAGGAATCCAAATCTTTAGTTACCGAAATCTATAAGCATATTGACTTTCAAGGACACGTTTTTCGAGTCAGTTGCCAAAAGTCATCTTCAAACTCGCTTCTTCGTCAAACAGAATCAGGAACATGGGAATTGCAAAATGGAATATTTAGCTACGCTACCAAAGCTCTAATGAGCAAATTCAACTTTTCTGTGAAAATGATTGCGGCAGACACCTCTGGTTACTTGAACACTACAACTGAAAAATGGAATGGAGCTACAGCAGATAAAGGGTGTACGATAATTATTGCAACAAATTTCATGGCACACTATAAAATTACCAGTACGTTTTAAGGATCTAGTGTTACCAGTATTAGATAGGCGTATGTTTGGGGAAATAGAGAAAAAATAATCATGGTCACACCTCCTTATATTCTTGCGTAGCAACACTTACAGTAACGTCACACCATCCATGGTTTTTCACGGAACTAAATTTTTTGAACACCTGTACTATAAGTTTGTCATTCCTGCAATAAATAGGCATTATAATACAAAACCGTTTACTACGTTAGAAAGACAATTCTTTTCTCTACGAAATGCGCTAAACGACTAAACAATACATTCTTATAAGTTTCCTTCATAAGATGAAAAACGAAGAGTACATGCTTTTCATCACTAAACCGAAGGACGATTCTCTTATGTCGACGGTTTAGTATGTAGTGCTAGTAAAAAGCATGCACTTTACTTATTTCGGAAGCCCAAAAAATAGGCTTCAAATCTAGCATGCAAAGGTATAAATCGGGACTAAACGCAAAAAATTACAGCCACCCAAATTTTATGCACTTGTTTCGCGACAAAAAATACTTCGAAACGGTAATGTCAAAAAACCGGCTAAAATTGTATTGAATGGAATTTTTAAGGCCGTTGTCAGAATTTATTGGTTAATAGCTTATTTAAAAGCCTACACTTTGGCGGGTATTTAAAAGCCTGATCGGTTCAACAAATATAGTATAGGTTGATTTTATACGCATGTTTGTAAAGTGATGGTTTAAAAAACCTGGAATTTGTATGACAGCAATTGTCTTAACATAATATATGCAGCAAGCTGCAGTTATACCAAATACTATTGAGTTATTTTTTTCTTGAATCTACAGTGTCTAACCTATTTGGGGATACTATTGTCTGATCTATAAGTTGTATTGTTTGGATTCTGGAAGTAATTAAAATTTGTTGCAATAATTATCGTACACCCTTTATTAGAGAAGGTCGTGCTGATATTGCTCTAGGCATCAAACGAAATTATGATCAAAACTTGGCACTAGACTTTCCATCGCCTTTGAGCTACATGTGGGTGACTTTTACAACGGGACATGCGCATCCACACTATTCATGGAAATCAGTGTATCGACCTTTAGAGTCAGAGGTTTGGTGCATGATCTTGTGTGGTTTTGCTTGTTGCTTTGTTATGAGTTTCTACATAACAAATAACTTGCAGAGTTCCGTTTCGTTTCTAATTGCTACATTACTTGAACAGCAACACAATCTTGTTTGGAAGAAACATTATCAATACCAATTTCGGATTATAGTCGTCACTTGGCTGATTTTTGGTTTGCTAATCGCTACATCTTACAGGTCTAAATTAATTACGCAACTCAGGTATCCAATGTTGGAAACACCTCTGGAAACCTTTTGGGATGTTGCGCGATCTCCTGCGTCAAAATATAATTTAACTATAAGCAGTTCTGGTGGCACAACATATGCACTATTCAAAAGCTCTCCGAGTCCCGTGGTCCGAGCAATCAGTACCCGACTAACAATGGAAAGAGATGAAGCAACCTGTTTGAAACGAGTTCAACAAACAACTCGAGAAATTTGTGTAATCTGGAATCATGATGCGGACTACTTTATGCAGAAAAATTTAAGTAATTTCCATGGAAGCAAGCGTAAACTACTTGTGAAAAGCGCGGATGTACTTTTCTTCATGGAGACTTCTTTTGCATTTCCCAAAGGTTCCCAACTTCGAAATGTAGTGGATAGCACGATAAAATCATTTAGGGCAACCGGATTAATACTAAAGTGGATCGATATGAGTCAGGAGTTTGTAAGGAAACTAGCTTACAATGAAAATGTGCAAAATACTAAAAGACGAAAATCTACTGAAACACGAATTAAACTACGATGGGAAAATTTTGTAGGTTTGTGGTATATTTTAGTTTTGGGTAATTTAATTAGTAGTTGTGTGTTTATAATGGCAACAATTTTTTGTCGGCCATTTTGTTGCATTCAGCACTGTGACTGTGACATTATTCATTCAATTAAACTAACACCAACATTATAACCTTGCATTAACCAGTGTCCACAACAGCATATGTTATACTTTTATGCTCAACCTTCAAAGCTTATCACTGAAGTATTTGTGCAGAATGGCTTGAGTATTTATGCGCTTTAAGATTTTTATTTACCAGCAACTATGCATAGGTATTACGCTGTTTGTTATTTACCTTCACACTGAGCAAAACACTTGAATAGTAACTGCAATGCCTTTACGGCATTCTGTTTTTCCTTTACCAAAATGTCTAGAAATACATTCACAACTAAACTTAATTCTTGAGGAAACGTTTCAAGAATCTATAAACTAAGTACAAAGCAAAAAACATGTTCAGTACAAATAAAATTTATGTTAAAATTCTGCTAACTTTTACAATTGTTTTCATTTCTTGCAAACATATAAAAATTTACCCAATTGAAATTCACGAAGAATCCCATAAAACTAACAAATCAAACTTTTTGCAAATAGATTTGTGGCCAAGCACAATAGTTTGCCCCTTGTGTCTTCATATTGTCACAAATTTTCAAGGACTTGATTTAAAACCAACTAATCTTCCAATACTTCTGAGACTACCTGCTCCCGTGCATGCAATTGATAATTTTTCGCAACATAATGCAATCCATTACGTTTTTCGTGTTTTGCCGGTGGAATCATTACAAAGTATGAAGTCCAATGGACTAACAATTTCAAACATCTCCACTATTATTTGTGGGTCAAAGTATCTCCTGGGAGAACTGGAGCAATCCGCAAAACAGAGTTTCGTGCCGCAAAGCTGTTTTTGTAACAGACTGCAACGAAAATTGTTTTCTGTGTCAAGTCGTGCTTAGAATGGGGAATTAAACATACACATACTGCCTCAAAAACTACAATTAATGAAACCAAAATATGGGAATGATTTATTCTTGTACATAAGCTGTGAATGTTTAAGTATCCTACAAACAGGTATTTTGACGCACATGTAAAATTGTGTGGCATTAAAAACAAGTTGGAATTTGCGCGTTGCTTCCACTCAAAAGGAACAACCTCAAAAAATTCGATTTCGTCTCCTGTTTGGGAATTGTGAAAGACTACCCGTACTGGGCTTGGTCGCCTTAAAAGTACTGGCGTCGTGCTTGGTTTTAAGTTTAGACCTTCAAAATTCGTGACAGTCAGAAGACACAAAGGACAAAGTAAAGTGCTAAACTGCAAATCAACCTGTGCTAAATTAGAAATTGGGTTATTATGAAGAACCTGAAAGGATTGAAGTTTAATGTATTGACACGTAGTTTGAATTATGACGATTTATAACAGTTGAGCTATATAAATGCCGCCAGAAAAACGTGGCATTTGAAAATTTTGCTTTACATTTAGCAACCGTAGCAAAAGCAAAAATGATATGCTGGTACAAATACTCTAATATAAAATATTTGTTTTGTAATTCTGAACTGTAGTGAATTTGTCGTAAGTATTTATTTTTCATTTCATTCAAATATAGAACCAAATTAACAAGCATACAAATATGTTTTAGTATATAAGAAAAGCAATTTTTTGTTATTTGTAAACTACACTGCTGCTATAGATAAGTATTCAAAAATAAAACTGGTAAAAAACTGTTACTACATCATAGCAGGTAAACACTCAATGCTAATTGAGTGTATTTCTGTGACGGTATGATTTAACAAAACACTATACAATACAATATGTCAAAAGTACTATCAAATAAATGTAGACTTTTGCTATTTTGTGTTTGTCATGTCATACAATTCATGTCATGTCATGTCATATCATTACCAAATTCGACTCGCACATTTTTCGATTACTAACATAATAAAACTAACAACATGGCCAACAACTAAAACGTAGAAAATCATTGTAAACTTATCAGACAATACTTTTGCGTGACCAAAGCCTGACTTTGAATTTCTGCGTTGAAACAAGTTGAAATTATGTGCATATCGAATTTTGACTATGTCTTTGGTAATCAAACGTACCCACCAATTCCAGATACCTGAACTTTCAAATCCTCGAATTCGCTTTATGATAAATGGAGGAACCCAACCGTGTAATGAAAACCCAATTTTGTAATTAAGCAGAAACTCTTGTCCAGTAGACCATTTATTGCCTACCAGTGGTCTCACAGCAGATTCATATTCTGCAATTTGTGTTTCAAAAAGAATATAAGCAACATTTTCACATTTTCTTAATGTCTTTATGGTTGAATCTTTCTCCGCTTGATTAACTTTGTTAGTAAATTCTTCGTCCGTCATATCATCTCTACTTGCTAGTAATTCATCCAAGCGCTTGTTAGCCGAATAAGATACCTTGGATAACTCTATACTTTGGTTAAACAAAGTCGGAATTTGAAAGCTTTCCTCTCCATCTGTAAGCGTTAGCTTTTGAAAGCCTATCTGAGAAAACGCTCCAGCACATTTGTTAGTTATGTAAGTATGTCTAACAACAAAATGCTCAACAGGAAATAATTTTATGCCATCTGTAATACATTTATTCTTCTCGGCAGAATATAACTCAACAAAAGCCACTTCAGAAAATATTGTGTAGTTTGCATCTATAAGTTGGCTTAAATATTTTAATGGATGGTTTTTGCTTTGAACCAGAACTTCATAAACCTTGTCATTCTTGTAAGCGTTGTTGACAACCAGCATACCAAATAAGGTAAATGCTGCAAATAGTCTATATTTTGAACACTTGAGTATATATTCTGGAAAAGGATCAGCTTGTTCTAATAGTAGTTTTACAGAAATTTCAACTATTTGAAGCAAAGTCAATGAAAACTTTGATACAGTTTTAAGAACAAAAATGCAAATAGGTAAAACAACAAACAGAACGACAATAATTGCTATCCATACTTTGGTTTGGAAACTTCCAAAAAGACTTTGAACCATAATGTTTTCTCCGTCTGTACGACCACAACCTACAAATCTCATTTGCCAAGCTGGATAGTCCATCAAATACATCACACTGTCAGAATCGTAGCCTAGGAAATATTTTACATTTAGAGTGGGTCCTTTACGGAGAGATCCATAAGTATCTAGTACAAAATTTGGCACTAAAATATTTACCCAAAGAGAAGAAATCATAAATTTTAATAAATTCTCAACCTGTTGTTTTTTAATTGATTCTTGAAATTTCGTAACTTTGGTTTTAAAGCATTTTGGGCAAATAAACCAGTCAAAGTTATACGGTATCAGTACAAACCACCGTGAAATATTTTGAGTTTTTGTGAAAATACCATCAATTAAATCATAAAGCGTAGTTCCTGTAGGCTTTGGATTGTATTTGAAGATAACATTAATGCTATTATTGCATTTTTCACAGGGTGTCAGGAGCAATCTGAGTTTTAAGTGTTTTGTAGACTCACTTAGCGATGCTATTATTAGTAACTCGTCTTGTACTGTTTCCTGTTGGTACAGATTAATCCAACTTATCCAACTAAAATCGGTTGTGTTCCTTAGTAACAATAATCGAAATTTCGGACCAGGAAACGATCCAAGAAAATTGGTACTAGGAAACCAAAGCCACCACTCTGTTGAAAACCATACTTTGAGATCTCTAAGATTTACTTTTGGTGGTAATATGTGTATGTTTAATTCACCACTCCAAAAACGACTGGACACTGAAAACAATCGGCGGTTTATTATGTTACAGAAATTGTGAACTGTAGTCATTTTATGATGAAAATATTCATTTAGCTCTCCAAGTAAATATTTAGATGCACACGTAAATGTACTGTTTGTTGTAATAAATTTCTTAGACATATTGTTTTGTATCCATTCATACGGCAAAACTCGGAAATACTCATCGGCGGCAGTTTGTGCTAACAAACGAAAAACTGCAATGGCAGGAGCGGGTCTTCGTAGAAGTATTGGCACACGGTTGGTCTTTAAATCTAGGCCTTGAAAATTAGTGACGATATGAAGACACGAAGAACAAATTAAAGTGCTTAACTCTAAATTAACTGTCGAATCATTATGTTTATGTAGCCCGTCGTAATATTGCAACGGATATATTTCGATGTACCCATGTACAGTCAAAGCAATTGTAAAGATTAACAAAATTTTATTAACAAATTGTTTATGTTGGGTTGGCATGTTAGCGGATTTGAAATTTACGCTAAACGTTTGGATTTATAGAAACGTTGCATGAACCCTATAGGGTTTTCACTTTTCACTGAAAAGGTCACAAAACTTTTTTGAACATAAGAAGAACATTCTACCTATTCGCAAATAATAAGTATGAGGTGTGTTTCAACCAATTATCAATATTGTCTGCCAACAGCACTACAGTACCTTATTTACAAAACAGCAACAGATTTTCTTAAGTATTGTTTGTGTAGTTCCAATAACGAGTTCCAAAGTAAACATACAAAATGAATTTGAAATGAATTTGAATTTCTAAAAAGCTCTATACTAGCCTGGCATGTTTATCACTTAAACGACCACGCGACAGTTTACTTACAAACGAAGTGTATTATAGTAGCTGAGGTTTTGCAAATAATGAGCACCAATAATTGTTTGTTTCAATTGCCTTGCAAATACATTTTGTCTAGAGTTGATAGTAGCTTCTTTACTAAAATGAGCCTATGATTTTTAGTGTGTTAGTGTAGAAGTGTTAAGCGCTGAGAAAGAGAAACACATAAACATACAATTGAGTTCAACAATCTAACCATTAGGCTAACAGGTTGTCAACATTGTTTATTTGTATTGATAACAGGACTTTTATTAACAAACTCTTGGATCTCACAATAATATACTTTTTTACAACCATTCCTTACACCTAAAATAAAAACAAAACTTGACACACCAAGCAAAACATTTGTGTACATTCATATATAAATAAGTATATAACCATTTCCAGCAAATGTGACTTAAGAGTTTATCATGCATAGCTTCTATTAAATACTTTAAACTATTTTATTTTTATTTGTTGTTGTAGCTATCATTAATTTTTTCAAAGTCAAACAACTTTGACACATAGGAGATGCAAGTCATTCTTTTGGTGGTAATCTTGAACGCCTACTCACTAGAAAAGTTTTTTTTTCGCGAGGACAAGTTGCAGATTAAGAACATTGTTTATCGAACGGTTAAAGACGCGTTGGCAGTGATTCTAAAGACCGAAAAGGAGAATGAGAGTAAGCAGAAGGAACAAGATGAATGAAATGATGTATAGTTTATAGTTGTAGTAGTAATACGTATGTTTAAGTTTATGAGTTTGATTTGTAATTAAATAATTTTTACTGGAGTAGCATTCAATGTTGAGTAGTTTTGGTTTGGTTACTTATCTTACATAATTTTTACATGTAAAATATTGATGATTGCGAATTTCTTCTTCTTTGCCTCCATATACATACAATCAATACTTTTATTTATCTTTTGTTTTTAATGCTATTTTAATCAAACATTTTAATCGAAAATTTTCTGTATGAATAATTTATATTCAATCCAAGGATAACTTTTTAAAAATACCATAACATTGAACTGTGTAAAACATTGAATTGTAGTTTGTCTGTATACTATATCTGGAGAGCCCAAGGTAAAAAAAAGACAAACTGCAAATTTAATGGAACCTCTTTATAGAAGACCAAAGGACAAAAATGGCAAATAAAGAAACATTAGACAAATTCAAAATTGGACAAACCAAATTTTGAATTCGTACAATGCATTGGATTTGCTATTGCTATATTTCCTTCAAACTATTGTAATTATTACTTTTTTAAGCCAAAATATAAAATTAGGAAAGGACGATATGCATAACTGGCCATTTTTGGCCCCCAAAATAAAAATCGAGTTTTTGCTCTAGAATCATAAAACTAGCAAAAAGATTCATTCCAGTCAAAGTTTCACGCAGATTTGACCAATATTTCAAAAGTTATGAAGTTTTGAAAATGACGTGTTTGGTGACCTGACGCCAGAAAAACGCCAGCAACTGGATATACTTAAGTGGACATAACTTTTACACTACAGACACATGCTCAAAGGTTTAGGGATCATTCCACAGACTAAAAATCAGCAATCATCATCCACATTTTCCTCTGCAAAAATTCTGTCCTTTCTATGATTTGTGGATAACCCATCATGCATGGGTACCGAAAAATTGCAGCTGTATACATTAAAAATCAGTTTGCACCTAAACGGTAGGAGACACAGATCAACAAGGTACATCAAAACGAAGCACTAAAGTAGGGCTATTAGAAACTCTGTACCGCGGACGAAACTCTTTGTACATAAAAAACTATGGAGGTTTTTGTGCAATTTTGGTGTACTTTTTGAGTTAAACGAGACTGTTCTCTTAACTCATAAAGAGATTCGTTCGCGGTACAAAGATTCTTATAGCTCAACTTTAGTGCTTCATTTTGATTTACCTTGTTGACCTGTGTCTCCAACCGTTTAGGTGCAAACTAACTTTTAATGTACACCGCTGCAATTTTTCGGTACTCATGTATGATGGGTTACTTATTAATCATAGAAAGAACAGAATTTTTGCAGAGGTAAATGTGGATGATGATTGCTGATTTTTAGTCTGTCGAATGACCCCTAAACTTTTGAGCATGTCTCTGTAGTGTAAAAGTTTTGTCCACTTAAGTACATCCACTTGCTGCTGTCAAGTCACCAAACACGCCATTTTCAAACCTTCATAACCTGTGAAATATTGGTCAAACCTTCGTGAAACTTTGACTGGAATGAATGTTTTTGCTCGTTTTATGATTCTAGAGCAAAAACTTGATTTTTATTTTTTTGGGGCCAAAAATGGCCAGTTATGCATATCGTCCTTTTTCAGGAAATTATATTGCACTGCTTGCGCTCCAGTAGGACGCAAATAGAATCAAAATAACTCCTTTCCAGTGTCGTAGCAAGTAAAGGTATTTAATTTATGGTGCGTTGTTGTAACACCTCCTCTTTCGCTTTATATTATATACATAATATAATATATACCTAGTTCACATTTCCATGTTCATATAGCTCCAGAAGAAAAACGGAAGATAAGCTAAAATATTTTAAGCTTTGTAATAAAAGAAGTATCCTTCAAAGTAAAAAAGCTACAGATTTCTAAAAAATTAGAACTTCAAAAAAAAACGACATTCAACAAGTAATTATTAAGATACATTGGATTAATGCAATACACCATATTGTAGAAAAATCTGGTCATATCGTACAGTTGCATAATTAATGTGGTTTCATATTACCAGAGTATCACCGAAAATTTATTTAGTGTTTAGACTTATATTTGACTACATTTGAAAAAGTACATTTACAATCAAATTTAGTTAAGTACGATGAACGGTCGACTTAATTATGATATTGTTACCTTGTCAAATAACATTCACCAAGCAATCAACGATTTAACGTTTCCGCTTCCACTCCGCTGGAATTCAGCAAACCGCCAATGGGTTGCAAACACAACTAAACTGCAATACAAATCATCTTATTTCATACTTATTACTTATAAAATTATTCTCTTGGCGTTGACACCATTTGCATGGAAATCTTCCTTTGCATCTGACAATACCAGTGTGACGCTTAAGACAACAGTCATAATTATTCAAACTGCTGAAATTCTTATCACATTAGGAAATGATGTACTTTGCTATTTGTATGGCAGTACACTTGCCGAAGCAACAAACTGGGCAACCAAAACGGATAAACTTTGGCTGAGTCGGGAAGAATTAGGTAAGGCTTTAGCAATTAGCAATTGTTATGCCAAACGAACTAACATACAGCAAATGATTTTTTGTCTTATAGGTGGCCATTCATACAAGTTTATTACCAGTGTGGTGACATTTTCTATAGTAATTGGAATGACTGTTTTGCAACTCGTACTTACGCCACTTTTCTTTATAGCAGAAACGGATTTCCTATTCAAATTTATAATTGGAAACACAGGCACAAAAAATCGACTACTTAAATACGTGCTTTTATTTATGCGATTTGTACTTTGCTTGCTGACATCTTTGATAATGATTACTACTTCAAGAACCCTCACTACAATGGGTCTTCAACTTGGAATCTGTGAGGCGTTTCTGTTAAGAATGTTGAAGCGTTACTGGCCAAGCGATTCATTAATTCGAATGTATCAACAAATCCAAATCACAACAACAATCACTTTCCCACTCGGCAAAGCCGGTAGTGCCAACTTTCTCAGTAGTACATTTACTTTGATAATAATAGGTGCTTGTACTGCCACAATTGGCTTTAAAAATCAACAACATGTGTTAGGTTTGATTTCGATATTATTAGTAATTCTTGTTTATTTACTGCTTCAAGTAGTTTTTGCATGCGGTTGCTTATTGCATAGTAGCTCATGCCAAATAATGTCAAGCTGGAAGGAGAAACATGGTCGTATGAAGAGAAGAAACAAAACAGCATCAGTTATGTTCAGAAGGGTGCAAAGCTTATATCCAATTGCTCTTCCAACCGGAAATGTAGGAATAGTTGATAGAAACATTAAAATTAATTACGCTAATCAGATCATTATAAGTTATGTGAACATTTTAATTACACTCAAAACAAATGCAAGGTTTTTTGAAATCTTTTGATTGTGCTGAACTATTGTCAAACTTTGCTACGAATAAATTGGATCTTATTCAAAAGCAAATCAAAGTCGATAAAAAACCATGCACAAATCTTAAGAAGGGTTTTGCCTAAGCAAAGATAATAATGTTTTGAAAATAGTATGCATTCAGGAAATGCGTAAAATGTGTTTGCGAATTTTTTTCTCTACATTAAAACTGAATTATATACAAAATAATGCATAAGATTTTGTAAAGTGGTAGGTGTGGAGACGCTTCTAAAGTTTCAATAAATGGCTTTATAGCCAAGACAAATACTATATTACCAACTAGAAAGCCAGCCACCGCTCCGCAGGTGGAGAGCCTGAATCAGGTTCCTAATATTAATATGATTATGTTGGGGTGATATATAGATAATTGCTAGAAGTTGGGTGCAGTTAGCATAAATCTTTTGCAACAAAAATCGTTTTTAATTAAAAAATTCTCCCAGAAGCGAGCCAAGCCAAGTTTTGCTTGTCACTCTGGCACCTGAGCCAGGACCGCAGACCGTATTTGTAAACTTTGGGTAAAAACTGTCAAGACATGCTCGATCCATGTTATCCATGCCTAAACGTTAACCGCGACTAAATTAAAGCCGTAGTTATTATATTTTGAAAGCTTGCTTATCGCTTTCCATACATTTAGTAAACATGAGTGAGGATTGTAAGCCGTTGAAATTAATGTCCGAAGCTAAATAGTTGTAGAATTATCTGCCAGTTGTGTAGATAACTGTTATTCGCATGTGTCTATGTCAAGACAGTTGTCAGTTTGTCTGATCAGATTACATGTCAAGACAGTAATCTGATCAGGCATTGCAAATTCAAATTTTAACAAATCGACGTCATATTCGTCCGTTTGGTAAAAAATTGGACCATAATCATCTGTCGCACCGTGCCATCACTTAAGATTTCAGATTTAATCATCAAGGCCCTGATTCAGGACCTGCCGATTCGAATTTTAACAATCCGACCGCATATTCGTCGGTTTGGTCAAAAACTGGACCATAATCATGTGTCGCATCGTGCAATCACTTAAGATTTCAGATTTAATCATCAAGGCCCTGATTCAGGACCTGCGGATTCGAATTTTAACAATCCGACCGCATATTCGTCCGTTTGGTCAAAAACTGGACCATAATCGTGTGTCGCACCGTGCATTCACTAAAGATTTCAGATTTAACCATCAAGGCCCTGATTCAGAACCTACGAATTTGAATTTTAAAAGTCCGACCTCAGATTCGTCAATGTGGTAAAAAACTGGACCATAATCATGTGTCGCACAGTGCAATCAGTAAAGATTTTAGATTTGACCATTAAGGCCCTAATTAGGCCCTTAATATTTAAATTATTATGTTTGGTAGTTTAGGGAGACTTAATAAGTCGTTGGCTGTAGGGATAGTTTATTTGTGAAAAAAAACAACATGCAAAAATATTTTGACGGAGGTAGGATTCGTCACGACGATCTCCACCACGTTAGCCCGACACTTAAGCTACTGAGCCATAGAGGCTGAGTTTATGGGAAGGGGTAAATTAGCTTGTGGTAAACGAAGAAGGGTACGTCGTGCGGGACTGGCGCGCTATATAGTATAGATACAAATCGAGTTGTATATCCCAATTGTTTTCTAAGTTGAGTCCTATGGAATTGTAAGTGGTCTTCTACTGGCACTCTGGGGACTTCTCAGTCATAACATTTATCTTTTTTCAGGAAATTAAAATAAGTAAAAATAAGTTTCTACATCCACGTGTATGACCTGTTCCAAAAATTTGATACAAGTGTGCTACAGTACATCATGTAATTTCACCACAATTATAAGTACATTTTATAATGGTTTTTCTTCTAAGCATATATATATAATACATGTATAAACTAAGCACAGTACTCAAAGTACTTATGCAGATTACTTATAATGTATAAGAGATTAAATGACAAGCGGGTATTTAAAAGAATCAAATAAACCCGCTTGCAGATTCATTAAACGAATAACAAAATCTATCGTTTTATAGATAGATATAGATGAATCAAACCCGATCGTTTCAATAAATCAACAATTGCTTCTGCAGCAAATGTAAACCCTCCTAGAGAATGGCCAATAGCCATCACGTAGAGTATCATTCTAAACTTCTCTGGTAATCCACCAACACCATCCGATCCAACATTAACACTACTAACCAACTTCAATTTGTTTGTAAATCTAATTCTGACAAGATCCCGAGTGATAAAACGCATCCACCAGTTCCATATTCCAGAACTTTCTACTCCACGTACTCGCTTCGTGATGAAACTAGGAACCCATCCATGCAAGGAAAAACCAATCTTATAATCAAGCAAATGCTCTATTCCAGTGGACCACTTGTTTCTAACAAATGGCTTTACTGCAGCCTCGTACTCCGCAATTTGAGTTTCATAAAGAATAAAAGCAGTGTTGTCACAACTTCTAAGCTTGTTTATCGTTGACTGTTTTTCTGCTTGGTTAAAATGTTTTTTAAACTCTTCACTCGTTACATCACCATTATAGTTTAGTAGTTCATCTAGTCGGTTTGTTGCCGAAGATGATATTACAGAGTTTCTAATGCTTTCGTTGAATAATCTTGGAATATGGAACTCCAAGTTTTCGTTTCCGTCTGTCAGCACCTCTTTCTGGAAAGCCATCTGCGAAATTGCGGCCGCACATATATTTGTCACGTTGATACCCCTTATGACAACATGTTCAGGTGATAGGTGGTCAATTGCGCAGCTAATCAACTTGGGATACAAATAAACCACAGCTACTTCAGAAAAAACTGAATACTTTGCACTTAAAAGCTGGTGCAAATATTTTAACGGACGGTTTCTGTTTTGCAGTAACATTTCATAAACCTTGTCGTTTTTATAAGCGTTACTAATAACCAAAATTCCAAGTAGCGTAAACGCAACAAATACTCTGGATTTTGAATATTTACATATGCAATCAGGAAAAGGATTAGATTGCTCTAGCACTAATTTCACACAAATTTCTAGTATTGCGGGTATTGTCAGGTAGAACTCGGTGTCTAAAACATAAGTACATGCAGGGACTGCAATAAATAGTACCAAAATTACAGCAATCCATACGTCTGTTTGAAAACTTCCAAGAAGACTCTGAAGCAAAATATGTTCGTGTTTTGTTTCACCACAACTTACAAATTTCATCTGCCATGCTGGATAGCTCATTGAATAAGTCACGCTATCAAAATCGTGGCCAAGAAAATATGATACTATCACTAAAGGTTTTTTGTAAGTACTTGGAGTCAACTCAGGCACAAAATTGGGTAACAAAATGCTTTCCCACAGCAAAGAAATCATTATATTTAACAGTGTGTTAACTTCTTGGTTTTGTACTGATTGCTTGAAGTCAATCAACCTAGTTTTGAAGCAAGTTGAACACATAAACCAGTCAAAGTTGTACGGCGCAAATATAAACAAGTTGGAAATATTTTGCATGTTTTTAAAAAGATCATCGAGTAAATGCTTTTGAATGTTTACGTCTTTATGATTATGTGGAACAAATGTCAAAATGCTTGTGTTGCAACTGTCGCACGCAGGCAGTATCAAAACTTTCTTTAAATGAACTACAGACTCATATATTGAAGCTACTATTATAGGTTCAGTAATTGAAGCTTTCGTCCTGTACAAATTAATCCAATCAAAGTCGGTTATATTAGGAAGTAGGAGTAAGCGAATTTGTAAATTAAGGAAATTACTATCTTCCTCAGAAAACCATAACCACCAATCTTTAAAGTACCATATTTTGTTATCCCCGGAACGTATTTTAGGAGGCAGTAAGTGTATATTTAATTCCCCATTCCAGGGACGACTTGAAAACAAAAACGATTTGCGTACTAATCTGATACAAAAACAACTTTGTGGTGCATAATAGTTTTTGCTAAGGCATTCCTTCAAATCTCCCAAGAGGTACTTTGAAACACAATTAATGGTAGAATTCGCTGATATTCTAAGTCCAGTAGACTTCATGTTTCGTAATATCTCTGACGGCAAAGCACGAAAAGAAGGATACGTGGTGTTACTTTTTGCTAAGTAAAATACTGTGTGCACAGGGTGAAGTCGTCTTAGAAGTATAGGTACAGTGTTTGGTTTTATATCTAGCCCTTCAAAATTTGTAACAATATGAAGACACAATGGACAAACTATTGTGCTTAACCATAGATCTACCCTCAACAAATTGGAAACTTTGTGGGATTTTGGTTCATCATAAAGTTGAATTGGATTAATTTCTATGTAATTACACGAAACTAAACATATTGAAGCAATCAGCCAAAAATTTATACAAAGTATCTTGCTTCGAAGTATCATGTTTTGCTATTGTTTGCAGAGGACAAGGTTTATAAACCAGAGAACTTTACTTTGAAAAACTTATTACTGGAAATTCGAATAAAGTGTATACGAAAAATGTTAAATCGTTATGATGTTCCAATTATTTGGCAATCGTTCCTCAAACAAACAAACAAACAAACAACATGACAAAAACACAAAAGTCCGAAAAGTGTTGACACATTATTTTGCAAATTATTTTTTACATGGATTGCTATTTGTAAATAAAACTTCTCAACACTCTAACTCACATACCGACAAAGGAGTTGAAAATAGATACGCAAATAAACAAGATGATTGTTAGAATAAAATATATCGATTTATTTAAAATTATAGTTAATGATAGTTGTTAGGGTTTACAATATTAAATTCAATACGGTTATGACACTACACATGTTTTCTACGTAAATTGGTAAAGTCGCATTCTAAAATGCAAGAAAACAATCCGAATCTACTTTAAATGCACCGTCTATCCCACTGTCAAATACTAGAATCTACCACAATCCGTTTAAGTTTCCCAACTTTTACGCGTGCTTTATTGCCTCCGTATAATCTTCAGCACATTTCCATCCGAGTTTGTGCTAATCCTGCTGGCATAGCGACGCGAATATAGTTATTCTTTTAACACAACAATAAAAAAATCGATCTATAATAAAAATGTTGTATTATTCAACAGAATAAAATGAAACAAGCCTCCTGATTTCCAAACGAACCAAACAAACAAACCAAAAAACCTCTCCTCCCACCTATTTGTAAAATCAACAAATATTTCCCCTACAAAAACAAGCCCTCCTAAAAAATTGCCAAAAGCTATCACATAGAGAACCATTTTAAACTTTTCTGGTAAGTCACGTATAGTAGCAGAGTTAACTTTCACGCTACTACCCAAGTTCAAATTGTTTGTAAATCTAAGTTTGACAAGATCCTGCGTAACAAAACGCATCCACCAGTTCCATATTCCAGAATTTTCTATTCCTCGAATTCGCTTTGTTATAAAGCTGGGAACCCAGCCATGCACAGAAAAGCCAATTTTGTAGTCTAGCAAGTGTTCTATTCCAGTAGACCATTTGTTTCCAACTAGAGGTTTTACCGCAGCCTCGTATTCCGCAATTTGAGTTTCATAAAGAATATACGCTGTGTTATCACATGTTTGGAGCTTGCTTATTGTCGACAATTTCTCAGCTTGTTTAACATGCTTTGCAATTTCTTTATCACTTATACTGCCTTTAAAGCTTAGTAATTCTTGAATCCGTTCTGTTGCCGACTTTGATATTACAGAGTTCTTAACACTTTCATTAAATAATCTTGAAATTTGAGTCTCTAGATTCAGTTCTTCGTCTGTTGTTAACACCTCTCTCTGAAATGCCATTTGCGAAATTGCTGCTATGCATACACTTGTTTTGTTGGTATTGCCTATAATATGGTGTTGTACTGGCAGGTTTTCAATTGCACAGCGAATACGAAATTTAGGATACATATAAACATCGGCCACTTCCGAAAAAATTGTATAATTTGCCTTAATAAGTTGGTGCAAATATTTTAAGGGACGAACTTTAGTCTGTAGTAATGCTTCGTATACCTGATCGTTTTTGTACGCGTTGCTAATTACCAGTACGGCAAACAGCGTAAGGGTAAGAAATACTCTCAATTTTGTATCCCTTACTATGCATTCTGGAATAGGGTTGGACTGCTCTATTACTAACTTTACGGAAATTTCCAATATTTCAGGAAAGGACCAAAACACGTTGACATGTTTTTGCCAGATGTAAATAAAACTTGGAACCAAAACAAATAAAATTAGAATTACTGCTATCCACACTTCCGTTTGAAAACTCCCAAACAGACTTTGTAGCATAATTATTTTTTGACTGGTTTTCCCACAACTTACAAATCGCATTTGCCAGGACGGATAGTTCATAAAGTAAACCATACTATCAAAGCTGTATCCAAGAAAATACGAAACCTTTATCAATGGTCTCATGTCGTGTTCTCTGGGTGAGATTGTCTTAGGCACAAAATTCGACTTTAAAACACTTTCCCAAAGCGATGAAATCATTTGGTTTAGCAAAATATCAGTTTGCTGGGTTCGTATGGATTGTTTAAAATTGATTAATTTTGAGTTCAAACAAGTTGAACACAAAAACCATTGGAAGTTATATGGTGTCAAAATATATAACATAGAAATGTTTTGCTTCTTAGCGAAAACATTTTCAAGTGAAATTCTATGTAGGCTTGAATCATTTTTGAAATTCGAAACAAAGATGGTATTTCTAGTGTTGCAACTGTCACACGCACACGCAAAAAATAACAAAATTGTCTTGGTAGGTGTTATGGTCTGAGAAACTGAAGCTACTAACAACGGCTCATTCATTGAAGTTCGTTTTCTGTACATGTTAATCCAACTAAAATCGTCTGCATCATTTAGCAACAACAATCGAATCCTTAAATTAGGTATGCTACTCCTACTATTGTTTTCATAAAGCCATTCCCACCAGTCTTTAGAAAACCATATTTTGCTATCTCCGGATTGTAGTTTATAAGGCAATATGTGTATGTTTAATTCCCCATTCCACGCACGACTTGACAAAGAAAACAATTTTCGTTGCAGTCTGTTACAAAAACAGCTTTGCGGTACGAAACTCTGCTTTGTGGATTTCTCTAACTTTCCTAAAAGATACTTTGACGCACAAATAATTGAGATGTTTGAAATTGTTAGTCCATTGGACTGCATGCTTTGTAAATATTCCGACGGCAAAACTCGAAAAAAGTAATGGATCGCATTATGTTGCGAAAAATTATCAACTGCATGCACGGGAGCAGGCCGTCTCAGAAGTATTGGAACTTCAGTTGAATTTAAATCAATTCTTTGAAAATTTGTTACGATGTGAAGACACAATGGGCAAATTATTGAACTTAGCCATAAATCTTTTTGCAAAGCATTTGATGCTTTACCGAATTGGGAGTCTTCTTGAAACTCAATTGGATAAATTTTTATGTGCTTACATGAAATGAAAACAATTGTAAAAGTTAGCAGAATTTTACCACCATAAATTGTATTTTTACTGATCATGTTTATTTTTTGCTTTGTGTTTAGTTTATAGACATGGTTTAAGAAAAACTGCTCTTGAAACGTTTCCGCGAGACTTAAGTTTAGTTGTGAATGCATGTTCAGAAAACAACATTTCAATAACTATGTGCATTTTCTAGACATTTTGCTAAAGGAAAAACAGAATGCCGTTACTATTCAAGTGTTTTGCTCAGTGTGAAGGTAAATAACAACCAGCGTAATACCTATGCATAGTTGCTGGTAAATAAAAATCTTAAAGCGCATAAATACTCTAGCCAGTCTGCACAAATACTTAGAAGTCTCAGTGATAACATTTGAAGGTTGAGCAAAAAGTAAAACATGCTGTTGTGGACATTGGTTTATGCAAGGTTATAATGTTGATGAATAATGTCACAGTGCTGAATGCAACAAAATGGTCGGCAAAAAATCGTTTCCATTATAAACACACAACTACTAATTACATTACCCAAAACTAAAATATACCACAAGCCGACAAAATTTTCCCATCGTAGTTTAATTCGAGTTTCAGTAGATTTTCTTCTTTTAATATTTTGAAAATTTTCATTGTAAGATTGTTTCCTTACAAACTCGTGACTCATTTCGATCCACTTTAGTATTAATCCCGTTGCCCTAAATGATTTTATCGTGCTGTCCACTACATTTCGAAGTTGGGAACCTTTGGGAAATGCAAAAGAAATCTCCATGAAGAAAAGTACATCAGCACTTTTCACAAGTGGTTTACGCTTGCTTCCATGCAAACTACTTAAGTTTTTCTGCATGAAGTAGTCCGCATCATGATTCCAGATTACACAAATTTCTCGAGTTGTTTGTACAACTCGTTTCAAACAGGTTGCTTCATCTCTTTCCATTGTTAGTCTGGTACTGATTGCTCGGACCACGGGACTCGGAGAGCTTTTAAATAGTGCGTATGTTGTGCCACCAGAACTGCTTATAGTTAAATTATATTTTGAGGCAGGAGATCGCGCAACATCCCAGAAGGTTTCCAGGGGTGTCTCCAGCATTGGATATCTCAGTTGCGTAATTAATTTGGACCTGTAAGATGTGGCGATTAGCAAACCAAAAATCAGCCAAGTGACGACTATAATCCGAAATTGATATTGATAATGTTTCTTCCAAACAAGATTGTGTTGCTGTTCAAGTAATGTAGCAATTAGAAAGGAAACGGAACTCTGAAAGTTATTTGTTATGTAGAAACTCATAACAAAACAGATAACAAAACCACACATGATCATGCACCAAACTTCTTGCTCCAAAGGTCGATAAACGGATTTCCATGAATAGTGTGGATGCGCATGTCCCGTTGTAAAGGTCACCCACATATAGCTCAAAGGCGATGGAAAGTCTACTGCCAAGTTTTGATCATAATTTCGCTTGATGCCTAGAGCAATGTCGGCATGACCTTTTATAATATCTGCTGTAGCTCCATTCCATTTACCAGTTGTGATGTTTAAGTAACCTGAGGTGTCTGCCGCAATCATTTTCACAGAAAAGTTGAATTTACTCATTAGAGCTTTTGTGGCGTAGCTAAATATTCCATTTTGCAATTCCCATGTTCCTGAATCGGTTTGACGGAGAAGCGAGTTTGAAGATGACTTTTGGCAACTGATTCGAAAAACGTGTCCTTGAAAGTTAGTATGTTTCTTGATATTACTACCTATAGAACCGGATTCGTAAAGGGTGGGTGTTATGATGCGGTTGCTCTCATTGATGATTTTACAATTTGTGGCCATAAGAATGTTAAGGAAAAGAAATAAAAAGCTGACAAAACTGGAAACAATCATGATTAGAGCTTAGCAGAACTAAAGGTATAGCAGCAACGACAACTCGATAATAACCTTGGCACGGAATTTTTGTTATAGAAGAAATGAATAAATTCATTATTTATACATAGCTTCATGCATTAACACAATGCCCCAGATTTAGTATGAATGGTGTTTACATACACAAATACGCAAATCTCACTTCGTGATCAAATTATCACAGGTTGAGCAGTATATGAGAAAAGAATCGTAAATATTTATGAATAACCCATTTCTATGTTTAACAACGCAAGATGTGTAACCTTGGTTTTTTGGGTAGTTGGTATTTATTATAATAGGTACGTTATCTGGTCTGGTACATCACCTTTGTTCAGTTATTTTGTCGCAAACACATCATAATATCCAAGCTTTGTGTGTGATTGCTGAAGATTGAAAAGAAATTGATAATTGCGTTGAGTAAATTGCGTTTATAAAAATGCGTTTAAATGTACGTTTGTTGTAAAACTTACACATACGTTTTAAAGCAATACATTATTCTTATTTAGTACAAAGTGAGTTGCTACAAATAATGACGTGCTTTTTAGTTCCTAAACCACAGTTTATTTGATGGTCGACTTTATTTGTTAATATATTTCTGTATATGTATATGTGCTTATGTTTTTTCAACACTGATAATAGCCTATTGTCTATTTTGAACTTCAACTGTACTAGGCATATCAGTAATTGAAAATGTCTATACAATTGACACGGTTTGTAAAATGCTGCTTCATATAAGATTTCTGAAAACACATCCACACATTTCGTGTGGTTAATTTTCTGTTCCCTTTAGTTACAATAATCCCACCAACTAAGCTGAGTATATTCCAAGTTATTTGTCTCTGGTGATAGCCCGTGCTAGTGATATGTGCCGCCTCATCAAAAAGTGATTAGACTGCAAAAATACTTTGCAAATTAAAAATGGTATAAAGCATGCCACATGCCCACACTCCAACGGAAATAAGACGGAGACAAGCAAGTCTGCCACACCTTTTCGCTTTTGTTACCATGTAGTTTCCAGATGCTACAAGGCGCCGTATTCAGTAGTCAGTAAAAAATCCAGCATATTTTTGTACGCATAAAAAGAATAAAAGTTTAACAATGAAGATAAATTAAGAAGCACTGGTCATTTTTATTTGTTTTTCTTTGCAAATTTCTTTAATGTCAGGTTTAAATATTCTATACGCAGATAACTATTTGAACCATTATACACCCAATCTGGATTACATTCCTTCAGTTTCCCCTTCAAGCTCTGTTGATATGCAAACAGTCGTGTCTGTTGGTGCCGTCAAACAGTTGGTAGTTCAAAATATTTCATCGTAATCGGTAATTTCTTAGGTGTAGATTTAATAGAAAATACGTATCCTACTATTGTACGTAGATACACAATTTGCATAACCATTATAAAGAGAAGAATACTAGAAGCGTGGGTAACCCCTGGAACAAACCTAACGTTTCATGTTGTTGAGGACTACAACTCATTAGTTGCAAAGCTGAATGGTTGTCAATTTTGGATTCACCAAACTATATTAAAATGTGTACAACTTGACTTGGCAAAGATAAGCAGTACTTCAAAGCCTTGGAGTGGCATTGCACAACTATTTTTGTATTTTCCTTTAACAAATGCAGAAAAAGCTTTTGAAATCGGGATTAAACACAGGACTTCTTTGTTGTTTCCAAAAGTTTTCCAACGAAAATATTCGGTGTTTCCTCCCTCAACTAATTCAGACATTGTTGCTTTTATAACTGATACAAGTGTACTTTCAAAGCAAGTCCACGTGGAAATGCAAGAGCAAGGCTATTATTCGTACTATGGTCGTGGAACAAATTTTGTAATTGTATTGCATATTTATTTGAAGGCTTTGCCAAATTCCCAAAACAGGGATTATAGCGTTGCCAAGTTTCAACAAGTTTGCATGTGCCAAGACTTTTGCCCGGAGAAGGTGTACTTAGTTCCTATTGCAGAATCTGAATTAATAACCCTAAACCCATCACGGTTTAATTGCCCAAAGCCTGGCAATAGTATATCAATGGGTGTAATATTTGACGACACAGATTATGCTTTTTCAGATTATCTCTTCAACAAAGTATTATCAAATTGTCCTACTAAACACACTTTGTTAAACAGAGCTCGTGATACACATCTCATGGCTCGCCAGCGTGTAATGAATGCATATGCCGAAACGTGGCTCTCAATATTTAGAAATTATTCTTATTTTGTTAATCAAATTGCTGATGATATGTATGCCTGTGCAAATGAGAAGAAAGTGGTTTTCGATAATGTCGATTTGAAAAACTATATTTCACTTAGTTTTGTTAGCATTGACGGTAATTTTGAGCAAATGAGTTATCGTCATACAGTAGCTCGGCAAGCAATTATAGTTCCCAGTATCATGGAATCGTTTAAAATTTTAAGTTGCGGAAACCGTGGTTTACCACCGTTGCCATTTGGGGATCTAATCGGCGTATTTGATACAACTGTGTGGTTATTTTTACTAACATGTTTTGTATTTTTGTCTGTGTTGCCGTCATATTTAGGAAAATCTACTGTAATTGATATATCTAAGGTACTTCAAAATATGGATACACTTTTTCGTGTAATTGTTCAAGTAGGCATTTCACGCAGTACAACTTTGCTGAAACGAAAAGAGACTCGAATTATACTAACGGTATACGCAATAGTGGCAATAGTATTAACTAATGCGTATAAAAGTGACAATGTGTATCGAATGGTAAATCCGCGGTAGAGCTGTCGGATCAGCCCAAACCAGTCAACCCGCCCATACTTGCACTTGCCCGCTTGCATGGGCTTACTTGCGCTTACTTGCGGGCTTGCTGGGAAAAATCCCAACTTGCACTTGCGGTTACCCGCGGGTAACTGCAAGTTTAACGAAAAATTATATAATATTTTTTCCCAAAATAGTTGACAATACTTTGCTTTAATGTCCCTTTAAATACACATGTCCTGAAAAACTCGAGGCGTAATAATGTTAAGATAATTTGAAACCCTATTAAAATTCTTAAAACATGTTCGTCAGTGCTGAATTTTCTAACAAAATTCTGTCATTAGTTAGCCTTTTTCATTATTAGTAAGATTAGATTTCAAACTTTGAAACCAGCACTTTGCTTATCTATGCATCTTTGCAGATCTATCTTTCTTTGTTATAAAAGGAAACAATTAAAACTTCTGTTTTGTTGCATGTTTTACTAGTTTTCTAATTAAAGCATTGTTAAAAAATACAAACTGTCAAAATTAAACTATAGAGGCAGGAACGAAAGGATACTTACAATGTCAATTAATTACAGTGCTAAAGATTATGCATCAATAGTCATGAATTATAAATCCAAAGGCAAACTATATGATAGATATTTCTATATGAAAAAAAGCTGCGGGTAACCGCAAGTACCCGCATAAATCTCATCGGTCAGCCCGCCCGTACCCGCACCCGCAGGTTCCTTATTTTTTTCAACCCGCCCGCCCGCGGGTATTGAGTATTGAGTATTGAATTTATTTAACGTGTTACTGTGTATCAACAAAATTGCTGGTTTCCAAACAATAACAATACAAAACTCTGAGATAATGCTCAGTAGTTAAACTAATATCTTTCCAATTCCATAAAGTCTTGGCCAATAGAAACATACAAACGTAAACATATTTAAAATAGTAAAATACCTACTCTATGAATAAACAAAAATTTTGCTTCTAAACCTTAAAAGATATTCTTTTATGACATCAACAATATTAAAATTGGGTAGATCTTCATAAAATAATACTTTTTTGTCACTAAGCAGTGCATTCCAAACCTGTATAGCATTCCAGCGTAAGCTTTTTTTGCAGATTACATAATTAAAAGACTTAACCGCTAGAGTCGGTTTGCGAGATCTTGCACACGCAGATAACGTAAACCAATCTTTAAATAATGTGGTACGAAATTTAAACACAAATTTTATAAGCATATATTTTTTCCGTTCCACAATTGTCAATAAGTCTAATTTTACAAAATATTCTGTGATATCAAAATTGTTTCGCCTACTTTCAACTAATCTTTGTTTATGCAGATAGAAAGAAAGTAAAAACCTATTTATCTTGCTTTGCAGCCTCATGATCTCTGTGTCGCTATGGACACACCAAATGACTATACAATAATCCAAAATCGAGCATACAAAGGAAGATAAAAATATTTTTAAAACATTTTCTGACATAAATCTACGTAAGCTGACCATTCGTCTTATCGCAGCATTCATTTTATTTTCGGGTGCGGGTAAACGCAGGCAAGTGCAAGTCTGCGGGTTGGCTTACCCGAAATCGACAGCTCTAATCCGCGGAGACCACTACCGTATAACACATTTAATCAGTTTGTTCAAGCCAACTTTACATTTTTCTCGAAAATTAAAGAGGTACAATTTTCTAGAGGATGGGATCAGCGGGATACGGAAGTTCAAAATTATCGGCATTTTATTGCTGTACGCACCGAGAAATACGGACTAGATGTAACTGATGACATGTTTTCAATAAGAGTAAATGAGAATATTGAATACTCAATACAGGATCTAACAAAACTGCATAACAGCATTCACGTTCTCGTAGACAAAATGCGGGCTACTCTGTTGGTTTCACTTAACATTTCATTTGTTTCTGTCAACGTCCTAATACGTTTAATTGATAAATTCAGGAAAACCTTACATGAAGCTGAAGAGAAAATTTTGTTGACGGAACTAAGCAATTGTAACAAAACAGCTTTTGTGCTCCCTGACTTTGCTGCGCGGCAGTATTTGAGAAAACTCTCTAAGCAAGCATATGTACCACAATCCGACTTTAGCATAGGGAAAGAAACGTTTTTCCGGGGCTATTATGTTTATGAAATTCAAAGTATCCTACCAACGTACATTGTGACACGCATACGTTCTATTCAGGCATCACATATATTTGAGTGGTGGGACAACTATGTGGGTAAAAGTGTACAAGATCCAGTAGGAAAGCGTAAGTATCCTGAGAAACCTAAAATGTCTGGAAACATCCTGGTTATTTTTGTTGTACTAACAATTGGACTAATTATAGGAATTTTCATGTTTATAATAGAAATTGGCAAAATAATTTTCAGAAAAGTTTTGGTAAAAATAATAAAGACATGCGGACAGCCGTACAAAATCTAATGTCGTATAAACAATGCGATGCACCATTTTAGACGTGTATTAAATATTGCTATTACGATTACAACTAAGACCGCTTAAGCATTAGAAGCCTTGTAATGATACACCATTTTTATATCTATAAACTAGTAAAATGCAAAATTATGCAGTATGTTTGGTGGATCATGCTTAACAGTAATGTAGAGGGTGAGCTACTATTTACGTTAAAATATAAGATACGAATGATTGATAAACCTAACTATTAACAGAGTACAAATACCTATATAATGCTATAAATGTTTAAAGTATACCAGTTGTAAAAACATGCGATGGTTCAAGTTAACTAAAATCTAGCTTTTAGTAAACTGCTCTAACATTACAAATATTTGTGTTTTTCCAGAAAGGATTATAATTACGACAATGCTTTATTGAAACTCATTGATATCTTTAACTTCATCAACTGCGTAAACATGTAAAACCTAATCAATTTAAGTAAGGTATGTGCGGATTAGTAAAATGTGCTTATATGTGGGACGATTAATACGTTTGAAACTTTCAATTGAGTTATTTGGAAATTTGGAAACTCATTAGATTATGTTAGCAATACAACATTCTTGTAGATTGTATCATACTATTACTTAAAACACAACTATTGTAATAATATGTTCTTATTATAAAGATAAATGCTGCAAATCGAACACTCAAATCTTGACTTGAATTTCTGAAAAAAACGTGGAAACTTCCAAGCAGCAGACTTTGTTTGTACAAGAGCTACTGAAATAACAACGTTAGCAAAAATGATACAAAATCACACAAAATTGTTTCAGGGTTGTTGCTTTTTAGCAAATATTCTAGGAAGCGTTTTAATCCGCTGGAATAAAGCCGCATGTCGTTTATAACCAATTATTTGCACTACATATTTATATAAATCTAAACAGAAAATATGCTTGCTTATAATTCTTCTGATAGTAAAAGCACTTGGTGGAATTTATTGCACCAAGCAAAATGCAATAATCACAAACAACTTTGACGGCTTTCTTCTTGGATTCTCACAAGTAGTCTTGTGGTGTTATAGTCCAATTTAAATTGGGTTTCGGAAACATAACAAAGCACTTTGTCAATATATCAACGGAATATTACATCTACCTGAGCATTCAACTGGAAGGCATACCAAATTAAAACCTGGAGACTAACATCGGTTTGCGATGTATTTCAACTTCTGCTAGCTTACAATATTATGTTTGTAGGTGGGGTAGGTGAATGATTACCTATTCCATTGTTTTCTTAAACAGATTATAAGTACTTAGTTTAAGGAGATTTATAGCGACCGATGAACCAATCTGTCAATGAAACCCACCATCCTTATTACAAGATTGTAATTTTCCATAATATTCATAAGTTAAAGAAAGGCTATGCATTAAAATTTGTATTGTCATTCAGTGGAAATGTACGCAGGTAGCCAACTAAAAATAAAATAACTGCTGCTTATTGTTTTTTCACAAACCTTGAAAGGGTTTTTTTGTCAAAAAGGGATAATGTGTGCATGTGTAGGGAAAAAATGGGTTAGGTACATACCTTGCCATACCGTCCCATGCTCATCTTTCTTGCCAGAAAATATAATATTTCACAAATTTAGTACAAATGCAGTACCCCAAACTGCACCAAAGTTTACTTAAAAACCTAACCGACAAGTCGCTTTTGTTGTTCAGTAACCTCATTACGGCATTTGGGTACTTTTCCATTCCCTGAAATAATCTGGAAAGTTCCGGTATAGTCTGCCAGTCGGGTCTTTAGCAGGATTAAGCATGTTTATTATCCTACATGTACATAAAAGAGAAATATAAATGGCATTTTTAAAAGCATTTTTAAAAGCATTGGGTTCCTTCGGAGGTTCATGTATACAGCTTGACGTGCTGGGATGTATTTAAAAACACTTCTCTGGACGCTCATTTAACAAAAGATTCCCAAGACAGAACAATATCGGTTCAAAAGTTTTAAAAAAATATGTGTACGGAAATAAAAAAAAATTGAGAAACAATAAAACAATTAAGTGGTTATTGTAAGCAGGCGTTTGGTTCATGTGTTGGTAGCATCAGCATTAGGTTCTGTAACCGTAGACAAAACGCTCAAAAAAACAGGCAGTTCAAAATTAAGTATTAAACGAAAACTTTAAATTTTTAAGCAAAACTGGATTAGATTTAATATAAATATTTACTTCACAAAACATTCCAGTTAAGTAAATGCATGTAGCTCACTGAATAATTGTTGTATATAAGCAGTGCAAACGGAAGAGTTTATTATCATTTCTTTTGAATTTTGTTGTCACAAGTTTCTAAAAAAATTTGGCATTAAAAACATGGGGTGTTTAAAATATTTTCTGCAAATTTACCTGCTTGTTGTTGTATTACAACAAATTGTCTCCGGCAATACCAGCGTTGCAACTACGGTTGGAATGGAATCCGCTGTGAACAACACAAGTATAGGGAAAGCAGTGAAAGCTTGCAAGGAGAATAATTGCAAAGTAGATAAAAGCCTCCGGACATGCACAGGGGTAAGGAATATTTACTGCTACTTGCTTGTCAATTTTATAATTTTTTAATCAATCTAAATTCATTGGGATATGTGTAGGTTTAAATACATTATAAGGTATGTTTGTTTTGTGAACAGTGTTGTGTAATGCACATCGCAGACGGAGTCTCTCTTGAGTCGGAGTGCGTACCGCGTGAATGTAAGAATGAATATGGACATCCTCAAATCTGTTGTGATTGTCCGTAATCGCTTACACCGCAAAACCTCCATTTGAATTGTTTGGCAGTTAACAGGCTATGATAATATCAACCTATAAAAGTAAAACATTTGTCTTCATATTTAGAAATATTTAAATTTTGTTAAAATATTTGTTTATTTGAAATAAAGCAAAATTAGTTTGCAATTACAATTTTTTGTTATAAATTTCAGCGTTAAGAAAAGACCAGATCTGATTTGACTGGAAGTTTAATCATAATTACAGAGAGCTAAAAATCGAAACACATGGACATAGAAATATTTTGATTTTCTCCTTTCGCAATTTATAGATTGCCGTAAAGACTTCAACTCTTTTCTAATAATT
This sequence comes from Entomobrya proxima, assembly GCA_029691765.1. NCBI lineage: Eukaryota > Metazoa > Arthropoda > Collembola > Entomobryomorpha > Entomobryidae > Entomobrya > Entomobrya proxima. The sequence goes on from CM056168.1 coordinate 51,181,604, forward strand.
TTATGAACTATGCTAAATTACTATATTTCAAAAACAGTTTTGTTGTTATTAAATTGTTTTAAAATTCAAAATAGAAGTGTAGAAGAAGAAGTATACCCAAATAGAAGTATTTGCTCAAAGACTTACATCCATAAGCCAAAGAGAATGGTTGCATATATAGAGAGTAGACATTAAGCAGGGAAAAAATACCAAAAAATATTAAACAGCTGATCCAATCTGACCAATAGCAGCGATTGGGGTATCCGAACCGCCAACTTGATTGGCAGACGGGGATACGCCAGAAGCCGCTATTGGCTGACAACCAGGGTTTGGATTTGCACTGTTTTCCTGCATCATGTCTACTCTTCTACTACTCTTTGTCCATAAGCATGTATACTTCACAAAATCTCCGTTTACTTTTTATTGGTCACGTTATCTCATTGCTCATACTTTTTTAAACTCCCATTTAGTGACTCAAAAACCAGCTTTGGTTGACGAAATATCTTTGTGGAATTTTGTTAAATATAAGTAGCAGTAAAAAGAAGTATCAATCAGATTCACGAAGGCCGTGCAACTTTTACCAAACCAATAGAAGTTTGTGGCGTCTAAGCCAAAAATTATGAACACGGCGATGCATTGTGCACCCTATAAAGTCGTAACTGAAGCTAGCATACTCTATTGGACTTAAAAATCATTGAACTTGAAACATTTTGTACTGCACTGTAATTTGAAACCCGAACAAGTTTTGCAGAGGCAAATTTTCATAAACCCAAACAAGCATAAAATTCAATTCAATTACTACCACAATTTATAACTAATTGAAAGTAGCGCTTTCATGTTTGCATTTTCTGCAGTGTCACTGTGCACATAATCAAAACCTTGCACGAAACCGTAACCTCTGCATGCAATTCAAATGAGCAGATGTAATACTTTAAAGCATCACAGTAATATTAATCATAACTGTTAACGCTGTAATACGTTGTATCAATATTTCCAAATCTTTTTGGTGTCACCAAATATCCTGTGAACAATGCTATGACACAAAACAAAACCTTCACAGTGTTAAGCTATTAGAGAAACCTGAGTCGCACGGGTATTTTGGCACCCACATGGTTGATGGTATCATTAGATAAGTATTCTGTAGTTGCTGGGATGGAAGACGAAACAAATACTGTACCAATTGAAGGGAACTTTTTCATAAAACTATATAAGCTTAAATTGGTTTCTGTGTTCTTGTTAGAAGATAGAAGTTGGCCAAAGTGGACAGACAGGCTATTGGAGAATCTGATATCGGTGATTTGTTAAAAGAAACAACAAAGGTGATAAAGGTGACAACTAAACGCGGAAAAATAGTTCCACGAAGCATTTGCAAATGCTCAGCATTTACCCCTCTCGAGTTGGATGCAAAATACTATGTAACATTTCAAAAATCAGCATACGAATGGTGTACATATTATTTCTACATGTCACTCTGGTTTAGCGTAAGCGTGCAGGTCATACAAATCAGCAAGGCCAACAGAATGCATCCTGTGCATAAATTTGAATCTTGCCACTAAACGACATATAATAGCTACGTAAAACAAAACTAGACGGTATGACAATATGCGTTGTGCAATTTTTGAGACAATAAATTTGCATCTGTTGCCTAAATGCACATCTTTAGGAAAATAAATTTGCATTTTGACAAATATTTATGTAAAATCTTGCTACTTTAAGAAAAAAATGAAAAACAGGTGCAAAAATTAACTTCGGGTTTGTACACTTAAGTTTTAACCGTAAAACAAAATCTGACATATAATTTGATACATATTACGATACACAATTTAAAACGTCAAAAAACAAAATACTAAAAAGCATCAAGACTTGTCAAAATGTCATATCAGAGTAAAACGTTATGCTGATTGAATTTGGAAAGACTTCTAAAATTCAGAAATGTAATTGTGTGGCTCAATTTAAAAATTGTGTAGAAAAAGTGCTGCTGAATATATGAAGGAGCGTTTTGCTCTACACTGATTGTATAGAAAGGAAAAAATTAATGACCAAGTTAGTCATGTAAAAAAATTGCTTGTAAAAAGAATCAGAATCTTATGAAAGAAATACTTCCTCAACCGTTTTTTAGATATTAACAGTCTTTTCAATTGTCAATCATTCTGTCAAATATATAATTTAGATAAACTTTGTTTTAGATTTCTATTTACCCTTGATTGCATACAAATTAATGCGAGTAAATAAAATTGCATGAACCTGCATAATTCATAAAATTTAATGCATTTTGCATCCTGTGAAGGAATAAATTTGCATCCGGTTGTTGGCCTTGCAGATCAGCGTAAACAATGAAGCATTTATATATGATATGTTATATAAATCAAATAGATTATTTTGTTTGCTGAAATTGAATTTTTTGCTGGATTGACGAACCAGTCAAACTACGATAGATCAACACTTAAAGATTAAACATGAATAATTCGTATGTAAATACACAGTAGTGAAATGTGTAGAAAAACAGCGTGAGCTCCCAGGCTTACTACAAGGCGTATCCGGAGAAGTTCGCGTATCTTGTGCTGTTGAATGCGTTAAATTACCAAATATATAGTCAAAATCCCATATCCACGCAAATTGTGTGACACAATATCAGCTTGTTTAACTTTGGTGTAGGTCACGTAATCCTGTTGTCTTTAATGCTTTAAAAGATTTTTTACATTATAGTTACTGGATATACTGTTGGAATATTTTGGACACGGGTAGTAATGTTGAGAACAACAAAAAATGTTGATTTTATACTAGTGTATTGACGCATTATTTTTTATGACTGGGTACTAATGCAAAAACAACTTTCAGCTTTATAAAGCCACAGGGTTTGGGAGAATGGTACAACGTTCAGCTTTAACGGATAACTGTATGTCAAGCAAGATGTTAATACATTAAACGACGACCATTTTAGACTTTACATAATTCCCTACCTGAGGTTTATTTTGTATAATTTAACAAAAGGGCGATACACCGCACATTTGTTTGTCCTTGTTGTCTGCTAACCGTCACAGAGTTTGAAAAAGTAAATATTAAACAACTAAATTTGAAGAAACACTTTACCACACTTTTGCAGAAATAACTTGAGATTTTGTGCAGTTATAAACATCGCTTTACTTAGTAAACTAGAAGTAGACCTAAAAGTTTGCAGTGTGTTTACATATGAATTGTTTTATTAATATTGTTGTAATTCTAAATGTCAATGGCTTACATACTTTTAATGCTACAAGTATAACAAATAATTTTAATCGTAAAATGTTTTCGTACAAACTCTACTGTGACATTAGCAGCTCTTTACTAAGGTTAAGTGTTTATTTGGTTTTCTATGGTACGTTTTATTGTAATTCCAACATGCTTGAGAACGTGTATGTAACAAATGTTCTATTGTATATATAAAAGGAAAACAGCGCTTTTGTCACATTTGGTTTATAATGCGTTGAATATTTCTGCATTTTCAAAAACAACAAACTTTTATTGTACAAGCTAATGTCTCGACAACACTTAAAATTAGACAAATTCTGGACAACTGAAAACAACACGCAGACACAAAACATGTTTAAGTAGATGTCAAAACCCATAAATAAATATGTCTCTTTGCAGCATTTCTACTTTTGCAGTATCAACGAAATAAGCCTATCAAATGATACGAATTTTTGAGAAAAGGTATTTTACCATATATTTTATCATAATTTCACTATTTCCATCCTTTACTTACCAAAACAATGACACGCTTCCATTTAAAATGTTTCACAATTCCCAACATTCTTCAAATTTTCATCAAGTGGATTTACAATTTAGCAGCTTAATTTGCCCGCTGTGTCTTGTTATCGTTACAAATTTCAAAGGGCTAGATTTAAACACAAGCAACACTCCAATACTTTTGAGACGACCAATTTTTGCATCTGTAACTTTCCAAAAGGGAAGATTAGAATATTCTAAAGTTGCCCCATATGAGTGGATAAGACACAATTTGGTTGGAGATTCCAACGTATCCATAACATGTGCATCAAAATATCTGTTAGGCAGCTTTGACCTAACGAACCAATCTGCAAGCTGGTGTACAAGGTTAAAACAAAATTTATTTTTATTGTCTACTCGTTCCTGGAATGGTGAGCTAAACGTTCACATACTCCCTCCCAAAATAAATAGTACAGCTAACAAGATTTGGAACGCTTACAATTGGTGGCTGTGGTATTCCAATGAAGAAACCAGATCCCAGAACTTACGAATTCGTTTGCTTCTGTTACATGATATCAATGATTTTGACTGGATTAACTTGTATAGACGTAGAACAATGAAAAACGAACTTTTGGTTGCAACTTCAATTTTAGATCTAGTTAATCCATCAAAGGCATTTTTGCTATTGACTTCTTGTACAAATTGTAATTCTTTTGCAAAATACAACGAACATGATTTGAAACAGCACAAAAAACGTGGAAGTGCTTCATTCTTCAGCTTATTTGAAATTGTTCTCAGAAGCAATCACAATATTTCGCAATGGAGCATATCAGCACCATTTACTTATGAATGGTTCTTGTGTTCAAATTGCTTTGAAGCAAAAATTACAGATTTTACGCATTCAATACAACTTGAAAATATTGAAACTCTGTTAAACGTTATGGTATCTTCTCTATGGAAAAGCGTTTTTGTTCCCAATTTCTTGCCAACACGAGCCTTAAGTCTTTATTCAAATATGAAACCCAAATTAAAATTTTCTTATTTTCTAAGATATGAAGTTGACAGCGTGGTACACTCTATGAATTATCCCCCTTGGCAGATGAGATTTGTTAGTTGCGGCACGACAAAGGAAGAAAACATTTTGTTGCAAAGTGTTTTAGGAAGTTTTCAAATGGAGGTTTGGGTAGCAGTTGTTTTCGTTTTGTTAATTGCTATCCCCGTTTTTAACTTTATGTGGATAATCCATTCAAATTATTCTGTCAACTTGGGTAAAATCCTAGAAATTTCTGCAAAGTTGTTACTTGAACAGTCTAACCCTTTTCCGGAATATATGTTTGAGGATGTAAAATACAGACTGTTTGCTGCATTTACTCTTCTTGGTATGCTTGTCGTCAGTAACGCTTATAAAAATGATACAGTTTATGAAGTGTTGCTTCAAAATAGGCATCCTCCTTTCAAACATTTAAGCCAACTAGTTAAGGCAAACTATTCAATTTTCTCGGAAGTGGGCTACACTGAAGTATATCAGGCGGGAAACAATGACTGCATTATCGACAGTCGAACTTTATTTCCAGTTAGACATTATGCTGTGAGCAAAACCAATAATACTACAAACATTTGTGCAGCAGCAATGTCGCAAGTAGCTTTACAAATGCTAGTATTGACAAACGTGAAGGAAGAGCTGCAATCTAGCATTTCTAAACTTTTTAATGATACCATTAATTTTTCTAAGGTATCCCTTTCGGCATTCAAAAGATTAGAAGAGCGATTGCACTCTATGGCAAATATAACAGATGATAATTTTGCAACAGGACTAAACAAAGCTGAAAAGGAATTAACCATAACAGCTCTTAGAAAGTGTAAAAATACAGCTTTTATACTTCTTGAAACACAAATAGCGGAGTATGAGTCAGTAGTAAAGCCATTTGTGGGACACAAATGGTCGACTGGAGAAGAATTTCTACTTGATTACAAAATCGGCTTCTCCCTACATGGCTGGGTTCCCAGTTTTATTACTAAGCGAATTCGAGGAATAGAAAGTTCTGGGATTTGGAACTGGTGGGTTCGCTTTATTACAAGGGACATTGCCCGCATTCGATACAGAAGAAATATGAACAAGATTCATACTGATGGTATGAATGACGTTTCTACTGATATATTTCTGGATAAATTTAAAATGCTTCTATATGTATTAGCCTCTGGGCAGGTTTTGAGTACTGTAATATTTCTGATAGAATATGGTGTACAAATTATTAGTAAGCTTGTCTTACTACTAATATTGCCTGAGTCGTTTTTTGTGGATGCCATATCTCTAACACCAGATTGAATTTTTAACTTCCGTTTTCGCACAAAGCTTTCTGGTCACTAAAACCTGTTCATGACGGAGCCCGAATTTTGAAATTCGACCTCTAAGGTCAAAGGTCACGACGGATTTTTAAGTTGCTTGAGTGACTTATGGCATGTGACACATGATTATAGATTAGTTTTTGACCAAATTAACGAATACATCGTCAGTTTTCAAAAATTCGAAATCGTCTGACCGTTATTCGAATTTTAAATCTTGTGAGCACGCTAACTCAATCCCAAAAATTATTTTTGAAATTCTGTTTTCACAGAAACATTTCTGGTCATTAGGAGACGAAAATGACGAGAGCGATTTTTGAAATTCGAATTCTAAGGTCAAAGGTCACGACGGATTATTAAGTTCCTTGAGTGACATATAGCATGCAACACATGATTATAGGTCAGTTTTTGACCAAACTAACAAATATGTACTCCGATTTTTAAAATTCGAAATCGTCTGACCGTTATTCGAATTTTAAATCTTGTGAGCACGCTAACTCAATCCCAAAAATTATTTTTGAAATTCTGTTTTCACAGAAACATTTCTGGTCATTAGGAGACGAAAATGACGAGAGCGATTTTTGAAATTCGAATTCTGAGGTCAAAGGTCACGACGGATTTTTAAGTTCCTTGAGTGACATATAGCATGCAACACATGATTATAGGTCAGTTTTTGACCAAACTAACAAATATGTACTCCGATTTTTAAAATTCGAAATCGTCTGACCGTTATTCGAATTTTAAATCTTGTGACCACGATAACTCAATCCCAAAAACGATTTTCGAAATTCTGTTTTCACAGAAACATTCTTGGTCATTAGGAGACAAAACTGACGAGAGCGATTTTTGAAATTCGAATTCTAAGGTCAAAGGTCACGACGGATTTTTAAGTTGCTTGAGTGACCTATAGCATGCGACACATGATTATAGGTCAGTTTTTGACCAAACTAACGAATATGAAGTTCATTTGTCAAAACCTAAAATGGCTGGACAATTACAGCGTCTTTTATCCTTGTGGTTGTGTTCACGGTTACCATTAATTCTTTCCATTAAACTCTAGACATTGAAACATATTAAATGCTCATTAATTGTTCTCGTGAATGTAGACGCTGATTTTTTTGCATATCAAACAACTTTGTGCTCAATTCATCATACGACTTTGTTGGATAATGCTTGCACAAAACCTCCCTTCAACGTTATAATTTAATTGCTTATTTTGTACAGACTTAGTGCCGATTAATATTTCCAGAAATCCGATTTCCATTGCAGACATCAAAATGGATATTACATGTGTAGCTTGTACGCTAATGTATTCGTGTATATACCACTGAGTCTAAATGTAAAAGGGTGAGGTTCGTGTTAGTAGTTTGAGGCAATATTTAGCAATTTTGTTTAAACAGAAGTGCAGCGTTTAAAATTTCTGGTTGGTTCTCGTGAAACCTTTTTAAACAAAACTTATCATGCCAACGTTTCGGAGAACACGTACCGCTCAGCGCGGAAACTCCAATGACGTAAGTAATGGAAATCCTCAAAACTGCGAAGAAACGTCAACCGAAAACGACAAAGCGGGGGCCGCTTCCAACATCCGGCACGTAACACCGGAAACAGTCAATGAGAATAAAGAAATCAGTCAACGTAGAAGATCAGCCGCTAATCTTCCTGTTCGAAAGAAAGGAGCCGATCAGCGTCGAAGGTCTCAAAGACAACTAATGCAAAAATCAAGACATGGTGCTGGGAGTTCCGCAGACGTACAATATGACAACGACATGAATAATGGAAATTCGCAAAACTGCGAAGTAAGGTCAACCGAAAACGACGAAGCGGTGTCTGTTTCCAACATCAGGCATGCTGCATCCGAACCAGTCTATGAAAATGAAGAAATCTGTCAGAGTGGAAGATCAGCCGCTAATCTTCCTGTTCGAAAGAAAGGTGCCGATCAGCGTCGAAAGTCCAATAGACAACTAATGCAAAAATCAAGACATGGTGCTGGGAGTTCCGCAGACGTGCAATATGACAACGACATGAATAATGGAAATTCCCAAATTTGCGAAGAAAGGTCAACCGAAAACGACAAAGTGGAGGTTGTTTCCACTATCCAGCATGCAACATCACAAACAGTCAATGAAAATGCAGAAATCCATCAGAGTGCAAGATCAGCTGCAAAACTTCCACTTCGAAAGAAAAGTGACAGTCAGCGTCGGAAGTCCAATAGACAACTAATGCAGAAATCAAGATATGGTGCATCAAGTGCCGATAGTCAATCGGAGCAAAGTTCATCAACAGGTAAATGGAAAAACTCGAGAGAAAACAATCTGCTCCCCAACAAAATTCAAAACCCAGAAAACTTTCAACGTCGAAGGTCTATGAGACTTCAAGAAAAGCAACAACTAACAAGTGTATGCAGACAAACCGAAAAACCAACCACCATAATTCCAACTCCCAAAGTCAATTCTATCCAAAAAAATCATCAACGTAAAGTCCAACGGAAAACAAACTACGAAAAGCTATGTGACAACTTTAATAAAAAAGTCAGTGAAGGCCCCGTGTTTGTGTGCTCCTGCTGTAACTCACTATTGTACAAAGAGTCGACTGTCAAAATAACACAAGAAAAACTAAATAAGTGCGACCAACATACGAAGGAAAAAATTCTTAACTTTGATCAGCCTATTCATAGACTATGTCACACCTGTAACAACAGTGCAAAAGTTGGGAAAGTTCCACGAACATGTGTACTAAATGGGTTGGCGTTTCCTCAGATTCCTGATGTACTGAAGGTAGGCAACTCTTGTGTTATGCAGTGTTAAAATTAAATTTACCAATTCTTAATAACAATATTTAAATAATTTTATTTAGAATCTCAATCGACTGGAGCAAAGGCTCATTGCGGCGCGATTACCATTCATGCAGATAAGACTAAACGGTTATGAGCATCAGTGGGCTTTGAAGGGAAACGTGGTCAACGTTGAAAACAACATTGATACATGCGTGAGGGCACTACCAAGAAGATTTAACGAAACCAGTGTAGTTCAACTCAGACTTATGCGAAAAATGTCATACAGAGGTCATTATATTTACGACAAGGTCTCGCCAGCTAAAGTATATGCAGCTGTTCGCTACCTTCTCGATACTCCGTTGTACAAGAAGGAAAACATTGTACTTTCAGAAAATGCTCTCCCCTCGCAAGCAGGTAATATTGTGTTTCTACGTAGTTTAAATATACAAATACAGTTCAAATTATATAGAATTTTTACATGAATTTGTACAGAGAGCGTCGACTTTATTGTGGACGAAGCTGAAACTAATGAACCTGAAATGAATGAACCTGAAAATAATGAACCTGACGTGGATCACGAGGAATGCGAAAGCGATGAAGCTCATAAGATTATCGGTGCTGATGAAACCCTACTGTTTAATGAGAAGGATTTTGAAACGGGGGCTTATGGAAAACCAATTGCGCCTGGCGAAGGCAAGATTCCTATTCCACTAAACCGTGATCCAGACGCCGAACTCCTGTCTTTTCCCACTATATACGGTGGCATGCCCCGAGAAATTCCAAGTGGAGTTAAGCTGTCCTATACAGACATTGCCAAATCTGAAATGCGTAACAAGGATAGACGATGTGCTATTCCTGAAAAAGTGCTTTATTCCTATAAGAAGTCACATAATGAGAAGGTCTACGACGCGTATTCAATATGCCTTAGGCAGAGAACACAAGGACAGATGGAATCACTTACTGCAGGATGCTTGAAAAATCCAGGAAACATAAATGACATGATTGCAAAAAATGACGCATATTCTGTCTTTAAGAATGTGAGATCTACTCCTGCATATTGGAAAGAAAAAACAAAATGTGTTGTGGCAATGGTAAGACAGCGTGGAGCTTCCACTCTCTTCGTCACACTATCTCCAGCAGAGACAAAATGGATTGACCTATTAAAGATTTTGATGAAACTTGCGGAAGATAGGGACATAAGTGATCAAGAAGCAGAAAACTTGCCAGCAGTGAAAAAACATGAGTTAATTCGAAACGATCCGGTAACTTGCATGCGCCATTTTGACAGACGTTACAAAGCCGCTCTCAACGAACTTATTAAACCTTCTGATGGAGTATTTGCACCACACGGTGTCGAAGACTACTTTAGCAGAATTGAATTTCAAATGCGCGGATCACCACATTCTCACGGGCTTTACTGGTTACCTAATGCACCGAGATACATTGAAGGTTAGATTAGTCCAATTTAGAAAATATCTTTTTTTCAAATCTCAAGCGTAACACAGACACGTACATGTGCTATTTAAATTTTAGGAAATGAATCAAGCAAAGCAGACTGCATTGAGTTCATTGATAAATATATAACATGTTCGCGAGACGAAGAGGGAGAAATGGCCAAGCTAATTCCTTATCAGGTACATAAGCATTCGGAAACATGTCAAAAAGGAGGAGCAAGCTGCCGATTCTCTTACCCTAAGCCGCCAATGCCAAATACTACAATCCTGCAGCCAGTGCCAGAGGATTTTGATAAGAAGGAAATGAAGAGGCTCCAAGCAATTTATCAAAAAATTGAACGAAAATTGAACGAGTTCGGAAGATCATTTAAGGAGGATATCCCTTTCGGCGAGTTTTTAGAAAGTCTGAATGTTAACGTGGAAGATTATATTTTGAGCATCCGCTGTTCATTAAAGCGTTCAACTGTTTTTCTGCGTAGAAAGACAAGCGAAATATTTGTCAACGCTTACAACAAGAAACTGCTTTTAGCATGGAAAGCTAACATGGATATACAATTTGTACTTGACACCTTCGCTTGTGCAAGATACTGTGTTGGATACGTTATGAAAGCCGAAGGTGGTCTGTCAAGATTATTAAGAGCTGCAGATAAGGATGCCCGAAATGGCAACAAAACAATTCAGGAGAAATTACAGCACCATGCAAAGATACTCATCAATGGGTCAGAAAGATGTGCTCAGGAAGGGGTTTTGTTTGTTTGCGGGTTGCCTAATACCTTCTGTAGCAGAAGCTCCATTTACATAAACACTGGACATCCAGAACAAAGGGTTCAAATGCTGAAGCCGACAAAAGAGTTAGAAGATTTGCCCGACGACTCTACTGACGTTTGCCAGAAAGGGTTATTAGAGCGTTATATTCAACGTCCACCCGAACTTGAAGAAACATGCCTGGCAGAATTTGCAGCTGCTTTCGAGTTTTGCAAAAAGCAGTCTGGAAGGAGAAGCAGTAACATAGGTAAGAAGTTTTTCTATTTTTTTAAAATTCAACGTTGAAAATTTTAAAAATTGATGTTAGATGGTGATAGCGGCATCCGATTAACACCTGAATTCCCATTGCTTGATGGAAGTGGATTTGTGAAGCGGAGGGGGAAGAGGAAAATAATTCGCTATAGGCATTTTCCAAAGTCTGATGAGATTGAATACGGGAGGGAGCAACTTATGCTTTTTAAGGATTGGAGGGATGAGGAACGCGACTTAAGGAGTATTGATGTTCTTCAAGTAGCAAAGAACAATATGCAACTGGTTATTAAGAACTCAAAACCTTTCTACTTCAACCGTGAGGTGGACGAGAATGTGTTACATAATTATATTACGGAGCTTGAAAAGAACGAAACTACGGAAGAGTATGAAGAGGCGAGGAACGAAATGGAAATTGTCGAAGATGATATTTATGCTAGTGGATTTTTAAACCCTACGTCTGGGAAGCCAAAAGGAGTGGATACATTTTTAGCCCCAACCCTTATTGAAGATAAGGATTATCTAAGAATTATGCGGAGTTTAAATACTAAGCAAAGAAAAATTGTGATGGATATTTTGCACCGACTTAAAACCAAAAAGACACCATTTTATATATTTCTTACTGGTGGTGCCGGAGTCGGAAAGTCGCATGTTATAACTGCGATTGTTCAAAGTTTCAAACGATATTGCAACAGAATACCTGGCCGGCATCCTGAAGACATTAACGTTATAATCAGTGCGCCTACCGGAAAAGCTGCGTTTAACGTGTCCGGAATGACAAACCACACTGCTTTTAAGCTACCAGCATCGCAATACGGTGGTCGAGTCTCAAAGCTGGACGAAAGTACGGCCAACACATTAAGACTCAAATTTATGAACGTTGACCTGAATATAGTGGACGAAATATCAATGATTCCGTACAAACAGTTTGGCAACATTAATTTGCGAAATCAGCAAATATATAATTGCTTCGAAGATCTTGGTGGCAAATCAATGCTGGCAGTTGGACACTTGAGGCAGCTTCCTCCAATTCCTGGTGGGAAGGAACACTACATTTTCAAAAGTGGACGCCTTGGTCTTCGAAATAGCCTTTGGGAACGATTTTCGTTTTATGAGCTGGACGAAATAATGCGGCAACAGGGGGAGTTTTTGTTATGTAAAGCATTAAACAACATGGCCGAATGTTGCATGGACAACGATGACATTGCTTTAATGAAATCAAGAGAAATTGTTTACGCTAGGAGAGAAAACAATGAGCCGCAAATTGTTGGAAACATACCTCCTTCTGATGCGGTATGGCTGTTCCTGACAAACAAACAGTGCCGTGAACACAATGCCAAAGTACATTCTACGTTGAAAACTGAAGGTGCTGTATCCATTGCATTTGACCGAGCAACGGGTGAGAAAAATCTTCAGAAAAGTTAACACTTTTGTGCACTATACGAGGTTCAATAAAAGTAATAATTTCATTTAATCTAGGTAAAGGATCCTTACAGCAAAAACAAAAACTACTTGAAGAAGCAAAAAGTTGGAATGCCCAGGAGGCAGACGGTATGCCGTACGAAACTCAATTACAAGTCGGTGGTATTTACTTTATAACAAGCAACATCAATGTAGCAGATGGACTTTTTAATGGAGCGACGGGGTTTCTGCGACGAATCGAATATGGTACTAATACTGAAAACCAGCGCATACCTTCATTAGCCTGGATGGACTTTGCAAATGATACGATTGGCCGAGAACTGAGGGCTCGAAGCGCATCCAAATACCATGATCCGTCAATTTCGAAGACTTGGGTTCCAATTGAGAGATTAACAAAAACGTTGACAAAATCTCATATATATTCCGGCATGGATTTAATACGAACCCAAATTCCGCTTGTTGCATGCAACGGAATGACAATAGCTAAATCTCAAGGATCCAGCATTCCAAACGTGGTTGTTAACTTAAAGCAAAGAATGTCGCCGGAACATCTTTACGTTGCATGCAGCAGGGCAACTTCTCTGAATGGATTATTTTTTGACGGTGAATTTGTAGCCCCACGGCGAAAACCAAACGACGACGTTGCAAACGAAATGGAAATTTTGCGTACAAAGTGTCAATTAACGTTCAGCTTAAGGTTCTTTTCTGACGTCCCCGGTGACAACAAGATGTATTTTCACAACGTGGAAAACTTCAGAAAATATCACCAAGATTTGGTTTGTGATCCAAATATAATGTCTGCAACGTACTTATGCCTAGTGGAACCTCACATTGAAGCTAGCGATACAACCGATTTAGACGGATTTAGCTGCATATTACGAGAAAACTCTAGTGGCCGGGGAATCTCAAAGAACTCCGAAGGAGTTTTGATATTTTCTAAAAAAGGTAGTTATGAATCCTACAGTGAATAACTAATTTACTAAAATAAAGTTTAATTCTTGTTTTCAATTTTTTATTCTTTTATGTAGGTCTTGCAGCACCCGAAATATTGAGCATAACAAAGCAAAGAGGACAAAATGGCCATTTTATAATTGTTCATTTTAAGTCTTCGACGTTGAATGTATTTGTTTGCTACAAACACCCCAAATTTGCATCAAATAAGTTTTTGGAGGTACTTGCATCAAAAGTTCGTGAAACCAAAAGTCACCGGGTTCTTGTGATTGGCGATTTAAACTTGGATGTTTTAAGAAATGAGTGCAAAATCCGCGATTTCTTTCAACGGCTAGGATTAAGAAGCCTTCTAAAAGACGACGATGTTACCACCGAACTGGGTACCCAGATAGACGTTGCTTTTGCCAACTTTGATGATGTCAACGGTTCAGTTCATGAAACATATTATAGTTATCACAAGGGCCTGTGTATAGACTGGATTTAAATCACAATAAAATTTAGTGAAAATATGTTACGTTATTTTTAAGATAAACTTATTGGTAGTAGGAAAATTTGTAATATATAAGTCAACGTTAAAGATTAAACTACACTACTTTAGTAAAAAAGCAGTAGCAAAAGTAACAGCTCCTAAACATCATTGCTGGAAGCATTATACACTGAAAAAACATCGGATTTTCAGGGACGTCCGGTTCGGTCTATTAATACCATAGGGAAGAAAGATATTAGCGGTAGTTTAGAAGAGCTACTAAGAGTATCAATCATCTGTGAAATCCATATTACCCAAATTAGAGTGAACGCAAAAGCATAAAAGGGTGTTTAAATTATGGTATATTTGTAATGAATTTGAAATTTTGGCAAGCTTACTCTCTACTACGTGATTACCATGTTTTATTAATTTGATTGTATGTAAGTGTGTTCTCGTACAAATGTTGTCTCAACGTTTCTTTTATTTGTTTGTAAAATAAGTGTTTTTCTAAACCACGTACGTGTATTAATATTGTCATAAAAGCGCATTATATGATGAATATTTGTCAGAGAAAAATCAATGTCGTCGGAATTGTCAGACGAATATTCATAGTGTGAATTTTTATCAAAAGTTTCCTAATCGGAAATGAGTACACAATCCTATCAAATTTCCGGTTTCGAATTTTATTCCGCGATATGTACTATTTTCCAACTTTCTCTGTATTGGGGATTCAGGCATTTGATGCAAGTACATTAATTTATAAATTAAAGCCGTTTATCTGTTGACCTGATACAGTTTGTCCCCCGAGGTTGTGCTTTTATTTGTTGTTCCACTTCATCCTGCTTTACTCTTTCAATTAGTGATCAAATTGTTGCACAATATTTTACGATTTATTCGGTTTTTTCCTTTTTACTGAAGTTGTCAAGTTGAAATCACAAAACTGTTCAAATTTGCTGAGGTCAGTTAGTCGGTGGAGGTGTTGTATGCAAAAAGAATTAAGTTTTAATTGAATATATCAACTTAAAAGCTTTTTAAAAAAGGTTAATAATAAACAAATTGTGCTTAATTATTAAAAAACTTCAGAGGATGGAATAAATCATATAATTATATACTGCCATGTATAAATTCAGTATATCAGTTAAGCCCATGTTTTGAAACAAATGGTCCACTGAATTGCTAATAACATCGAAATCAAACCTAACACAACTTGTTGATTTTTAAAGCCAATTGTGGCAGTACAAGCACCTATTATTAAGCAGACGAGGTCTATAGACCTCAGTATGCTTTCTGAGATTGCTCTTCAAGTCTGTGTGCGCCTTCCGTTCTTCCGTAGCGCGATCTCCTCCTAGACCATACCAGATATTCAAAATCTGATTTCACCATTGGATTCTATTTTACTAAAAGTAGGTTAAAAGTTAAATTGTTGATATGTCCTAATTCAGTTCCAGTCTCCAGAGGCAGTTGGTGGAGGTGTTGTAAAGAGGCTGTATTCTTACTTGAATTTATCAACTTTCAAAAAACCTACGTGTTAATCATACTTAAATTGTGTATAATCATACACTTCAGTTGTAATCATTAATAAAGTTCGATGGAGTAGATCTCTGTGTTATATTGTTATGCAGCAATATATAAATTTAGTATTGTAACAAGTCATTAGTGTAATGTTTTTTGGTTCCCGAAATAAAACTTTGTTTTTTAAATTTCCATTTAAAATATAAACTATAGCTGAGCTAGTAAACTAAACTTATTTTTCTTTCGTGTTTGTTCTTTCCAGTATAGTTAAAAAGATAATAAATTAACGTAAAACATTTCTATCGCATGTATAAACAATGCTATAATATAATGCTCTCCAGTTTAGGGATTAACCTAAGTAAGATGACCTGCATCCAAAGTTATTCAATGAAATGGTTTAAATTAGTGTTTGGTTGATTTCAACATTACAGATTCCTATTCCTACGCATAAATAAACTACTGCATAATAGTTCAGTTAATATTTTAGGGCTTGTATTTTAACTTGAAGCAGCATTAAATTACAATTAGCTGATTATTTTATGCGCTTTTGCTCTTTTCGTAAAGAATTAGACGGAAACCGCTAATTTTATTTTAATGTACATTAAAAGTTGATAGAAATAGAGCTGCGAAGTTCGAGTTCGTGGTACGAACTGAGCTACCTGCCCGACGGGTACACAAAAATTTGCGAGAAGCTTCAATACCTTTTTGTAGCATTTCATCTTGTCAGTTTTGTTCTCGTCTCCTTGCGTGTGCTCAGCTGGTGATGCAAGCCACTTAATTTGCTGCGGAATTACTATTCCGGCCACTTCCATAGGCACAACTCGCCGGGCAACTTGCACACTAGCATGTGCGGAGCAAAGTGAGACATGCAGGGCGCGAACTCGCATGCTGTACTAAAGCACGGCGACGGTTGTGCCTATGGAAGTGGCCGGAATAGTACTTGAGAATCTGACAAAGTAATTACTAGTTACGTAAATGTTGAGTGGTTCAGCTTGGAATTAATTAATTTCTGGTTGATTGACAGTTGGAAGGTGAAAAGAAGTGTAGGTGTGGGACTTGCATTTAAAGTGAACTTTGTCAGGTGAGCGTTGCGTAATTGTGTACACTTTATTTTTTTGGGATTAAAACTGGTACTGGTTATTAAATTGATGTGGGCAAATAATTGATAGATAATTAAGTTAGTCAGGAAAAAAAGGTGATTGAGATGGCGGAGGAGGTCCAGAATTTAAATTTGGAGGAGGAGGGCAACGTCCAGTTTCAGGAGCATCCATTGCTAAATTCGTTGGTAAGGTTGATACTAAAACAGGAACTTGGAGGATGGATTGACCTTTTATTTCTAACTGCCGTATTGTAATTATGCCATAATTATTATGGTTTTACAGGTAATGGAAAACGTGTTCAGTTTCATGGAGTCCACGGTCTCGGTAAAGGATCTGAAGAACTTCCGGTTGGTGTGCCAGGTTTGGAGTGGAAGTAGCCTGAAGGTCTGGAGGAAGGTGGCTCCTTTGCGATTAGGACCACCAGAGAGGTCAATCAGAACTCGGAGTCAGGATATGGAAGTCCTACCACCTGACAATTATGTTCCAGTGAACAAGTTCTTGAAAATGATGCAGGATCCCCTGGATCCCTTCCAGTTTCAGCAGAAGCCCTACACCAACCTGGTGCTCTTTGGAATAGACTTCACCAGAAGTGTTCCTACCTGTTTGAAGCATTTGAAGTCACGTGGATTTTGGGGAACCAATCTCTGGAATTATCTGAAACATGGGCAGAATCATGTGAAGTCCTTTGGCTTCAATGGATGCCATTTTCCGAAAGAGGCCGTTACAGGAACATGTCTTGGAAAACTTGGTATTGCGACAAAGGTGAGCTTTGTCAATGCAGAATGGGATTCTCTGACAGATCCAAGGACGGCAGAATCTTTCCTAGAGAGCTTGTCCAATCCCTGGCTGAAAGAAGTAGAAATTTCCGGGGACGACCCAGCGGGATTTTATATCTTTCTATTTGCTTGCCCCAACTTGGAAGTGGTGACCCTCCGGTGTAATTACCCTGGACGCGACGAGGACAAGCTTATAGATTTGGTGTGCCTTGGGCAAGTTCATCATCGGTATTTTCAAATCAAAAAGCTGGATGTTCTTGAATCACGCTTTTTTAAAAGTTTTCAACGCGTTTCCCGGTTAATACGTCATTGGAACCAGAATCCTATCCGTTTCCCACTTGAACTTCTTACCCTCACCTTGGAAACTTATGATCCTTACTCTGAAAACGACTTTGACAGTGCCAGTTTAACTGACCATCACCAAATTTTTCAGCCTTTGGTTGAGCTCTTTGAGAGTACCCTCAAAATTCTGAAGGTGTTTCGTGCACCGATTCACAACGTGATTCCGAACAATGAGCCATTGTTTTTGGGGGATATGTCGGTGTTGGAGGAGTTGCATCTTTACGGGAATTTGGTTGCTGGATTTGGCTTTTTGGAACAGACGCCAAATTTGAAGGTGCTGCGCATAGACACGCGTTGCCCATCCTACGGGAATCACATGGAGAAACTGTATTTTGCTGACAGATCCCCAGCGAAGGTCTCCTGGTTTAGAGATCGTTATCAACCCCACCAGGAGGATTTGCTGAGTGGAACGCCACAGGAGGTACGCCTTAGACTTCGGTTGGAACACATGACCAACCTCCATTTGGAATGTGACTTGAGCCCAGAAACTATTCAATGTTTGGCAAGGTGGATGCCGAATCTGAAAGTGTTCAAGGGGATTATGACGGATGATGTGTGGAAGGCGGTTTGTCAGTGGATGCCGGACTTGGAGGAAGTTGGGATTCTTAGAGGAAGTCAAGTTGGAGAGGAGGCACTTACGGGTTTTAACAGCTTTGATGAGGGTGCTCCAAGGGAACCGCTGAGCATTGTTCGCCTCCGTCGTAAGTATTTAAAATGTTACAGTACTATATTTAAAATGGAATGAAAAGTGCAGGTTGAAAATTAATTGATTTTACTTGGTTTACCAGATCTGAGACGATTTGTGTACATGTCGTATTGTGGTCAGAGCTCGATCGGGGATTTGGCTGTTCGCCGGGGATTGTTGGAAATGCCCAGATTAGGAATGGTGAATGTCTGCGTGAGCAAACAGGTAAAACTGTGAAATATCTAAGTGCAGTTTTAAGTAAACAACTGGGTTTAAGATTTTTTCAATTGTTTAAAAATCAATTAATTTACAGTTGAGTGAAGAGGCTGAGGCGGCTTTGAAGGAAGCTATCTTGAATGTTACGATTGTTCGAAATACAAATGAGAATTGTGTGGGTGGTTGGGATTGCTGTGAGGAGTTTAATTTCTTGAGGGAATTCAATAACTGAATGTTAGAAAATCGACGATAGATAATGAACCGGGATGTAAAATGATGGAATTTACCAAGTTTTTATACATTTTGTTACAATTATTGTTACAATGTTTTATTGCAATCACTTAAAATTGCCTTTTGTAATGTAGCTTACGTTTGAACTGCTTTTCTATCTTTACTAAATAGTGTAAATTGTAAATATATGACAAATCTGTTCCAGCCTGTGTAGTCGGTGGAGGTGTTGTAAAGATGCTGCATTCTTATATGAATTTATCAACTTGTAAAACACTTAAGTGTTAATTATACTTAAATTGTGCATAATGATTATGCATAATCACATTTAAGTAATCATAAACAAACTTTGGAGTGTTTGGAGTAGATCTAAATGTTATATTCTTATGCAGCAATGTATAAATTTAGTGTTGTAACAAGTCATTAGTGTTGTACTTTTTGGTTTCCGAAATAAAATGTTGTTTTTTGCGTTTTGATTTAAAATATAAACATATATAGCTGAGCTAGTAAACTGGAATTATTTTTCTTTCGTTAATATTCTCTGCATTCAGTATACTATAGTTATCCAGATAATAAATGAACATAAAACATTTCTATGGCATAAACAATGCTAATGCTAATCCTGTCCACTTTAGGTATTGACCTTAAGTAAGATGACCTGCATCCAAAGTTATTAAATGAAAGTATTAAACACTCTATAATAATTTCACATTCGCCAACAGAAGGCCTTCCAAGAATAGCTACACTACAAGGGATCCCAATTTTTTAAAAATTTGCTAAACAAACTGAAAAATCATCAACTTTAAGCAATAAGCTTACAGCTTGTAAAAACACGCAGCATTTATTATATTATTTACATAACGAACATTGTACGATATTGCCGTTAGGCCCCTTGTTCTGCCCATTTTCATGACAAGAAGTTCGAAGTGGACAGGAAATGGGATTTCTGGTATTTTTATTGTAATTTTCCATTTCTTTGTTAACTGAACGTTTTGAAACGTATTTTTGTTGTTCTTTGTCCACGTTCAGTATTTAAGATTTTATTGTTAAGATGATCATTGTAAAAGTTCAATATTATGAACTTTGTACTTGTGATGGCTACTTCCGGTAAAAAGGTTAAGTTGGTTCCAACGTAAAGTTGGACTTTCACATTTTCCTTTGTCTTTCTTTGTGTGGAAAATGATAGTTTTCTTGTGAAACCGGAAATGGTACATTTTTGTCGCTTCATGAAAAGTTCGTCATGAAACGTTTTCTTTGTTACTAGCAATTTTGTAATTTTCCGAGTTCGAACCCGCAGTAGCCAAGTTTAGTATAAATAAGGAATGACAATTGTCAATCATCATCAGTCTTCTTGAAGTTGAGAGAATCAGTCCTGTTGAGGCAGCCAGCCAACAAACAGAGAAAAGTCGGTCTACGGACTAGAGACATTTAACAAAGCTACCGTTACTTGTCTATTTTTGGGAAATAATAAAGTTGAAGTTCCATAAAACATTTTGGAATCGTTTGCTATTTATTTCCATCGTCTGGAATAGTTGACCCAGTCATTAAGTTGACATTTTGGGGTTCCAGAATTGTCCCACTTCTGTGGGTGGTCCTTCGGAAGCATTTTTTACCTCTTTTATGTTCCCAGACGCTTGATAAGCCTTGATAACGTAAACTGAGTTGTCGAAGGTGGGAACACCCCTAGTTGAAAGAAAATGGTCAACTGCAGAAATGGCTAAACCTGCGGGTTCCCACGTTGCCATTTTACTGTCCATTAAACGTTGATAGAAATAGAGCTACCAGCCCGACGGCTAAACAAAAATTGCGACAAGATTCAATGCCACTTGTAACGTTTTGTCTTCTTGTGTTCTCTTTCCTTTGCTCAGCTGGTGATGTAAGCCATTTAAGTTGCTGCGGAATTACTTGAGAATTTCTGGTGCTGGATTTTAAATTGATTTTGGCAAATAATTGATTAATAATTAGTTTGATCAGAAGATAAAGGTGATTGCTATGGCGGAACAGGTCCAGAATATAATTCCGGAGGAGGAGGGCATTGTCCGGTTTCAGGAGCACCCGCTGCTAAATCCGTTGGTAAGGTTAATACTAAAACAGGAACTTGAAGGGGCTAAACTTATTCTTTCTAACTTCGTTATTGTAATTGTGGTTTTGTAGGTAATGGAAAATGTGTTCAGTTTCATGGAGTCCACGGTCTCGGTAAAGGATCTGAAGAACTTCCGGTTGGTGTGCCAGGTTTGGAATGAAAGCAGCTTGAAGGTCTGGAGGAAGCTGGCTCCCTTGCGATTAGGACCACCAGAGAAAATCAGAACTCGGAGTCAGGATGTTGAAGCTCTAGCACCCGGCAATTACCTTCCAGTGAATAAGTACTTGGAATTGATGAACGACTCCTCCAGTGATCTCCTCCAGCTTCAGCAGAAGCCCTTTGCCAACCTGGTGCTCTTTAGAATCGACTTTACCCAGAGTGTTCCAACCTGTTTGAAGCACTTGAAGTCACGACGATTTTCGGAAACCAATTTCTGGAATTATCTGAAGTATGGTCAGAATCATTTGAAGTCCTTTGGCTTCAATGGGTGCCACTTTCCGAAGGAGGAGTTTACAGCAACATGCCTTGAAAAACTTGGTGTAGTGGATAAAGTGACCTATGTCAACAGTCAATGGGATGCAGACTCAGATCCAGGGATACGGATAGCTGACCTGCAGAGGTTATATTCTGGAGTCACGCTTTTTTGAAGATGTCCTTGACGTGATTTATTTAGTACGTCTTGTGAATACGAATCGTGTCCGCTTTCCCTTGGAACTCCTTACCCTCACTTTGAAGACTTATGATGCTCCATCGGAAGAGGACTTTGGCGAATTGTTTGATATTGATAATATTTTTAATCCTTTGATTCGGTTATTTGAGAGTACCCTCAAAACTCTGAAAGTATTTCGTGCACCGATTGACAACGTGATTCCGAACTATCGACCGTTGTTTCCGGGGAATATGTCTGCTTTGGAGGAGTTGCATCTTTACGGGAATTTGGTTGCTGGCTTTGGCTTTCTGGAAGAGACGCCAAATCTGAAGGTGCTGCGCATAGACACGCGTTGTCCTTCCTTTGGGAATCACATGGAGAAACTGTATTATGCTGATAGATCCCCTGAGAAGGTCGCCTGGTTTCGAAACCGGTATCACCCTCACCAGGAGGACTTGTTGAGTGGGATGGCACAAGAGATACGCCTCAGAATTCGCTTGGAACACATGACCGACCTCCATTTGGAATGTAACTTGAGCCCAGAAACGATTCAGTTTTTGGGGAGGTGGATGCCGAATCTGAAGGTGTTCAAGGGGATTATGACGGATGATGTGTGGAAAGCGGTTTGTCAGTGGATGACCGACTTGGAGGAAGTTGGGATTCTAATGGGAAGTCGGGTGGGACAAGAGGCACTTACGGGATTTAACGGCTTTGATGAGGGTGCTACAAGAGAACCGCGGAGCATTGTTCGCCTCAACAGTAAGTATTTGATTTAAAATACTGTATGCTAGAAATGTAATGCAAGTATGATTTATAAACTAAATTTATTTTTAATTGTTATATCAGATCTGAAGAGATTTGTGTACATGGCATTCTGTGGTCAGAGCTCCATTGGGGATTTGTTTGTTCGACGAGGATTGTTGGAAATGCCCAGATTAGGAATGGTGAATGTCTGCGTGAGTAAACAGGTAAATCTATAAAATATGTACATTTTAAAGCAATTGACTGCCCTCTAATCTAAAAGAATAAAATCTAACTAAAGTGAAATATTTCTTTAATTAATTTACAGTTAAGTGTAGAGGCTGAGACGGCTTTGAAGGAAGGTATCCTGAATTGTACGATTGTTCGCAATACTAATGAGAATTGTCTGGGTGGCTGGGATTGCTGTGTGGAGTCTAATTTTTTGACAGAATTCCCAGTGAATTTTAGAAGAGCTGATTGAACCAGGGTTGAGTAAAATGGCAATTAATCAAATTGTTGCACAATATGTTACAATGTGTATGATTTTTATTGTAGTCACTTATAATTACCTTTTGTAGTAATGTAGCTTAGGTTTGAACTACTTCTCTTATTTACTATGTTAATATGCTGATATATCACAAGCGTGTTCCGGTCTACGGACGGAGGCAGTTGATATTGTAAAGAGACTGCATTCTTACTTGAATTTATCAACTTCTAAAAAACTTAAGTGTTAACCATACATAAATTGTGCTTAATAAAACTTAATCATTAAAAAACTTACGTAATGTAAAATTTACATTGTGGTTCGCAGTGTTATGTACTCATATTACATATTTAGTTACTTATGAATTCAGTATTGTAACGTCATTGGTGGTGTGATATTGTTTGGTTTCCGAAATAAAATTTTGTTTTTCCTATTTACATCTAAAATATAAAACCCGAACCGAGCTAATTGAAATTATTTTTCTTGCCCAAATGCATTTCTGTTTTTTACATCCATTATAAATTAAAGATGTGAATTAAACCATTTATGCTATTTAATGATGCTATCCACTATCCACTTTATCCTAAATTAGACTAGAGGATCTGCTTGACTAAGCAAGAAAACCGAAGAAAGTGGTAATATTGAAGATGAATGTGTTTCTGAAATGCATTGGCTTTCCCGTAATAATGTCCGTATTTCTAAGTGTTTCGGTTCGTTTCTTCTAACAATTTACGATTATTCACGTAACATCGTATTCACTATTGCCATTATAATCTTGCAGTGCAAGACTTGCACAAACCCGAGCCTTTTGTTTTCAACATGCACATTTGTTTTTCAACGTCAATACTTGTCATTTAGAAGTATTTGTGCGCATTGGTTTGAGTATTTTGTATTTTTAAGGATTTTGTTTGCAAATAGCCATGATTACATGTTTATAACTTACCAGTGGTAAGTTACCACCGCATAGACACACACAAAAACACATTTTGTTTTTGAATCACTTTGTTTGAAAATGTCTCCATGATTATTAGAATATTGTGTTTTTGAATATATAAACCTGCAACTAAATAGAATTCTTGATAAACATTTCGTTTGCAGCTTTTATACAACAAATTCTTCATGCACAAAATAAAACATGTTTGGTACAAACAAAAACTTTGTGGTTGAAATTCTGTCAATTTTTGCAATTGTTTCCGTTTCTTGCAAATCCATAAAAATTCAGCCAATTAGCCTTCATAAAGAACCGCAGCCCAATACTTATTTGCAAATAGATTTGTGGTTAAGCAAAATAGTTTGTCCTTGTGTCATCATATTGTCACCAATTTTCAAGGTCTTGATTTAAAACCGATAGCTAGTCCAATACTTCTGAGACGACCTTCTCTAATGAATGCTGTTGTTAATCTTTCACAAACTCAGTCACAATATTCACTTCGGGTTCTGCCGTCGGAATTTTTACAAAACATAAAGTCAAGAGGGTTCACAGTTTCAAACATCTCTACAATTACTTGTGCGTCAAAATATCTTTTAGGTGATTCAAAGGATTCGTTAAACAAAATATGGCTCGTATCTCAAAGTTGGTTTTGTAATAGACTGATGCGGAGAATGTTTACTTTGTCAAGTCGTGCCTGGAATGGTGAATTAAATACACACATACTGCCTCAAAAATTACAATCTAGGGATATCAAAATATGGTTTTTGAAAGATTGGTGGCTATGGTTTTCTGAAGAAGGTAGTCAAAGTAATACACCTCATTTACAAATTCGTTTGCTGTTTCTACACGACGAAATCGATTTAGATTGGATCACCTTGTACAGAAAAAGGACAGCAATGGATGAGCCATTGTTAGTAACTTCAGTTTCCCAGGCTACAGCAAATTCTGAGAAATTATTGATATTGCCTGCATGCGACAGTTGCAATACTAGCGAGGTCATTTTGTTTCGCATTTGAAAAATGATTCTAGCCTGCAAAGAGTTTCAATTGAAAATGTGTTTGCAAAGATGCAAAACATTTCTAAATGGTTTATATTGACACCTTACAACTTTGAATGGTTTATGTGTTCAACTTGTACCAAGACAAAGCTGACAAACTTTAAGGAGTGCGTACGAAGTCAAGAAATTGAAACATTGCTAAATCAAATGATTTCTACCCTGTGGGAAAATGTTTTTAGGCCATAATATGTACCTGAGAAAAGATCACAATTTTACAGAAGACCGCTTTTAAAGGTTTCATTTTTTCCGGGTTACAACGTTGATAGTGTAGTTTACTCAATGAGCTATCCGGCATGGCAAATGAGATTTGTCAGTTGTGGACAAACAAGTCAAGAAAATATTATTATGCAAAGTGTGTTTGGGAGTTTTCAAACGGAAGTGTGGGTAGCAATCATTCTAACTTTATTTGTTTGTGTGCCCATTTTTATTTATATCTGGCAATTAAATGTCAAACTTTATCTCTCGATTCCTGAGATATTGGATGTTTCTGTGAAATTGGTGCTAGAGCAATCCAATCCTATTCCAGATTGCATGGCCAATGATATAAAATCCAGAGTTTTTGTTGCATTTACGCTGCTTGCATTATTGGTAATTAGCAATGCTTACAAAAACGATCAAGTGTACGAAGCGTTACTTCAAAGCAGAAGTCACCCCTTAAAATATTTAAGCCAACTTATCATTGCAAACTATACAATTTTCTCTGAGGTGGCTGTTGTTTACATGTATCCCAAGATAGTGAGCTGTGTCATTGAAAGTATTCCTGGTACTCACTATGTTAGAGGCAATGCCAACAAAACAAGTTTATGTGTAGCAGCAATTTCACAAATGGGTTTTCAGA
Source organism: Entomobrya proxima (assembly GCA_029691765.1). Taxonomy (NCBI): domain Eukaryota; kingdom Metazoa; phylum Arthropoda; class Collembola; order Entomobryomorpha; family Entomobryidae; genus Entomobrya; species Entomobrya proxima. Next base: position 51,207,353 of record CM056168.1, read on the forward strand.
GAGAGGTGCTGGCAGACGAAGAACTAAAACTGGAGTCTCAAATCCCAAAGTTGTTTAACGAAAGCATTAAGAATTCTGTAATATCACATTCGGCAACAAAACGAATTCAAGAATTGTTAAACTACAAGGGATCCAAAACGGGTGAAAAATTTAAAAAGCATGTTAGGCAAGCTGAAAAACAATCAACGATAAGCAAGCTCAGAACTTGTGACAATACAGCATTTATTATTTATGAAACTCAAATTGCGGAGTACGAGGCTGCAGTGAAGCCACTAGTAGGAAACAAATGGTCCACTGGAATAGAACACCTACTTGATTACAAGATCGGCTTTTCGTTGCACGGCTGGGTTCCTAGTTTTATCACTAAGCGAATTCGTGGGATAGAAAGTAGTGGGATATGGAATTGGTGGATGCCTTTTATAACTCGAGACCTTGTTAGAGTTAGATTTACAAACAAATTGAACTTGCTTAGTAATTCAAGCATTGAATCAGTTGCTGTTGGTGAATTACCTGATAAATTTAAAATGATACTTTACGTGGTAGCTATTGGTCATTCTCTAGGAGGGTTTGTTTTTGTAATGGAAAATGTTGTTCAGTTTATGTTGCGGTGGGTGATGCGCTTCTATAAATTATTGTTTGGTTCTTTCAGAGACTTAGTTCAATTGGCTATTTTGAACAATTGATAATAATTTCTCTTATATATAGGAATTAAGTGTTCGTATAGGCCGATTTTACTTGTTGCATACCTGCTCATATTTAAACGTATACAATTTTTTGCTGTTTTGTTAAAAGTGGTTTGTAAACAAGAATGCATTTAAAAGACACAAGTTGGTCATTGGAAAGATATTTTATCCTTTCAAGTTAACGACGTTGACAAATGGCTATATTTATATTTAGCTTACCGCTGTGCTAGCACTTGAGATTTTTGTATGACATTGTGCAATCATATTACTTTTTGGAATGCCTGCTGGTAATTTGAGTACCATTGGTTTTCTCAAACATTTCTTAGGCGCGGCTTAATTGGATTCCTGCTGAATGCTTTTACTAGTATTTAGATTCTCGGACATGTAGTCACAGCTTATAAACTCTGTTCAAAGCCCACAAATGTAATCATGGTTGTTCGAAACAAGAAATTTGATAATAAACTATTGTTCATTTTCACAGTGTTTTTCGTTTCATGTAATCACATAGAAATTAAACCAACTGAAATTTATGATGAATCACAATCGCACAGGATTTTCTTGAGAGTAGACTTATGGCTTAGCACAATAGTTTGTCATATGTGTCTTCATATTGTTACAAATTTTCAAGGGCTTGATTTAAAACCAATCACTGCACCCATACTTTTAAGACGACTTGTTCCTGTACAAGCTGTATTTTATTCATCAAAACGTCGTTCATTATACAACACCTTTCCAGCTTTGCCGTTAGAGTTTTTACAAAATATAAAATCTCACGGATTAAAAATATTCAAGAATTCTACAATTAGCTGTGTTTCAAAGTACCTTTTGGGAGGTTTGAAAGAATGTTTTAGCAAAACCTGGTATGTACCTCAAACTTGTTTTTGTAGCCGATTGTTACGTAAGTCATTTTCTTTGTCAAGCCGTACTTGGAATGGCGAACTAAACATACACGTTCTGCCTCCCAAATTAGATCACAATGATAGAGAAATATGGAACTTAAGGGATTGGTGGCTATGGTTCTCGGAGGATGAAAGTAATTTCCTTAATTTACGAATTCGCTTACTCTACCAAGAAGATTTTGTCGACTTTGATTGGATCAATGCTTACAGGAAGAGAGCTCTAATGGCTGAGCTGTTAATAGTAGCCTCAATATATGAATCTGTAGTAAGTATGAAAAACATTTTGTTAGTACCGGCGTGCAGCAGTTGCAATACAAGAATAATAGCGTTTGGTTCAAAGAAAGAAGATGTCTTAGATTTTCAACATCATTCACTTGAAGATCTTTTTAAAAACAAGCACAACATTTCCAGGTGGTTCATACAAACACCTGACAACTTTGAATGGTTTACGTGTTCAACTTGCTTCAAAACTAGGTTAATCGATTTCAAACAATCAGTACAAAACCAAGAAGTTAACACATTGCTAAATCAAATGATTTCTTTGTGGTGGAAAAGAATACTTTTGCCCAATTTTGAACCTGAGCTATCTTTTCTTGATCAAGGAAGACCTTTGCAAAAAGTTTCATATTTTCTCGGCTACGATTTTGATAGCGTGATTTATTCAATGAACTATCCCGCATGGCAGATGAGATTTGTAAGTTGTGGTGAAATAAAACATGAACATATTTTGTTTCCAAGTCTTCTTGGAAGTTTTCAATTTGAAGTGTGGATTGCAGTAGCTTTTATAGTTTTTATTGTAATCCCACTTTTTATTTATGTTTTCCAAACACAATTCAAACTTTATTTTAAAACACTAGACGTTTCAATAAAACTAGTTCTGGAGCAATCTAATCCTATCCCAAAATACATGTTACATGGTAAAGGGTACAAAAATTAGAGTATTCTTTGCATTTACATTGTTTGGAATGTTGGTTATTAGTAATGCTTACAAGAACGACAAAGTTTATAAAATGTTACTGCAAAACCAAAATCGCCCATTTAAGTTTTTAAGCCAGCTTATAAAGGCGAACTATTCAATTTTCTCTGAAGTAGCTGAAGTGTACATATATCCCAAAATAATTAGTTGTGCAATCGAAGATGTACCATCTGGTCACTATGATTCAAGGGATACGAATACTACCGGTATGTGTGCCGCAGCCATTTCACACATTGCTTTCCAGCTGGCAATATTAACTGAGGACAAAACAAAACTGAAATCTAAAATTACAAGGATATTCAATGAAACTATTAAGCGCTCTGTACTATCGCATTCGGCGACAAACAGATTGGACGAACTTATAAACTCAAACTATAATGGTGATATAACGGATGAAGAGACTGTAAAACATATTAATAAAGCTGAAAAACGATCAACGTTAAACAGGCTGAAAATATGTGACAATATAGCATTCATCCTGTATGAAACTCAAATTGCGGAGTACGAGGCTGCAGTTAAGCCACTGGTTGGAAGCAAATGGTCTACTGGAATAGAACACTTGCTTGATTATGAAATTGGTTTCTCTGTACGCGGCTGGGTTCCAAACTTTATTATAAAGCGTATTCGTGGAGTAGAAAGTTCTGGAATATGGAACTGGTGGATACGCTTTGTTACCCAGGACCTTGTTAAAATAAAACTTACAAAACATTTGACTGTATTTAAGGATGAGGATATAAAGTTATATAGTGTTGCGTTTGGAGCGTTACCTGATAAGTTTAAAATGATTCTCTTTGTAACAGTTTTAGGTCACTCACTAGCGGGGCTCATTTTTGATGTAGAAACGTGCATTAATTTAAGGTAGCGGTGGGAGAAACATTACATTATGCACTATGGATTGTACTTATTATAATGTCGAAGGAATGAAAAAAATCACTTGACTCTTTTATTTTATTGAATCTATTCAGAGATGGCTAAACCCGCGGGTTTCTACATTTAAACCCGCCGAGTTGGGTTTAAATGGGTAATTACGGGTTTTTGGGTTTTAACGGGCATTAATGGCGATTAATGGGGTTTATTTTTTTATACATTCATGTATGTGGGGCCATAGAAAATGGCGCCATTTATGGGTTTAAATTTAACATGGGTTTTTTTTGCCCAAAAAACCCAGCCCGACCAGGTGCCGGGTGGGGGCGTAAAAACCCGGGCAAAAACGGGTCACCCGGCTCGGAATTTAACCCTAGGGCCATCTCTGGAACTAGTTACATAATATGAATATGTCAGTATTTCTTGTGCGTCAAGATTTATTTTTATATAAGGCTTGCTTGCAGAATATAATTCTGTAAGATACATGAAATTGTTGCAAGACCTTTTCAAGAACTTTAAAGTGAACTTCATTTTGAGTGCTATGAACACTGCTTTTTAAAAATTCAAGTTAACTATGTTGACAAGTGATTAGGTTATACAACTCAATTTGTATATTTTATTTGTTTACTATTACGCTCGTGACACTAGTAGAGTTTTTGGTATTGCTTTTTATTCCTTTTGTAGACAAGCTACTATGTGTAGTAGACAAACAATATTAGCAAGACAATTGAAACATTTAATTAAAATTAGTAATTTATTTGCGAAATCTTTTCTACTACAATGTCCTTATGTTGAAAAGGAAATTTCACGTGACTTTTTATATTAGAAGCATTTTAAGCTCTGATAATGTTTTTTATAATTTCAAACTTTATATAATACGCCGTTAAATCTGAAAACATTTTAAGCCATTCTAAATTTGCAATGCAAGCGCAATGTTCTGCTGGGTCTAATTCCGTACTTGTGAAACCATAAAACTTGTTTCCATACACTTACAAAAAAGTTTTAAAAGAGGGTTTTCCATAACTATATAATTCTTGCTTGATTGCCAGATTGCCAGATTGATATATTTAACAAATACAATAGTAAACGTATACGTGCAGTACAAGATATACCAATAAAATTTCGATCCCATTTTGACAAAAGTAGAAATTTGAAGGTTGATATGCTTACCAGAACAAAAACCTAAGCAACTATGATCGCTGTCCAATTAGTGTTTCTGTACTACAAACGCTCTTGATAATGACAATTATTACATACGTAGTACTTCAACGCATGTAATTAGAAAGTGATTCAACAAGAGTGTCACTATTACTGTGAAGTACATTTTGTAATTTAATGATAACTTTAATGAGCATATTAAAGTGATAATTCAACAATTAAATTTTTGATTGTTAGTAATAATGGAACAAACTAATATTGAGTACGTCCTCTTTGATATGACTGAATCATTTTAAATTAGGAAAACTCAGCCAGCGCTAACATGGAATAGTATTATGTATTACAATTAGTAAACATTTGCAATTACCATCGAGTGTTTACCTGTTATGATAAAGTAACCGATTTTGAAAGTCTTTAAAATTTTTTGGAACGCCTGCCTATTCTCTGAGCAGTTTAAAAGAATAGTTTACAAAAAACAAGAATTTCGATTTCTTTATTGTGGTTGTATGCTCTAAGAAAATAAGTCAACCAACTTTTGAATGTTTGCACAATAACATAGATATAGTTTCATACTTATGTAAAATGAAAGATAAATATTTTGGATGTTTCTAGTGCAGTGCATGACCACAAAAGTATTTGGTTTTAAACTGGTCTTTTATTATCATCACATTTTTTGCTCACCGGTTACTAATACAAAACAGAAATTGTGAAGTGTCGTTTTTACAGAAAAACGGTAAAACTTTCATCTGTTACAAACAATTATAATTCAAACTGCATTTCAACTATAACCTTTCAGGTTTTGCATAATTTGCCATTAATTTTAAAGGACCAAAGGCTGTAGTCGTTTTTATTTTAATGGAACTTGGAAATAGTATGCATAAATACACACTCATTTACTGGATGGATGGATTGCCAACCAAACCGCCCAAAAGTGGATTTTGTTAAAAAGCGAGAATAGTGAAAAGCCGAGAAAACTACGCTTTTTAAAAGGAAGAAACGTTTACACACCATCTAAGTAGCTCAACACAAATTTACGAGACATGTACACATGAATGGATTGTGCATAAAACGTCTCATGTTGCCATGCAATGGGTAATTTATCTTATCTTTAGTGAACTTGTCATTGTTTTCTTAATAAACAATTGCGTATTAGAGGCTTGTGTGTGTGGGAGGCTTGGTTGGTGTGTTTGCATATTATTATCTGGGTGTTTAGTATCTACAAAATGAAAAATAATAGTGTTTGACAATTGGAGAATTTAACGCCCACTCCACACAACCAACTGTCATTGAAGTTATTATTTAATTCCAGCAATTCTATTTGTTTTGCAAGCTGCAAAAATATCATAAAAATATAAAATGGCGTACTTTTCTGAAAAACTTATGCTATTCAATTATCTTTATTACTTCCAATTTTATCAGTTACTTGCCAGCATATTACACTATTTCCGTTTAAACTTTTGGATAATTCCCCACTTGTTTCAAATTTATTGCAAATTGATTTAGCACTTATTACCTCAATTTGTCCTTTGTGCCTTCTTACCGTAACAAACTTTAGAGGGCTTGATTTACAACCAAATAATATCCCAAAACTTTTGCGACGACCAACCCCAGTGCATGTACGTTATTACGGTTCTCAAAGAAAAGGAGAAAGGGAATTTTACCCTGTAGTTCTTCCTTATGAGTGGACACAAAGCGCATCTTCTAACTTGACTTTAACGCAAAACAAATCTATAAAATGTGCATCAATATTTCTGCTGGACGAATTTGAAGAATATTTTAGCGGAAAAGCTTTTAGAGTTAACAGTTTTTTTAGTAGGTTGAATCGCACTTTCTTCCTTTTCTCGAGCCGTTTATGGAACGGTGATTTAAACATTCACATACTCCCTCCTCAAGTAAATTACACGGCAGGGAATACTTACAGCATATTATGGTATTCTAATGATTGGTGGTTATGGAGTTCATTTGACGATAGTTTCCCAAACTTACGAATTCGGTTCCTTTTGCTTGAGACCACAACGGATTTTAGTTGGATCAATGTTTACAGGCGTAGAACAATGAACAACGAGATGCTAATTGTATCTTCAATATTTTCGTCTACCAATCATTCAAAGGAATTTTTACTTTTATCGTCCTGTTCCCATTGCAATACGTTTACGAAATACATTATATCAGATTTAGAAACAGCGCGTCTCCCAAATTACAACGTGCTGGAAGACGTTTTTAAAAGCCAACAAAACATTTCAGAATGGAGTGTTTCAGCACCATTCACCTTTGAATGGTTTATGTGTTCAAACTGTTTTACAACTAAAATACCAGAGTTTAAACAATCAATAGAAATTAGAATAGAAGACCTTTCCCCTGGAATAACCAAAATTGAAGATGTTACCCTTCTTGGAGCCCCCATCACAGATGGCTGTTTTGATGAAATTTTGAATAAAAAACTGGACGAATTAAAACTTTTATTCAGTAGGCTTACGAAAATTTGACTGTCTAACATTGCCTATTACTTGATTAGAAATTGTCTTGCTATACCAAAACTCCAGTACCTACTAGGAACTTCACCAGTATGGAAACACCCTGAATTGATATCAAAGTTTGATGAAGAAATCCGAAACGCAATACAACAGCTTTCAAATACCAATTTCAATCCTGAACAATACGTTCTCACCTCTTTCCCTGTTTGCTATGGTGGTTTGGGCATTCGTCGAGTGGAGGATATTGCTTTACCCGCTTTTCTATCATCAATTTATGCTGTCTCGAAGCTTGTTGGTTCTTTTTTAAACTCACCAATTGTCGACAAGCCACAGATCGCATTTTTTGATGACGCTTTAAGCATGTGGAGCGAAATCAACCCGGAAATGTTACCCCCAGCCCCTTTCTTTCAAAAAAACTGGGACAATATTAACCTACAACGTCTACAGTCCGATCCGATAATCTTGCCCTCAAGAAGCCTGAATCCAATGCATGGTTGACAGCACTGCCCTCCCGTTCAGTAGGTACTCTCTTGGACAATGACACATTTCGCATCGCTATTGGACTTCGCCTTGGATTAAAAATCTGTAAAGCTCACACATGCATTTGTGGTGAGCATGTGCCGGAGTACGGCACTCATGGCCTTAGCTGCAGCAAAAGCGCAGGAAGACATAGTCGCCACCAGGAGCTTAATATCATCATACACAGTGCTTTATCATCCGCTAAAATACCTAGCAAATTGGAACCTGTTGGTCTTTACAGAAACGATGGCAAACGAGCAGATGGGATTACATTGATACCGTGGTCAAACGGAAAATGTCTGGTCTGGGACGCGACCTGTCATGACACACTTGCACCATCTCACCTGAAGGATTCAACACGAGAACCCGGTTTAGTGGCAAAGAATGGAGCTTCTCAAAAAAGACGAAAATATGCTGATGCATTAGATGACGTGATTTTCCTACCCTTTGCAGTGGAGACTATGGGCCCTTGGGATGTTGCAGCTATCGAATTTATTAATAAACTTGGGCGTTTGATCTCTTCTCTCTCCGGTGAACCCCGTTCTCGCAGTTTTCTAGTGCAGAGGATTAGCCTTGCTATTCAAAGAGGCAATGCAATTTCAGTTATGGGAACCTTTCCTACCACGGAGACATTATCAGAAATTTTTTACATTTTAGATTAGTTTTTAGTGACATACTTCAAATTGTTAAAAATCCCAAGTGTGAAATGTTTTTAGAATAAATATCAATAGAAAAAAATAACGTCAAAGCACTTTTAAACTGGATGATATCCTCTCTTTGGGAAAGCGTGTTTGTGCCAAATTTTGTACCAGGCTTGTACGGACCTTTCATAAGTTTTACAAGTAGAAGACCATTTCTTCAAGTTTTCTATTTCCTTGGCTATGATGCTAATAGTGTGGTTCACTCCGTGAATTATCCTGCATGGCAAATGCGAATCGTAAGTTGTGGAAAGGCAAGAGAGGAAAATATACTGTTTCAAAGTGTCTTGGGAAGCTTTCAAGGAGATGTATGGATAGTTATTCTTCTGGTTTTGTTTGTTGCTGTGCCACTTTTAAACATTTTATTGGCAGTAAGTTCAAGGTTGTCAACAGAAATAGCTGAAATAATGGCAATATCTGTAAAGTTGTTAGTGGAACAAGCTGAACCCATTCCAGAAAATTTGCTGACAGGTTCCAAATCTAAAATGTTTGCTGTACTTACTCTTCTAGGTATGCTAGTTGTTAATAACGCCTATAAAAACGACAAGGTTTATGAATCGTTACGTCAAAGCAAAAACCAGCCGCTTAAATATTTAAATCAGCTAATCAGTGCAAACTATTCAGTTTTTGCGGAGGTAGGTTTCGCTGAAATAATACAGGTTGAAACTAACAACTGCAGTGCTGAAATTATTAGTGAATTACCAATAGGTCATTACATTAGTAGAAACACCAACACAACAAACACGTGTGCTGTGTCGTTGTCTTCTATAGCAGTTCAAAAACTGCTTTTAACAAATGGAATGAAGCATTTGGAATCTCAAATTCCTAGATTATTGAACGAAAGCATTAAGTGCTCTAAACTTTCGCTTACAGCTGAAAAACGCATAGTGGCGCTAATGTAACAGAGGAGGAAGTTATGAATATGATTGGTGAAGCTGAAAAGAAATCAACTGTAAAAAAGCTTAGAAACTGTGAAAACACAGCATTTATTCTGTATGAAACGCAGCTAGCGGAATATGAATCCATAGTTAAGCCTTTTGTGGGACATAAGTGGTCAACGGGACAAGAATTTTTGCTTGATTACAAAATTGGGTTTTCGCTGCATGGCTAGGTTCCGAGTTTTGTTACTTAAAGAATTCGTGGAGTAGAAAGTTCTGGGATTTGGAATTGGTGGATTCGTTTTATTACGAGAGACATTGCCAAAATTAGGTACATTAGAAATATGAACAAGATTGATTATACCAATACTGATTTGATTACCGACATATTACCTGACAAGTTTAAAATGATTCTTTATGTATTAGCTTGTGGGCATGCTATGGGCACTACTATTTTTGTGACAGAAGCTTGTGTGAAAATTAAGCAGAGTAATTACAATTAGTTTAAGCAGCAATCTTGTTTTAAAACCTATTTGATTAATTACAGCCACATTTCAATAATTTATTTTTGTTTTCGCGTTTTGAGTAAGTACACATACGTATTGCTGGTTCGTAAGAAAGAAGTACTGTCGAAGGCAAAACTCAAATAAATAAGACTGGAGGTCATCGGGTATATAGCCAGTCACGTTTTCGAAGACCCCACAGGTCAATTTTCAATTTATCAGCCAATCAGAAAATAGCATTAAGATGCATCATCAGCTGAACGCGCCGAAGGAACGGGCACCACACCGCACAGAAAACGTTCAGCTGATGATGCATCATAATGCTATTTTCTGATGGGCTGATAATTAGATAATTGACGTTTGTGGTCTTCGAAAACGGGACTGGCTATATACATGATGACCTCCACTCTTATTTATGTGAGTTTTTCCTTCGACAGTAAGTGCTGACTCATAAAGTCAAGACTCCGTTTGATTTTTTTTTGCGTTTGTTATAAAAAAATCTATACCATATATTTAACTTACAATTGAAAAAACGACTTTGACAACGGTGTGCAAATTAAACCTTGTAAGTAGTTTGTGTAGCAATGTATCATGTTTCTCAAAATTTCTTTTATTAAATGTTATCCAAATTTCAAATAAAAGTTTTAATAATTTAAATTTTTTAAATTTTGAGATTTTGCAATAATTATATTGCACTATAGTAACTTAAATACACATGAATATTATTGGATTGTAAAAAGACTGAACGAGATGATGAATCTTCATCAAATGAATCAATCATTCAAGTCTACTTCAATAAACCATTGCACCAATTTATAAATTCGTGCTTTTATCACAAATTAAGGTTGGTTGCCTGCAAAATGCACGAACCTGTGTGGAATTTAACGTAAAATTGAACATAAACATTTTCATTGACATTGTCAATGAGGTTAAATCCATTAATAGGCTCTAACAAAATTGTAATTTTTATATATTTTATTTTATTACAGATGTTTAACAGTAATCGCTTTTATTAATTTGACTTGGAATTTTCAGAGAGGCAAATTTTGGAATGATTTTGTAAAATTTTATCATAAGCAACCAACAGTAATTATATCCTACTTTGTACAGTAAATTATAATAAAATAAACAAATAAAAATTATGCATGAATAATGGAGGGCTACTTATTGTTAGTATTTTTGAATATTTGTAATTTCAGTTCAAAATTTAAAAATTTAGTAGCATCGGAAACGACAAGGTAGTTGTTACCGTAACTAATGTCACATGAAAGTTATATGTAAATTGATAAAGTAAGCAATACAAATTTTTAGGGTTAATTTAAAATTTGCATTGACTCATGTTCAAGTAATTGGTATCGTCAACCCGCTTTACTAGCATGTGTATAAAGAAACAATATATTTTGAGGCACAAAATGGCTTTTCATGAATGCAAGTACTAGTGATGGCAAAAATCGAAAACTAATCGCGATTAGACCTATTCTTGTCGAAACGTTTTATGCAAAAATCGGAAACGGTTTGGTCTGTGAAAAATCGTTTGAAAACGTTTTTTACAAAAATCGGATCGGAATCGCGATTAATCGCGATTTTTAGAAACCGTCATTTTATATGTGCGTGGTAAACGAAACCTGAAAAACTTATTGCTATGTAGGTCAGGAACTTCATGACAGAGCAGATTTACACCAATTATTTGGGTGTATTGTGCGTTTTGACTATGTTTTATTGTTTGTAAATCTCTGTGTTTCAATTTGTCAAGGTTAAAATAGATTTTTCGGCATAGGTTCTGTGGTTACAAATAATCGCGATTTTACCGATTAGCAAACGTTTTATAAACTAATCGGATCGGAATCGGAAATGTTTTGGAAAATCGGATCGGTTTTTCCGATTATCCAAACGTTTTCATCCAAAATCGGATCGGAAATCGTTTTGGAATCGCGATTAATCGTTTGCCTTCACTAGCAAGTACCCTCTCCACCATGAAAAGGAATTTTGTCATGTAGTTTGTTTGGTTGAAACAAGCATTACAAAATCAGGATGGCCCTCCCGACGATTTCCATGATTTTGATGCATACACATATAATGCTCAAAAAACCTAGTATTCGTCAAATAGCATGAAATAGTCACATTCGGTCACCAATGTTACACTAACATTGTCTCCCTGGAACCAAAATAATATTATTTTTGAATTCACCCTTCAAGAGGGTACATATATGTGCCAATTTAGACAAAAATCGGAAAAGGTGCTCAAAAAATGGTAAAAACACCAAAACTGCTTCTCACTGCTCTTTTTAACTTGTCATATAGTAGTCTCTTCTAAAATTGTATTTAAAAAAATAGCATATAAGTTTACCTAAAATGCTAAATATTCCTCCACATAGCTTAAATATTAATATTGTTATCTTATAACGAAAACGATATAATGTAAAGCAAGATTTGTATTTCTAATTGATTTCGTGCTGTATGATTTCAAAAAACGAATTCTACAATAATATGAAACATGAACAAAATTAGTTTTTGTGAGTTTCAAGATGACAAATTTTTTATTGTTAGTTATTAAGTTGAATTGCATACTCATATTATTTTATATTGTACAATGTTACACGCGAATTCAACTATTGTTTTGTAATTGCGAAAACGGCTTAACTCATGTAAAGCAACTATTGAATTGAATGTGTCAATAAAAATTATTGAAATACTTGTATATATTTCTATTACAGTAACAATAAAATATGTTGTGAAATAATGAAATCGTTATTCAATCTTTTCCTGTTTCAGGTGCATCTATAAAATAAAATAAATTTGTAATTGTAATACTTACCGGATATTATTTACTTCTCTGCTAAAACATTGTTATGTAACATGTTATTCCAAGGGATCATTTGTGGTTTATAAGTTCTTATTTATTACGTTACAGATATTTATTGGGGCTACGGAATATTCTGGCTATTTACGATTCCAAACATATAGTTGTATACCAAGCTATCAAACTGAAACGGTGAATCAATAACGGTTGACATTTTGCTATCCATACGTATATGGCATAACAAATTATCAAGCAAGTGGAATAGAGGAATGAAGCAGGGAGGAAGTCACCTGTAAACACAGCGAAAACTTTGTTGTATTGGTTCTCTTTCTATTGCCTATACTAGCTATATTCTATCTATTCACTGTACCTACGTATTGTTCCACTAAATAGCCCGAAACTCACATAAAATTAATATCCCAGAAATTCAAAATTCAGACTGTTTTCTCACTCCAGCATACTATGGATTGTTGTTTAGTAGCTGACCGTAGCCAAATTTTTTTATTGTATGAGTATAATAAATGGGTTGCCATCGTCAGAACGTCAAACATGAAAAACCAATTTTGACTTCAAACTCATAGCTAATTACATTTTACAGTAGAATATCCACATCGTTGTCCGTATACACGAAGGAGTAGTGTTGTCGCTTTTTGCATACAGAAGTATTATGCAGAACGGGAATATTCGTTATACGTAATACTTCTCAATGGAAAGTTTCCAATAAGGCGTTGGTGACATAAATACAGGATCGATTTTTCTGTGCTGTTGCTCGAGTCGTAGCAACCATACCTAAGGAAAACACAGAAGTCAGTAAACTATCAACGGTTGCCAATTTCCCTTGTCCGTTCCGTTAATTTTTGTCTGTGCTGAGTGAGATACAATTTTAAAAGACTGAAAACAAGGTTATTGCCATTCAGAAATCAGAAACAGTAGTAGTTTCTCAATGTTTTCAAAAAGCGCACTTAAACAGCCACCTGAAATTCGGATTTTTCTTTTGTAAAATTTTAGACAAATTGTTTGACATAAACTGTTTAAAGTTGTGGAAAATGTTAGTGAAACAATAAACATTATTAATATTGTTTATTTTGGTGAATATTTAAGACACCAATGCAACACAAGTAAGTTGTGAGTAAGTTTTCAAAATCAATGATTTAAATGGGGTAAAATACTACTACTACTACTACTACTACTACTACTTTACTACTATTTTGCTATTGGAAGTAACTTTCATATTTTGGCAATGAAAATGCACGAAACATCAAGGTACCTTATAATCCAAAGCTCAGAAACTGGAAAAAACTGAAAGTAAGTAATTACTAATTATATACCAAATTTTAATCTAACCGTTTCGTGCAAAGTCTCTGCTTTCACAAATTACGTAAATTTTGTTTGCAAATTTTTCTCAGGAGGGAAAGTGTTAATACCAATAAATTATTGGAATCAAGTATCACAAACTAGGTTTGGCCTCTCTGAGAAGATATGCCTATCTAATAAACATACCCTAGTATTTTTAGTTGTGCACTAGACAATGAATGTAGTCAGCTTTGACTTATTTGTGGAAATAATATTTTAATTGCTGAAGTAGTACTTTCTTCTTTCAACGCAGGCTATTAGTTCAAGCAGTAATACTAAATAAATTTTGGCTTAGAACACTATGCTTTGGAACATTTCGGAGATGGTGCAGATTCTGGATTTCAAATTGTTTGGATTGGAAAAACCTAGAAAGCCCATCTAGCTACACTTCGATTCCTTTACACTTTCTGGACCAGACATGAGATCGGATTTGTCGTTTGCTGATTATACTCGAATTAACACTAAACTTCAACAGATAAGAAACTTAAAAAGATAGTTTAAACAGTAATATTGCAAATTTAGCATATATACAGAGTCAATCTACCATCAGAATTTACAAAATTTAGTGACAGTTCTTTAAAACGAAAATGAGACGCGTTCTCACATTACTAAAGCTATAAGTGAAAACTCATGCGTTGGATTGTTTAGCGGTAAAGTTTTCATTGCACAGAATGCGTTACTACGTTTAATAACCAGAGGAAGAAATTCAAATAGTTTGAATGACAAACGGTGATCACCACCGTGAGATAGCAAGCATGCCTGCTAAGCATGTAGGCACCTCAAGACGCGACAGATCATGTCAATATTCAGATGCAGTTCTCAATCGTGTGTGTCATAGCATAAGTTGTAATGCAGCCGAGTACTTATTGGCAGATCTGGGTTCGTTCCCCAGTGACAACTACATTTTTGGGAACTGCATCATAAAGATTATAATTGGTGGAGATGCCAGTCGTTCTCCCTACTCTCTCGCCAAGCGAAAAACAAAGAAAATAAAACAAAGATTTCAATAGCATCTGTCGCGCAAAAAACTAAATACTGATTTAAAAATAATAATAATAATAAAGAAAGAAACGTTCCACAATTAAATAATTGCTCCACTCCGCCGAAAGGGGGGAGCCGTGAGATACCAAGCATGCCTGCTAAGCATGTAGGCACCTCAAGACGCGACAGATCATGTCAATATTCAGATGCAGTTCTCAATCGTGTGTGTCATAGAATAAGTTGTAATGCAGCCGAGTACTTATTGGCAGATCTGGGTTCGTTCCCCAGTGACAACTACATTTTTGGGAACTGCATCATAAAGATTATAATTCCACATACTGAGTTTAAATACTAGCTTTCAAATTTTAGGAAGTCATTTACACCTTTTTCTGTTCAAGGTTCAATTTTTTTCACCACGATTGCGACAAAATTATAATTATTATGGATTCTAGAATATTTGTGGCAATTCTTTTTAACTGCTGCTTTTATTGCAAGTCCAGATGTGTTGTTACCGTAATGATGTACCATATAAAAGCAAACCGAAAAGTATTACAAGATAAGATGTGTGCTAGTTGGAAACAGAAAGTGTATTATGCACTCCGAAGTATGTAATTATTAGTCCAAGGTTCATAACCAGTGCACTTCCATGAAACCTTTGAATGCACATACTTTTGGTACTGTATATCAGTAACAGCAAGAACCTTTTAATTTTATACCAAATCAGACATATCATAAACTAAACAATTGTTGAAATCATTATCATGAATCAAAGATCGTATTGTATGCTGACATACTAGCCATTGCAGTCCAAACAACACATATTCAAATAGCCTAGGAAACGAGAAGGTAATCGTTACCGAGTTCACATGTCACAAAAAATTTATATGTGTATTGAATTTTGAACCAGTACAAACTTGTAAGATTCATTTTAGAAACTTGCATTGACTCATGTTTAAGAAATTGGGATCAGCAATGCTCCATAAGAGTACTAAAATTAAATTTCCTTTAAGTCTGGAGGTACAGAATGAGTTTTTTTTGAAGAACGACATTTTTTTGTTGACACAATCATTTGCTCAAAAGCACAAAACTTATCTGTATAATACAACAAACGTTGTTTATGTTCTGGAACCAGAGATAGCTAAACCCGCGGGTTTCCACATTTAAACCCGCTGGGTTGGGTATAAATGGGTAAACGTCCATGGTAAACATTAAAAGATGCACGCTGCAATGGTCGCTTAATTTAAAAAATTATTTTCCAACCCTAGAAAATAAATTAGACGGACGGACAGACAGACAGACACACAACTGCTTAAATAGCTTCTCTGCAAAGCAGCGAGCTAATAACGGGTTTGTGGGTTTTAACGGGTTTGTGGGTTTTAACGGGCTTTAATGGGCATTAACGGGCTTTAATGGGCATTAACGGGCTTTAATGGGCATTAACGGGCATTAACGGGCTTTAATGGGCATTAACGGGCATTAACGGGCTTTAATGGGCAATAACGGGCTTTAATGGGCATTAACGAGCTTTAATGGGCATTAACGGGCTTTAATGGGCATTAACGGGTTGTATTTTATTATACATGCATGTATATATATGGGTATGGCCATATATGGGTTTAAATTTATCATGGGGCTTTATTATTACCCAAAAAACGCAGTCCAGCCAGGTGCCAGGTGGGGGCCAAAACATAGGCCAAAACGGGTTACCCGGCCTAGATTTTAACCCGGGAGCCATCTCTGTCTAGAACAAATAATATAAGCACAACGGTATAACAAAGACACCTCCAAATCAAGTATTCAGGTCTGTAAATGTCAAGTTGCTTGGAGTTTAAAATTTAGGTAAATGCACTTGACATAACAGAAATAAATTAGTGCCAAGGCCAACATAAATCGCCGGTTTGAAAATGAACGAAAGAAGGCAGACAGGCAGGCAAAATGCCAAGGCTATAAAATGGTGAATACAATGGCTACATTAAAACCATGACACTATACAAAATGCCTTAATTCCACGTCAGGGGCCTTTTTTAAATAATGCGTTTGATTCCTATTGTCAGGATAAATAAAATTGCTATATTTATAGAAAAATGTCATCAACTACCGGATAAAGTTTGAAGCAGAGCATTTTTTTTCAAAATCTTCAACTTTTTTCCTCATACTCTCCAAAACATGCGAAACTTTCAGAATAGATAAAATGACATGTTAAACTCACAAATCTGAAGTAATAGCTCAAAATGTTGTCATAATTCGAAAAAATCGCAAAAATACTGAAAAAAGTGAGTCACCCCAGCAGAACATCTGTAACTTTTTTGTCTTACAATAAAAATCTACCAAACTTAGCAAGCGTATACACTACTAAATAAGCTATTTTGCTGCGCAGTATCAAGTTGCCCCATTGGCAAAAGAGAAAGTTACATAAGATTATTTGCAAAATTTTGATTTTTCATGTCAAAAAACTTAACCTACTAATCACTAAAAATAAGTATTTTCGGAAAACGAAAGATTGACTATAAGTCCTTCTTACTTTTTTGCCACTTTCACCTTTAAGAACAAAAGGGTTTTCCAATCAACTTTTCTCAACCACCTGACGCAAACTTTGCAGCCTTCGGGTATCACCCATATCAGTATATAACACTTATAAATTACTTCCTAATGAAACCATGCAACTAAGACTTTCTAAATAGATTTGGTTACTTCGGTTTCAGTTGACCACAGTTTGGGTCAAATTTTATTTTTAGGCGGCTACTGTAATGCAGGTTTTTATAAACGTTCATTCGTAATGGGTTTTAAAAGTGCTTTTTTGCAAAATTAATGCATTCATTTCGATCCAATGCTAAAGGTGATGAATTTTAAACGATATACACAATGACTAAAGTAAACGTTACACAATAACATTCAAGTTGAATAGTGGACATTAATGAATTGTCAATAGTTGGCTCGTAATTATTTGTCAAACTTGTGAAAATGACTGGGTTTGCTCAATATATTCGAAATAAAGTATTTTGAGACTGTACCGTTAAGTTTTACAAAACGCGATGTTGGATGCTGGAGAATTTATTTGCAATACTTAGCAATAGACGAACTTAGACAAGTTGTCTTAGTTTTGTTAGTATTATTGATACAACATTTTCAACGGAGACAACACAAGTATCGTCCCAAGACTACACCTGTTGTGTGATCAACACCTTACCGTCAGTTTATTTTAAAGTAATTCATAAAAATATATCATTCCATCAAAAATTGTTATTCGTTAATATTGTGTTAACTTAATAGCTAAGACGTATACAAAATTTATCCAGTTTGTACAAACTTAAAGAGTCGTATCGCAAAGGAAGTTCTAGTTGTGAACTGATAACCTTATGCGCTAAAAAGATGTAGTGATTAACCTTTTTGTCAGATTCGTAGCCAGTACCCTTCTATCGAAACAACGCATACATATACATATCAATCGTACTCGTATATTGCACCTGTTATAGCAGGATTTGAAACTTTCAGAATATTATACGAAATAAGACGGACGAACCGTAAACGTTTTGAATTCATTCTTTAAAACTTACTATATAGCGTGGGAAATGACAATGTCGTTGTTACCGTGTTCTAAAATTACATGAACCCTTGGTTTTTTCAGGTTCGTAACTAGCACACTTCCATCAAAGCTTTGCATATACAAGGTTGTGGTATAGCTGCTGCGGCGGGATTTTTTAAACCTATTCCGATTTTATTTTATTGGACACAGCAGAAACCATAATATTTTTGTAATCATTGTCATAAATCAAAGATGGATACACAGTATTTACGTGTTTAAAAATAACATGAAACATATGTGCATTGATTAACCAAAATAATTGTCATATTTTAAAACTTGCACTGACTCATTTTTATGCAGTTGGTATCGGCAAGGCAGATATAATTGTACTTGTATAAATAAGCAATATGTGTTGCGGCACAAAAGGACTACTTACTACTTCAGTTGTTTTTGCAGTTTGCCTATGTCTAAAAGATTCTGCCCTAGACAAGCATTTACACTAAATAGAGCTCCTAACCCGTCTGCATAATACAACACAATTTGTAAAACATGTGGTAAGACGAATGTTAGCACAGCGGTAAAAGTAA
The DNA here is from genome assembly GCA_029691765.1 of Entomobrya proxima. Lineage (NCBI taxonomy): Eukaryota > Metazoa > Arthropoda > Collembola > Entomobryomorpha > Entomobryidae > Entomobrya > Entomobrya proxima. Next base: position 51,226,249 of record CM056168.1, read on the forward strand.
AACGCATCTAACAATAAATATTTCACCAAGCATATGTTAAGTTGTATAAAATATAACATCAGAATATATTTGACATTGCAGACATAGTCCAACTTGCCTATTCTTAATAAATTCCAACACTAGGAAGGGAATTACCGCCACTAATGCTTTGCTTATGGGACGTTCAAATGGTCCCATCTGCAAAGCACTAGTGGCGGGAATTCCCTTCCTAGTGTTGCAGTTTATTAAGTTCTCTTTAGTAGAAGAGTATGATTGTGCCAGAGTGCACACAGCAATTCAAGCAAAGTTGTGACCAAATGCGTCGTGAAAAGACTAATCAACATAAATTACTACTAGCAAGCTACAAGTCAATAATATAACGCATGTTGAGGTTACACAAAGTGACTAAAATGGCTCTGATATGGCTCAACGAACGAACTCATACTGCAACGAGCTGTGCCAGGTTGTTTATGCCGTATCTTACTATTTATTTTAAAACATAGACGTCAGGAGAGGCAGACTTTTTATAATGCGTACCTTACGTAATTTAACCAAGCTCTCTAATCCGTTCATTTCACCGGTAAGTGAGGTTTTAAAAGTTTAAATATTTATTGTATGAGAATTACCATCGACAATGTAGTCGATGTGGGAAAGAAAATATTCAAACATGTAATATTAGCAAATTCTTTCATTGAAAAAAACTGTTTAATTTAACTAAAATTTAACCGTTTACTAATTTTAAAATGAAATGGAAAATAACATTCTTACTTTCTAAATTAGTATCGTCTGATAAAAAACAAAGTGCTACAGAAGCTAAATATTACATCGGTTTGATCACCGCAATCTAATTGACAAAATTTTTAGTACGATTAGTATGATTGATTGGATTGATATGATAATATTTTTATGCTTTCACTGTTGAAATGGTGATGACAATGTAATCATTTCCAATATACGTAGTAAACAACTAATGCTAGGACAAAACATTTAAAAATGTATTGGCCTTGCAAAAAGTTTTTGCTTATTTGCTAACCGAAAAAGTATTTAAAATGATGTTTGAAATAGTCTCGGTGTTAATGCTGTCGAAAGCTGTCAGGTTGTTCCAAATGCTCGTTGAATTTGTAATCCAAATTCCAACCAAGTGGAACAAAACGTTCTAAAACTGTATCACTCATGATGTAAATGCTTGATACAATTTTATATGTAACTGCAAATGTACTGCAGTTATATAAAACTTTATCTATTTGTCAGCCTCAACAAGGCAGTTCTGCTAGTGCAACCAGATAATTTGCTGTTTTATAGCTGTAAAGTAAGCAGGGTTGTCTGGTTTGTTTCATAACTCAGGATACTCAGAAACCCAATATTTTTTAAATACTTGATAACGTCTTTATTTATAGCATCTATCCAAGCAAGGTTTGGTTTAGGTTTACTTATCCTTTGGGGTTACGTGCAATAATTATAGATAAATCTTTGGCTTGATTAAGTTGGTTTGTGTACCAAAACAGTAAACTTTAATATTTATCTACATTAAGATTAATTCGCTTTTCTTAAAGCCCCAACTAATATGCATAAGATCTTCTCGAAAACATCTTACGGTATCGTCAAGATCATTGCTAACGCTGATACAAGTAGGATCAGAATTGTCTGCAAACGTACAGAAATATTAATGCTTAATACGTGTAGGAAGATCACCACTCAAAATATAATATTTACACCAAATCTTTGTTGGGTAAGTCCTACATTTTTAAACCAGGAAACACATACAAACGAAAAAGTGTGCATGTTTAAAAATATTGACAACTATTTCAACCCCAAGATGCAAATTGGTTAATTGCATGGAATACTGCCGAAACATATTCTCCATATCATGTAAAGCTGCAATTTTGGCAATGAAATCAGTCAACTATTTGGTAACATAAGCAAAAACAATGTTATTATGAATACTTCAGTTTGACATGTTACTGAAAGTATACAGTATAAAAACAAATGTTGCAAGAAAGCCTGTAAACAAAGCTTGTAAATTATACATTGCAGAGCGGAGCTGATTCAAACAGAACGAAAATATTCTTTCATTGTGTACCTGCTAAAACTTACTAAAATACCGAATATTTGAAAAAACACGTTTTTTTACTTTGTCAAGTGAGATAGTGAATGAGTGAATACATCCAGTTAAGTCCCAGTGATATCGAAGTCTTTATTAAACTAGGACATAGCCAAACCAACTTTCAATGGTCGGGTTTAGTTTTCCTACATTTACGTATGCTAGCAGTACTGTGTTTCTCTTGTATTTTCAAAAACTGCTTATAAACTGAAAGCTTTGAGAATGTAGTTAAATCCAGAAACGTCCAAATCCTGAGCAAATGTGCACAGCAAACAAAGAGGCACTCACATTGTTTTATAGGATAACAATATTGTGTAGTAGCCACAACTGGTTGTGTGGTCCTGAGCCATAAAAAGATAAAACAAAAAACAAATGAAAAAGCAATAAATAATGAAAAGAAAGTTGTCTGTCAAGAGCTCAATTTTTTGGTCTTAAATGCAAGCAAGATACTAAAAGAAAATTTATCGACATGACGTACGTTATCAAATAAGGAATTTGTTGTATTTAGTGTTTTGAAAAACTCCCTTCATAAGTTTCATTTCAAGTCTAGCAGGGAAATAAATAGTTAAATTTGTTACCGTTGAACATCGTTTAAACTCTTTTGGTTTCGACAATGTAGTCGATTTCCAGAAATACAATTTCCTAAACACTTTGATATAAAAATGTTGACTATTGATTTAAAACTATGCTTAGCACCCTGTTCCTGAAAACAGATTACACTACAGGCAACTACGGTTAAACAATATGCCACGTTTTCAAAAATACAATAAAAGACAACTTGTACGAACGGAAAGTAACAGTATACGATAAAAATACGGAAATGAATGAAACTGTCAGTAAATTCTTCTCTTATTTTAGTAAACTTTTTATACGAAAGAGAGAAAAAGTTGAAATGGTTTACTAAATATCAAAAAGGAGACCATACTTTGACACTATAAGCTCACATTAAGGAGCTGCATTTAAATTGCAGATGATGCCAAATTTCCTTAACCATTTTTTGTTGGTAATGGCAATGTAGTCATTTTTGTGGTACATGAATATAAGTGGAAAATAGCAGGAGGGTTCTGAACCGAAATATATGGACAAAAATTCATAATGAACTACAATTTCAAAGTATTTCTGTAATTCCAACTTTTGCAAAAATTTGCTTAAAACTTTAACTTGTTTCTCTTAGAAACTAAAAGCTTCTTATACTAATTCTAAATCTTAAAACATAATTTTGGACAACCCGGAATATTCCGATTGTCTAATAGTTGTTCTTTGAGTCAACAAGTATTTCCTGACACATTAAATTGATTTTATAAGCCGATTACATTTGAAGCTGGCTGTTAATTCGAACCGGAAGACGTTACCCTACTATAATGTGTATAGCCCTGATCAAGGTAACTAGTATACTAAAACGCTATATTGCGCATGAATCTTGATAAACATCTATGGTAAACATTAAAAGATGCTCGCTGCTATATACGTAAAAACCGTGATAATATAATATAACAACTTAATTTTTAAGAAAAAAGATCTAAAGCCATTAAGCCTGGTTTAAAGCCCATATAATAGATAATAACCAAGTAGACTGATTTTGACCCAAAATTGCCTGATTTTGACCCAAAATTGCCTGATTTTGACCCAATAAAGTAGACGGACGGACGGACAGACAGACATACGGACACACAACTGCTTAAATAGCTTCTCTGCAAAGCAGCGAGCTAATAATCAAATAGACTGATTTTGACCCAAAGTTGCCTGATTTTGACCCAAAATTGCCTGATTTTGACCCAAAATTGCCTGATTTTGACCCAATAAAGTAGACGGACGGACGGACAGACAGACAGACGGACACACAACTGCTTAAATAGCTTCTCTGCAAAGCAGCGAGCTAATAAAGAAACGCTATGAAGAAATCTTAATAATAAATATTTTGAACGCAAGTAATCAAACAAGTTTGAGAACTGATTGTAAAAAAAACCTTCACCATCAACAAAGTAAAGTTAAAAGGTCATGGGCGAGCTTCATGTAAGAATCATACTGCAGAATATATCTGCCAAGACCGTTTTATTGCATTAGTCAAATATAAACTCAGACCAGAATGCTACAACGAGCCCTGAAAAAATGTAAGATATTGAACATTTTGAAGTTAATGCGTTAAAATGAAAACTTTTTGAATTTTAATATACTTTGCAATCTTTTGTGCGTTGTTTTACAATAAGCATCCGACCTTTATGCTGGAATTGCCAAGAATTTAGATTGAATATATTAAGTTGTAAAAACACACATAAGCAGTTATGGCACCAATAAGCAAAACTTTCAGCAATGATAGCAGAGCTTTAATAAATATTGTTTGAAACCTCAGAAAAATAAGTTTCTAATTAGTTGTGAATTCCACAATTTCCAAAATTAAATTTGGTGGGCATTCATTAAAAAAAACACAAATAGTAGAATTTAGGCATTTCGTAACCGCTGTGGTATTGTAATGCTAAATCGCTGTTCTAGGAATCATGCGAAAGTTTAACCGTTGGATTGAAATATAAGCTTTAATAATATTACTCTCTCCTTTAAATAAAATGATACAATGAGTATTACGTTTTTTGGTGTCGACAAAGTAGGCGATACTGGACTGTGAAATAATAAAAAACATTTGCTCAACTTTCTGGAAAATAATTGCTAATAATTGTCATTCATTGAAAATGTATTGCATACTGGTCAAAGGCCATATATTTGTAGACAGTCAATATACCCCAATGTGTACTTTAGCTTGCATCGCGCTTGGAAGTCACATCTTTTCTAAACAAAATTTTGGCTTGATATTTTACCTATAAAACAATTAAGTAATTTATACCGAATAAACGCTAAGGCACCTTTACCTATTATGTATCGTTGCAGTACCAAAAATCTTTATTGATTCAAATTTAATATTAAACGTACCTCACTTTTACTGTTTCCAATTATCACTAGGATTAAATACGTTTGCGGCACAAAAGACAAACAACAATGAATTTTTGTGCAATGTCTTGACGCGTTCATAAAAAATGGGTCGTGCTAATTTACTGCAGATAAACCAATAAACTTTCACTTGTGCCTAACGCGCAGATACATCTAAATAAATACATTTGCAAATCTAACAACATTATTGCCACAATTAACTCATTCTTATGAATGTATCTGGATAAAACAAATATAGTTGATATTCAACTTAAGTGAATATATTGTTAAAATTTTTATCAGGATTCGAAATAGATGAAAAATAAAAAAATTAAAAGTGGGAAACAGTTGTCAGCATCTTCGTTGGCAAGATCTATGTCTAGCTTTGTAGAGTTGTCTTGCGATTTTCATGGCAACCTAAACGTTGTCCAAAATTCTGGGAAATAGCAAATCGCGGGCATTTTCCTACAACTTTGTTTTATATCAGAAAAACGGTTTATTATGATTATTTCTATAAGCATTGTCAATACTGTGTTATTGTTATTATCAGTATTATTTTAAGGAGAGATCGTGAAAGTGCGTAACGTTGTTGGCTGACATTTACTTGTGTAACACTGATTAAGTACTGTCAAATTTTAAATTTAAATGTCGTATGGTGTAACATATTGTTAACATATTGGCGTCGCAAGGTAGGCGGCTTCAAAATGGGTACTAATCTTTGTTCATCTTTGTGTACTAATATTGTTTACACAATTGTTAAGTGAATAAGGTGCTCGAAACTCAGCTTCACCTCAACATTTCTATAAAAATATTGGAGATGCTATTACAATCAAATGTTGCTTCAGTCCTGGTTGAAATATGAATATTGTGCAATTTTAATCTACAACTTTACATATACAATATTTACATCTCTTTTGTGAAGTTACATCTGAAAACAAACCGAGTGCTAATTAGGAAACTTTAAGAAACCTTGCTTTGAAAAACGTATGAGTCAACTAATTGAGGTTTTAATTGTTTTAGGGCTTTCTACAAATCGTTGCAACAAGCAAGCATTGTACTTGTTCACTTTAAAATATTTACCAGTTTCTCACATTTATTAGGTATAACTGTACTGAACTAAATGAGTATGAAGTCGAAAAGTTGATAATCAAAATCATCAAAATACAAAATTGTGACAACTTTTCATGCATAAAGTTTAGGTAAAAGCCAAAATCAATGGAAGTTCTGAAACGCATAAAACAGCAGGTCACCCAAAAAACTGCTATAGAAATAAAAATTGACTTAGAATAAATGGTAGTTTTTTTATTCTGCAGGAGACAGTACAAAACTGCTTTCTTAAAAATGCATGTTACAAAAATGAACAACGAGTTTTTCAAAACTTCAAAATGTTACAATTTTAACCTCATTGAGAATCCACTTTTGGGATTATAGTATATTTGTGTCTAAACAAATTACATTGCTTTTATCCTTCGATTTGTGGCGTGAAAATACAAAAAGGCCTAGTATTTGCTAACCAATTCAAAATACAAGCCTGCCTCTTTTTGCAAGCAATTTTGTCTCAACAATGTAAACTGAACACAAATAAATTCTTTCAAATTTAAAAATCGAATGTAACATATGGTTACAGGATAGTGCCATGATCGCAAAAAACGCGTAAATATTACGCTTTGAAAATATGCAATACGGTGGAGCATTAATGGTACCACAATAACCAATAAATTAACTATATTTACCATTTTGGTATATCGACTTTCTTTCTTTAACACCATTCCTATTATCAGGTTCGTCAAGAGTTTTGAGTGATGTTAATTTTTCACATATTACATATGTATTTGGCATAAACCAGAAGTGTACAAAAGAAATGTCAAAATATCTTAAAACATTTTGGTTGAAAAAAGTAATCACTCCTTCCGAAACTTTACAATAGCCAAGACAACAATTTGAATTATAATTGTCTCAAACCCAACCAAAAAGTTGGATTCATGCACTGAACAACAAAATGATTAGCTATCCCTTTTGTAAAATATTAGGAGCTGAACATAAGAGTTCCTAAACCAGTTTTTATACAATTGACAATGGCAATGTAGCCAACGCCGAGCTTTGTACTAAAATAAAAAATCCACATGCTTTTTCAAAAAGCGTTTTATTAATTGAAAATCGTATATTTATTTGAGTGGAAAGTTCTGTATTTCATTGAGAAATTTGGGTCATAGTCAATTATATATGGCGGAAATAGAGAGCTATTTAATCTTATCATTTTAATACTTGGAGGTTCAGTTATAGTGAAAACTACATACGTTGGTACTAGAAAAGCACGCAAAACTGAATCCCCATAATATACTTGTATTTTTATATTAGCTCTGGAATTTGTTATGTGTTTGCATCTCACACACAAAAATAAGCCATCAAAGCAACTTAACGGAATGAAGATCACAGCATTTATCCGCATGACGTTTGGCGTGATATATGCAAGAAATATTCGTGCAAATATTGTAACATTTTAAACCTATAAAAACACTTTTTATTCAATCACTTCTTCAAAGCCGAAAAAATATAATTTAAAAAACATATTTCAATCGTGAAAGAACTTGTTCAATAGTCACAACTTTAAAGATTTTGCGTTTAGTTTCCTTTTAGTTCCAATACTGTATTCTTAACCTGCCATTCATTTAATTGCTAATAAAATAATAAAGACTATTCCATCTTTTAATTACAGCCGCAATTTTGGTGATGAGTGCTCTGGCTTAACATGCACATTTACCAGGTACATAGATAGTCTTCAAACCAGTGTCGTCAAGAGACTTATGACATGGTTTCAATACAAATTACGTGAATTGGCCTAAGTAAATAACCTATCACAAAGTCTCCTTCTCTTTCATGACTTTCTTCGTGATTTTTTAATAAAATGTTCGTGCAAAAAACTTAAAATTTTAAACCGTTGAACACTCTATACGCTTTACAAACGTATGCAGCAAAATGTAGTTGACTACGCAAAATTAATGGCATATTTACCGATAATGTGCTATGATTGTATTTCATATCGATTTCATTGCTGCTTATTTCGAATAAAACTCTAATCTTCTTAAGAGCATTTGTGCTGCTTTTGAATTAAGACACCAAGGATTGTCAAAGGAAGCAGTTTCAATTTCAATAATTACGTCACCATATGGTTACTAACCATTGGTTAGCTTTGAGAGTTGTACAAACGCTGGATATTGATATCATTTGACTTTAATTTACCATTAAAATCAAAGTGGTAGTTAAAGTTGCGCACTTGATACAAATATCTAAAAATATATTAGGGGTACCCCAATTAAATCATATTTTTTTCATTTGATACCTTATGTATTAGATTTATATGCTCTCTATTAATGCCCTCCTTTGAAATATACCTTCTTTAAGAGAAGAAGCATGACACTTTGGCCCTTCGGTTGATAGCCATTTTTCTCATCATCATTTTTGATACGAATGTAAACAAAAAGCATTCACAATTATTTATGCTCTAGTGCATCTTAACAAAGCCGTAGCCTAACACTTTAATCTTAGTTTTCATCATATATACAAAATCCTTTCAAAATACACAATATTTGAAATTCTGGGTTTATGTCCAATCAAAATATAACAAACATGCTTTATAGGTAGTATGCTTTATTCTAGTTGTAAAGGTTAGGGAAAATTTAGTGCTGCACTATTAAGCTATCCAAATTGTATTGCGCAACACGTTTTAACATATTTTATCTACGTTAAATCTAGAATGTTAGTTAAAAATTGTAAGCATTTAAAGCAGCCCGCCACCTAAATTAAATTGTATGCAAATCAGAAAAATGTTAGTTTTGAATGTCTATATTGTCATCAGAGATTTAATGAATAAAGCTTTGACTATCGCGGTGTTCGGATGCATAATGCCACAAATTTGTATAGTGACACGAACCTCATCTAAATATTCTTAAATCTATTTACTACTGTATTTATAATAACTATTATGCATTAATTAAATGTTTGTTGTAATGCCTAGTTGAAAACGACATTAAAGTTTATATTCAATCTGCCAAATACAAATTCGTAAGCATTTGTTTTTATAAGTCTATTTCTTTTTCTTACAAATTACACATCCTTGGAACGGATATTAGCGCCACAAGAAGGTAAGTGAGCTTAAAGAAAAAGTCCGTATCCTTCGTGTCAACTTACTGGTATTAGATAGCCATTTTACTCTTCCCCTCGCAAAAATGCTATGTGTAACCCTGAATACCTGGAATTATTTTATTGTTTATTGGAGCAACGTTAGGTTGCCAACTCAAAGTACCATTGCCGAGACTCTTCAGATGGAACGTTTTTTCTTGCTTTGCAATCAGGTGTTTCCCCATGCTTAGCTAGAATTGTGTCAGCCGTGGAAACTTATCAATCCAGTATTTAGCGTACAGATTTGAATCAAACTGAAATACTCCGTTAATACTCTGAAACCATCCTAATTTTCTTTTGCTTCATTTTCATACTGACCATTGTGCTCATGCTTATTTCTAATGATTCCCAGCAACTCCACAACTGAACTAGTTTGCCAATTTGTCTTTGCTTTTCTAGACTTGATTTTTTGTTTGTTTCATCACATTTTGTAACCTCAAGAAAAGTGGTTACCAGTGCAAACTGCTCTTCTCCAAGAACACTCTTCCAGTTATTATGTCCGTTCCAAAGATTCCAATTGGCCAAATTAGCATCAGCATTCAGTATTTCCTCAAATGCTTTACAACTTTCGTCAGATGTGTCCTTGATGTACTTGTGAGTAGCTGCGAAAAAGTCGCAAGTTTTGTCACGTTTTCAAAATATGGGACTGGACAACATAATATGAAATGGAACTGCATTGACCTAAAAGTAAGTAAATTAAACAATTTCAGAAGGAAAATTCAATTTTTAGTTTATTATTATTTAAATATACTTGTCATTGTGAATTAATTTGTCTGTCCCGAAAGCAAATGTACGATCCAGTTTGTTTTCTCGAATTATTCACATTTCAGATTTCCGAAATATGTGCTTCAGTTTAAAATTGACCAACTGCCTATTTTATTTAGACCATTTTTCATTTTTATTAACAATATTCTTGAGAAGTTACATCTTTTAAAATTGATATACAAATTGACAAACAACAAAACAGTCGAACTAACGTGCTAAAAACAAACAGAGATAAAGTAAAATTTCTTTTAAGAACATGATGTGGGATAGGTTGTCAGCTAATGAACTCAAAAGAAAATCGAGTACCATCTCTCACCCTGTCTCCTCAAAACTGTGACAAAACATGAGCTACTTCTTATCCATCCTGTCTCTCTTGACTGAAAATCACATTTGTGTATCATGCGGTAAGTTTCAGTGTTTCAATAAAGTTAGGCAAGGCAAGTGTAGTTCTAAAAAACTGAGCGCTGAAAGGAAGGCAATGGTTGTATGAGCTCTTACAAATTGCATTGCCCAAATTAAATGTTGTACGTGAATACCGGTTGTAAACTACGTTACGACTATTAACTCAAGACCCCGTTCTTTCCACATCTTTGCAGCCTCCAAACAAATCTCAAATTTTCCACCTATAATCAACTTCCTTAAGCCCGCAACTGGAAACAATCCGTCTGTTGTGGCCCGAACTGATAGCAAATGACTTCCATGTCCACTTCGAAGTGACAGCGTCTCCATCCGTTTCAGATTATTCAATCCTGCCATGCTCACTTGCATATTTTCTGATTTGTGTAGCTTATCCCAATCCCTTCCAATCCAGACCTTATCCAAATTTCTATGAATGTCACTCACTTGTTCAATGTTTCCTCCTATCAGCAGCAACTCCCACAAACGTATCTGCAGAGTTGAATCAACTTTACTGCGCTTGTTCCAAACATCTATTTGTAAACTAGTCAACTGCACCATCTCATTAAAAACAAGACTTAGGCCAGGTAGGTACAAGTCCGGAAGTCTGATTTCTAATCGCTCAACATTTGGCAACATTGCATTCAACTGGTGAAGAAAAATAGGTAATTTTTCTAGAAGTTGGTCAGTTGACAATGGATCTCTGCTAATGTTCCAGGAAAATCGTTTCACTGTATCTAATGGTTGGGTCTGCAAATGTCCTATCCAGCCTTTGAACAAATCTTCCTCAAAAAGATAATCCATAGACCATTCCAGAGCCAAGTGCTCTAGCACAGGCACTTTTCCCTGTAAGCCTAAACCTTGACCCAGCTCTGAATCCGAAAGCAGAACCTTTTGATTGGTAATCAATGTTTGAAGTTTTGACAGTACAGGAAATGATAAAATTCCAATTCGCGAACTTCCCACTGGATCTCCTGTCAAAATGAGTTCTTGTAGAGAGTCCTTGCACCCATCTAACAAAGCAACCAGCTTATCATGATATTGATCATTTCTAAGAGAGAAAGAGATACACAGGCTAACAAGATTTTGAAGTGGACTGGACTCCACGGGTGGTAAGTACAAGTCTGCTAGTGTAAGGTGATTAGTGCTAGCTGGGTATTTCCAGGAATGAATTTTGCCCGAAGGCTGATGGTTCGGTTGTGAAGTTGCGAAAACTTGCACTTCTTTGAGGTTTATACACTTGCCCAAAATATGTTGGACATATAGCTGCCAATTATAACCCCAAGCACGATCCTCAATATCCCAAAGACCTTCCTGATAACCCCTATGACGTTCCCCTAAATCCAAATTACGGTCCTGATAATCCCGCTTAGCTGGGCATTTTATGGTTAGTTTACGTACAGATGGGAAACTTTGTGGTAGTCGAGGAACATGTTGCATTTGTTTCATTTCAGAGTAGTCTAACTGTAATTCTACTAAAGAGAATCTTCCAAGTTCAAAAATGCTCTCCGTAAGTGTTTTGCTATGTTGCGGTTGAAGGGTCAGGGCAAAAGGCATATGAGTTTCTTGTTCAAGCTGTTGAACCCCAGTTTGATCAACTTCAATCATGTTAAGAGGAAAACGAGCCTGTGTAAATAATTGTATCACAAATTGCTCCCATTCACTGTTAACCTGCCTCAACAGATTACCGTGATCGGTTACAAGCTTCATACAAGGAGCTTCTGGTGGTGCATGCTGGTTCAAAAACGACGTAATGTAATGAACAGAAACAGGCTCGGGATGGGCATCTTTCACTTCCGTGACATAGTGTTCCAGAATTTTAGGCAGGATCTAAAACAATTATAATTATATATAGTTATAGGCAAACTGAAATGATTCATAAGCTAATATTGATAAGCTTAAAGTTTAGTTTTAATTACCAGTGGATTTCCAAATACTAGATGATTTAGCTCAGCTAGCCTTTGCGGCTTTTGTATTCCAGTCATTTTATTTTTTACATATTGCCAAATGTCGAATAAGATTTTACCAAAGTTGTGTTGGCTTTGGCTATTAAACATTTTAAGCAGATGATATTTAACAATTGAAAGAGTCAGCTAAAACTAATCTAATATATAGAATACTTCTGAGTATGTAATTGTAAAATATTTTCCAACTAACACAAGTTTCCTGACAACTTATTTATAGTAATTGGTTTTTAAAAATCCGCTTTACACGAATAGAAGCTCAATAATGTATTATGTGAAAGATAATAATAATAATTTACAGTTCTTTTTGAATTAAAAGCAAACAATGTACAACAACAACATTGAAATTTTTGTTTCATATTTTAAAACTTCTTTTTTTGAATTCAATCGTTGTGCATTCCAATATTGTATGTAAAATACTTTCACTAGCAATACAACACTGATGGACAAACCAGCTGAGTGTTAATTACCCTTTGAAAACGCGTAAAAACTGGTATACAACTGTTTTGATTGCACGACAAACCATTAGCGACAGAAATTTATAATGCCAGTTCAAATTCTTTTGAAAAAGTTTGAAAATAAACTACACTTACGTGCATGTATAGGAATCTCAAAAACCGACTGAATGCATGTACTTTGTTTTCCTTCAACATATTATAGGTACTTCAATTCCCTTCACGCTTAATGTAAGCTAACGAAACATGAATAGTAATCAATGAATATAGAAAGCCGAAAATGTACCTTTTTGGTAAGTCTCCCCTGTATGCATTTTTAGTGCATACTAAAAAGAAACCTTGACAAAAGATTAACTTTTCGCTTTGACCCTTTTCAAATCATGAAAGATTGTCAGCCAAACTTGTAGACATACGCGTACTGTTTTAGTAAGGTTTTACATACTGCACAAAAACATATACAATTTTATTGTAAAATGGGAAGGTTTATAATGCACTGGAGATTAATGTGTGCTGCACATATCTATCCCATTTCTGCTTTCTACTGTGTTTTTGCCCTTTCCAGAAAAACAGTATAACTGACAAAGGAACTAAAGTGGAAGGGTACTTTTTATGATAAAAGTATTCATGCATATTTGGACACAGGTGCGTACCTAACCAAAAATGAAAGGGCTTTTGAAGTAGTCCCTTCAAGCTAGAAATAACCCAATGTAATGTATCTAATGTGCGGAATTGTGCTGGGTATATACCTAAAAAAAGCAGTTTAACTCAGAAATGGGATGAATGTGGATAAAAAGGGAGCCCACTAATGATAATAAATGAGATTAATATATACGTTCACTGGATCAAGCAAAATGTGAAAAACTGATAACGATGCAAAACTACAAAAAATATTTTATGAACAGGACTCCTTTGACCCAAGCTTGAACAAAAAATAATTGATTGAAAAGTATTGTTCAATGCCATACATTGAAATAAAGTTAAATCAAACTGCCTAAAATCTATTCTGATTGTATGAATACATGTTTCTTGATAGTATCACTTCACTAAATTTTCTCTTGTTCAAATATCTTTTTTATGAGAAACCTAACACTAAAACAAGTGCAATGTTGTACGTGAATACCGGTTGTAAACTACGTTACTACAATTAACTCAAGACCCCGTTCTTTCCACATGTTTGCAGCCTCCAAACAAATCTCAAATTTTCCCCCAATAATCAACTTCCTTAAGCTGGCAACTGGAAACAATCCGTCTGTTATAGCCCGAACTGATAGCAAATGACTTCCATGTCCACTTCGAAGTGACAGCCTCTCCAGCCGTTTCAAATTATTCAGTCCTGCCACGCTCACTCTCATATTTTCTGCTTTATGTAGCTTATCCCAATCCTTTCCAATCCAGACCTTATCCATATTCCTATGAATGTCACTCAATTGCTCAACGTTTCCTCCTATCAGCAGCAACTCCCATAAACGTGTCTGCAAAGTTGAATCAACTTTACTGCGCTTGTTCCAAACATCTATTTGTAAACTAGTCAACTGCATCATTTCATTAAAAACAAGACTTAAGCCAGGTAGGTACAAGTCTGGAAGTCTGATTTCCAATCGTACAACATTTGGCAACATTGCATTCAACTGCTGAAGAAAAATAGGCATTTTTTCTAAAAGTTGGTCAGTTGACAATGGATCTCTGTTAATATTCCAGGAAAATCGTTTCACTTGTTCCAGTGTCTGGGTCTGCAAATGTCCTATCCAGCCATTGAACAAATCTTCCTCAAACATATAATCCATAGACCACTCCAGAGCCAAGTGCTCTAGCACAGGCACTTTTTCCTGTAAACCTTGGCCCAGTTCTGCATCTGACAGTAAAACTTTCTGATTGGTAATCAATGTGTGAAGTTTTGGAAATACAGGAAAGGATAAAATTCCTATACGCACAGCTCCAACTAGCTGACCTGTCAAAATCAGTGTTTGTAAAGAGTCCTTGCATCCATTTAACAAAGCAACTAGTTTGTCATGAAATTCATCATGTATATCAGTAAAAGATATGTACAAGCTAACAAGATTTTCAAGTGGGCTGGACTCCACGGGTGGCAGGTACAAGTGTGATATTGCAAGGTGATTAGTACTTGCTGGGTATTTCCAAGTTTGAATATTAAATATTGAAGGCTGATGGTGAGGTTGTGAAGTTGCTACAACTTGCACCTCTTTGAGATTTACACACCTGTCCAATATATTTTGCACATAGCCCTTAGAATCGCAATTAGTTGGGTTGATGATTAGTTTTTGGACGGACGGAAGGCATTCAGGTAGTCGCGGCATATGCGGTTTTTGTTTGACTTCAGTATAGTCTATTTGCAATTCTACTAAAGAGAATCTGTCAAGTTTAAAAATTCTCTCGGTTAGTATTTTGCTACGTTGCGGCTCCAGGTTCAGGGCAAAAGGTACATGAGCTTCTTGTTGAAGCTGCTGAAGTCCAGCTTGATTAACATCAATTAAGTTAAGAAGACAATGAGCCTTTGTGAATAATTCTGACATGTTTCTCCCATTCAGTGTTAACCTGCCTCAATAGATTACCGTGATCCGTTATCAGCTTTCTACAAGGAGCTTTCGGAGGTGCATCTTTGAACAAAAAGGATGTAATGTAATGAACAGAAAGAGGCTCGGGATGGGGAATATTGACTTCCGTGACACAGTCTTCCAGAATTTTAAGCAGGATCTATAACATTTGTAATCATAATTATAAGCAAACTGAAATGATTCACAAGAGTTGTACAACTTTAGTTTTAATTACCAAAGGATTTCCAAGTATTTGGTGATTTAATTCAGCTAGCTTTTCCTGCTCTTGCATTTCAGCCATTGTAGTTTTTACAAAAGACCAATTGTGGAGTCTGAATTGACAAAAGTATTTCGCAACAAACACAAGTTTTCAGGCAATTTTGCTTACAGTTTGAAAATTTCAAAATAATATCCTCTTTCGTAGGAAAGAAACTCAGGTAAAAAATTTACTACAAACTCGAATGCAAAAAAAGTTTACAATTTTCGAGATTTAAAAACAAACAGTGATATGGAATGGTTGTTTAATATTATACAACTTTACGTGAATTAAATGATTGTGCATTCTTGTATTGTGGATAACATATCATTCACCAGAAATACAACACGGATAGACAAAGGTTACTTTTATGATCATTGCCTTTTGTCTCTTCTATTGTCTTTCAAAGCCTAATAAAAATAACAGCATACTTATATATACTGATTTACAATTGTCCTGATTGCACAATATACCATTACCAGGAATTTAATTAAGTTACAACACCAGCCCATGATTGACTAAAACGTAATGTTCGCGGTGTATATGTAATGTATATGACGCGTTATTTCTTGAGTGACAAATCATGAGAATAAACTATACTTTAATGTATTGGAGCTTGGCTCATAAGCCGACTGATTTAGTACACGTACCTTGTTTTAGCATATAGAGAGATAGATAGAGAAGACACCACTACCACAACATGTTAATCAATGAATCAAAGAATACGTAAAACGGGATGCTCTTAATGTCTTAATATCCATGAGCTCCTCGTGAGCTTTTATAGTTAGCAAATATGCAGATGAAGCAAGTAGGAGTGTATGTTTAACAAATCCATTTTAGCACTAGTTAACAGTAAGATTAAAGTCCACAATGTTGGCTTCGTTGTACTGTTCAAAAAGCAAGCAACACTTAATTGGATAGGTTCTATCCTGTCATCACTACGAACGGCTTGTAAACTTTCATGAATGAAAAGGAAATCCATTGGCTAAGTACAAATTCTTGTTAGTCCGGTTGTTAATGTTTATTTATGTACTACTTATAAACATGAAATCAAATCATTTACATAATTAAATCAAATGCATGGGGTTTTGGTTCATAAGCTGAAAATACTTTTATAGCCTTGTCCACTACTTTCGCTGGAATTGTTGGAAAATACTTTTTCAAATCCGCGGACATTTCGCCAAAGTTGGTATAATTTTTGATAATGTTTCGAGTGTATGCGTCAGCTACAACAAGGCGCAGTTTGTATACAAAAATAAAATTCTGTGGATTCTCAAGATCATCCTCTTTTTCTTCGCTTTCATTACCCTTTGCAGCGGTTTTCGAAATGATGGAAGGCTTTACTCCTAAGCACTTTTTTCTTTCAAGTAATTCAGGGAAATACTTTTTGAATTCAGCATTGCTAAAAAATCGTAAAATGCCTGGTGCTTTCAAAAGCCCAGAATTGTCTGGATTTGTAAAGATTTGAAGCATTGGATAGTCAAATTCCCAGAGAGCTCTTGGTTTCATTTCCCACGCTGTTCTAAGTACTTCCTTTTTGTCAGTCTGTAAAGCAAAATGCACGGCAATGCTCTATATAAATTTTATTGAATGTATTTTAATAAATATAATATTTAGCTTACAAATTCTCCTCCCATTAAACCCCCACCAATATGAAACTTGCCAACCCAACCGTTACCAATGTCCCTGAATTCATACGGAAATCCTGCTGCTTGTAGAATTCTATAAGGAAGTTTCTCTGGGTCCATTGGCACCGGTTCAATCATTGGGTAAAGCCCTCCAACTTCAATCATATAAACTCCCCGGTCTTTAGGTCCATTTAATTTAACCATAACCATGCAATGAGTGCCAGCCACTTGTGCACAGTAATGGTCACCTCTAACAGCAAATGCGTCCACGCCAATAGCTTGAAATACCATTTTTGAGAAGTAATTTAAATGAATGCAACATCCTCCGCGACCAGCCATGCCATTTTCCATAATATCCTGTTCGGATGGAAACCAGCGTTTGTCTGGTTCCACTGAAGCCATGTGCAAATTCTACAGATTATTTATCAATAAATATCTGTTAAGTTCTAAATTGTTCAAACCACAATTTAGATTTTTATTATTATATTAAGCTTACTTGAAATGGTATAAATATTGCATGCCGTTTTAAATACAGAGTGAAAAACTCTAATGGGTCCTTTTCTAGTAAATTCTTCCAGGTTGGAGGCATCTGCAAAGTGCGTTCGAGAAAATCAGTGGCTTGTTCGTATGTAAGCATTTTGTAATCAGTTTGTTTTCCCAACTTGTGTAGCTCACTACTATATAATTAAAATAAGTAACGATTTTTTGTTGCGTTGAAGTAGGTATAATATTTATAGAGTTGTGGCAAAGCGTCTATTGATCAGACAGTGTCCAGACACGTACTACATTCCTAAATTACTTATCAGCTTAGTTATCTCCTTTATCTAAAAATGCCAATATAAGTTTTTAATATTGAATCACATGTAAAATTACAAGTTTGCAGCATCATGGAAATAACAACTTAAGTGATTTATGTCACTATACAGCATAAAAGCGTTATCAATTCTTGATAAGAGAAAGCTTGCGTAGTATTGTGAGATTATGTAATATGCCATTGGGCAAACACATCATTTCATTTTTTTCAGACTTTGGTATGTATGATAGACCATGACCTTGACATTACTGTATCAAACTATCCCTACTTGTTATCAACTGCTATGAAACATTCGCAATGTTTTTGCGTTTTGTGAACGTAAAGACACATCGTGTGTGTAAATACACTTGATCTTAAAACAAGTTTGGTTTTTGTCAAAGTTTTTTTTGGCTAAGGTTCGGGTTTCAAATATATAAAACTATAAAAAGTTTACAGACATACACCAATTCAGTCACAGTGTTTATTCGACATTTAACAACTCAACAATGAATGAATGTAACACATTACAGGTTACAGCAGTTTGAATTAAAAAAAAATCTTACAATTTTCAGAATTTTTGACAAGTCATTTTCTATAAAACTACAGATGAGTGGTCATGACGTTATGGTGTCACGTATAAGATGTAATACTATGACTAATTTACCAAAACAGTTTCAGTCACCAACTATTTATCCTCACGGAATAAGGGTTCAACAAGTAGTTTTTTATGCTCAAAATTCGAACTTTTGTAATTCCGTATTGGGACAACTTGAGACATTTAAACTTTGTGTGGAATGAATATCTCCAAAGTATATGTGTTCAAATTATGCAAAAACTGTGAAATTACAAGAAGGTTTAATTTAGGTGGCCCCCATCATCCGTTATTACTCAATGTTACTCAGTGTGTTCTAGTATTAATACGGTCAGATAATCCCATTACGTAAAATAATACGAAATTATACGTAGTAATAAATAGATATGAACAACATAATCATATTAGTGTGTTTGTGTTAGCTTTTATCAAGGTCAATTTTGCTGGTGTCTGTTGGTTTATGGTTAATAACACAATAAACAGAGCTTTTGTGAAAATCATCACAATCTCAATTGGAAAATAAAAAGCCTACAATTTTTAATTAAGCTTACGTATTTTGTGACTGTTTCTTTGAAAAACGTTTGACCTTGTAACAACTTAACGCTTACTCTGTCGAGTATTTTCAATGACGCGGAACACAAAGTAGCTTAAACGATTTTGTAGCTCAACGTTACGCAATGTTAATTATGAATAAAGAATTCCGCATATCACGCGTTTTATGTATAAAGGCTTCACAATACAACATCCTCAGTGTTTTGCAATCCTGTTTGTTCACGTTCTCTGCATCAGATGACGTAGAGCTAAATAGTTGCGAACAAGTTCTGCGTATTTTGCGTAAATCTCTCTGAGCTATTTAAGTATTTAAAATTCAATAAAAGTTTTAAAAGGATTCTCACAACACACACACGAAAACTTCCGACACTGGATTACTTCTTATTACAATTAAGCTTTGCTTAAACTCTGAAATTTTGATTACGCTGCCAAGCCCATATATAAAGCGAGATTTAACAAAGACTACAACCAGAATGACCAAAAGAGTTCAACCTTTACCTGAAAGCCTAAGCAATTTCATAGCAAGAAGACAAGAGTATGCAGGGACATAAAATACAAGCTTTCAGCTTGTTTGCAGCTTTGATATTACACACATCCGTATTATCAAAGTCACTGCAAAAACCACCAGGTAAATTCGTTAATTTGTAGTGAAAGTAAAATTAGTGCAGTTATTATACATCAATAATTACAAGTATTTGATTGTAATTCAAATTTTTAACTTATTTTAAATGATTACATTTACACTTTCAGATGGCGACATTCGGACAAACACCATTGCATACTTGGGAACCGTAGATGGCAAAAGCTACTTTTACGAGTATCTTCCTCTACGGGTACATTAATTTAAATAACGATGTTACATTCAATGTATCCACTAAATTTGTACCTGGTTTGTATAGAGCTGGTTTGAAGCCAAAGAAGCTTGCAATGCTTCTAACATGCACCTGGCCAGCATTACATCAAGAAATCAAGCAGAATTTTTAAATAATGTTGACGCACCCAAGTACGATGACCGTAAGTAATCAATGCTCAAGTACGGATTTGAAATTTCCTCAAACTTAACAGCATTTTCGTTTTCCAACAGACTGGTTTTGGACTGCAGGACGTGATTCTCTGAGCCTCTCGCAGTTTCTATGGGAAGTGGACAATGTGGCGGTGATTAATCAAGGGCTGACTTTTTATGCGTTTGCTCCAATTCAGTCATGCCTGATGTATCTTCCCCGAAAAACTGGAGGGCATCTTTATAGTTATGAGTGCACGGACGGCAGAGGAACCTTATGTGAAATACGCCACAGTTAAATTGAGATAATTTGCGTGATGCTTGTTAATTTGGATTAGCCTTCATAGTTGATTTAGCTATCTTTGTACAACATGATCAACATAAGTTCAAATAAAGCTTTATGTATGCTGACAACCTGGTTTGTATGTAGTATTTATAGCACATGTATACATAGTTATATAGTTTTTAACGTTTGAATCAATAATGAATATAATCTGTATTATATTTAAGACTTGACACAATTGTCTCAGTTCAGGCGGAAAAGGGTAGAATGAAAAGGTATAACGCTTGCACTCTAAGATACCAGCAACCCACGAGATCGTTTTCTGCTAAATATTTCTGACGCAAGAGCAATAAAATGAGATACGAATGGGATACGTATGCGAACTCTAACCAGATTGCAGCAAACTAAGATAAGATAAACACCAATCTTGCTTAGACAAATGAGTTATATGGTGGAAGAAGCGATGAGGTGTCGGGTGACCAATAAGTTATAGGCTATAACACACTCTTATACTTCCCTATGATTAGTAGACCACTTTAAGGTAAAACTTCGAAATAATGATATACCTAGTAGGTACATTAAAACCCAAACCCAGATTATACACAACAACTGTAATCAGTGATCTCACGGATATTTAAGCAATTTGCTCAGGCACAGTATAATATATCACAAAACATGTCTCATGAAAACTTGTATTGTTTAAATGAGTTCTTATGAAGAGTATAGATCATGTTGAATAGGACAAAAAAGCAACCATAGTGCTTGGTTTCCAGTTATTTGAGAAAATTTATGATTGGGATTGGGAAATTTGAACGCCTAAAGCATGAAAATGGTTAATTTCTAAGTGGTACTGTAACCCCACTCGTGACGTAAAGCCTTCCAAGCCAAGCGCACCAACTTCAACATCCCATCTTCCATGTGGACTATGCATGTACTTTGTGAAAAAGGAATGAGAGCTGAAAAATCTCAGCTCTCCTACATAAACCAAATGACACATCTTCACAAGTTGTGAATGCAAGTGCAGGGGCTCTTTCAGTCTTCCCCTGCAGTGCAATATTTCGGCTAACAATTATAAATTAAATAAAATTCTAAATACAATTTCGTTAACGATAGTGTTATTAATAAATACACAAAATTTACTCTCAACAAGTTCCTCCAAAGCGTTATTATTTCTGCATCCTAGTTAAGAACACAACAGGGGTATTAAAAGTAAAATACGCCCAATGTTATAGTACAAAACTAAAGGTTTATTAATTCCTTTTTACTTTATGTTCAGCTTTTGGATTTTAAACACATCCGTTTCCTGTCTGAGCTATAGTTAAATGGGTTTTACCTCCGTTTTTAAAACACAAACAATTTGGAATAATCTATTTTATCTGACGTAGACTTTACCATACATTATTTTAAGGACTTTATATGTTCAAAAAGTACAAATTATATAATATGAATTTAATTGATAGCTGTACATGGGCTTTAAATATTTTATGCACACTTAGCAAATACATTAGCTCCCAATATACTCAAGGTTTGGGGAACAAAATTTGATTTGCTGTTTGTTAATTTTTCTTGTTAAAAAATTGGTTGACGAAATAGCACTTCAGTTGATTTGCAGCAAATGAATAGATACAAATTCATAACAAATTAAGTTTTAACATAAACAGATAATCTATATTGGAAGATAATTGCTAAGGCGAATTACACACGTGTTGCAATAACAAATACGTATTAACCTCACGGTAAATTCTGCTGATTATGATTGGCTAAATAGTAACCTTGTGTGATTCATAATTTTCAAGATTAGCCTTTTGAGTATGTTAGGTGAATGCTAAATTGCATTATGCAAAACTCTGTACCCTACAATCAAAGTTTTTGGTTAGATGGATAATCTAAACGATGACCTTCTTTATTATGAAGGTCTCAAAAATAAGTACAATAAGTCGTCCGTCAATTGTTTTGTTAAAACTTTACCTGTAGAAAATAACTTGTACGTCATAATTAAATACCGGTATTAATAAATGCAGGAAGCGTAATATATTATTCTGTTTGTGCTCATGTAAAACTATGTGTAGATTTCGAGATATTGTAACTTAAATTTAAGTATGTTATCTTTTAAGCTTATTTGAGCTTACATTGTCGTATAGTAAGTTTTCATTTACCGAAATAGTGCAAATTCCAAAACGCGTTTTTGATCAATTCAAAACCCAGGAAACCTCAAAACTGATGCAGTTGTGAAAATCGGTCTTATTGCAAACCCTGACAGCAATATGAAGAAAACACCTGATTCATTAAGACTCACAAAAGAAATTACCAGTTTAAACGTACAACGTGTCGTATATAGTTATGTGAAATGGTCATCACCCGTAAGCTGCAACGCCGAAAACTTCAGTGTTAACAATAATTTATCACTAAAGAATCATGCACTTTTCTACTTTATTATCTTAATTACTTTAATTTACTCAGTTAGTAACTTAGCCGTTGTAGCTTTTTACAGCTGGATTGTTCCAAATCCGAATTTTACTACAGTCCAGAAAATTGTGCTAGTTATGGCAGGATTTACTATGTCCATGGAGCATTATGGCTATAACACGTTTTGTCAACCTGGGATGATTGCAGCTATTAATCAATTTCTGGAGTACACTACAAACATGCAAAATGGTAATTATTGCAATTAACAGTTCAATAACAATTTCAGTGTCTATGTATCATATGTCAATTTTCTTTTAGATTTTGCATCTAAAGCTTCTCCCACAAAAGTCAGCACAGTCGATTTCCTAATTTACTACCTACCATTTCCAGCATTGGCTTTAGCTCCTTGGGCAGCTGCCACACTTCAAACAGATTTCGACTGTACGTATTATCTACTTGAGGGTCTAGTTATGCCACTTAAATATTATCGAAATGTGTCCTGGATTATTTTTGGACTTGTGTTTCGCTTCCTGTTTAATTTTGTAATAACTGTAGAAATATGTCGTTGCATTGCCTTTGTCTACTTTGTTTTTATTGTTCTGGTGGATCGTTCTAAGACCATATTTGAAGTGTTAAACACGCGTGTTACAGATTTTAACAAATTTCAAAAGTGTTACCAAACTTTACGCATAGTGTTAACTTCTGTGCAACCGCAATTAGATAATCAAATTGGATTTTGTTTGTGCTTCTTATTTTGGGGAAGCGTTGTTATAATTTGGTTGCTTGTCAGGTGCTCTCTGGAAACCATTTCTACTCCCATGTATACTATGCTTGTTATAACTTTAGGGGTTGCAATTCCACTCTATATTTTAGTAGCGCCCGTTATGTTCAAAGTGTTGGAGCAGGCGCTCAAAGTGATTGAGGTTCAACAAATTAGGCAACACTACCAATATGCAAAAATAAGAACCCAAGAAAATAAAATAAGTCTGCTTCAATCTCGTGCCATTTATCCGAATCGGGTACGTTGTGGGCAGTTTCGTTATATTGACAGAGATTTCTTCGGAGACTACTTGTGGACAATGACATTGCGCTCTTTTGATGCCATTTTGATTTTTAATTAAATAATTGTATTTTATTATATCTATCACCTAAAGTTTAATTAAGCGCTGGAATTACGTCTAAATTATTTTGTCTCTGCTCACATCCATTTCATTTAAAAAAGATTTATTTCAATTTATATGTACCCAGTTTTCATGTTCGCAAATTAAATTTGAACACAAATTGAAACCGGACATAATGTCGTACATATTTCCATATAAATATTTAAAATACATTTTCGGTAGCGTTGTAGTAATATTAACTGCAAGCCTGGTAAAAGCCAATGCAGTGTAAGTGCAAAGGTAATGCAGAATATTAAACTTTCTATTATTGTAAATTTCCATGCTGTTGTAATGGATTTTCTTACCAAATCAAAATTCAATATAATATAATACCTTACATCCTATTTTGATTTATTTTTGCATATTTAAATATCTTTAATACATTTTATTGTAATGTTTTATTGAAATTTGAAGTTGTATGCGCTGGAAAAACATAAATCGATTTTTTTAAATTGCAAAAACAGTTCAATAGTTATACCTATACAGTACTTCGGTTTTTCCACATTGCTGCTTCTACTTGCTCGTGAATACGAATTACATATATTCTGCAAAGGTGTTATATAAAGCAAAGATTCCAAAAATTATCTTTTATTTTTCAAGTTGACCACAAATGGTTTGTTTTGTTACATTAAAAATAATTCTCAAATATCTAGCCAATTCTAAGGACAACACAATCTGCCGCAATGTTGCACAAAAAGGAAATCAGTACACCAAATATCCACATTCTAAATACGTTTACACCATTAGAAACTGCAGCTTTAAAAATCCAGAAATTTGTAAATGCTTGCGTGCCCTGGACGTTTATAGTAAAATGGGATATGAACACATCCCTTCTTCAACATGTGCATTTCTTCAGGAAACTTCCCTTTTTATTTATTATGTTATTTAGTCTATTGGCTGCGTTTTGCAACATTACAATTTTCATTCTACTGGGATACATGTTTCCACAACAAAACTTTTCTCGTTTGAATGGGCTGATTCTTCTGATTGTTGGAGTATACCTTTTGCTTCAATTAGCTATTCTAAGAACTCTATCCGGTGATGGGATTATAGCAACGTTTAATCAGTTATTGCACTACACATATAAAATCCAATCAGGTAATTTTTGATGGCTTTCATGCATTGTTTATCTATTTTTGCTTATATATACCTAATTTATAAAAAATGGGTTTTCAGAATTGGACTTCAACACTCACAGCAAAGCAGTAACGTTAATAGAATTATGCTTTACTATTTACCATTTATAATATTTGCGTTGTTTCCCTTTGGAGCAGCATTGGCTTGCGTAATTTCCGACTTGGACTATACCTATTACGTATTTGAAGCATTTATTTTACCACAAAGAGAATATCGATCCAATAATTGGATACTGTTGGGAATTGCTTGTCGCTTTACTTGGAACATTGTAATTATACTTGAAGTTGGTAGGTGCATATCATTTCTCTATTTTATTTTGTTAGTTGTGCTTACACGAGCCCACAAGACATACCAATTGCTAACCAGAATTTGGCACGATTTCCAATTATTTAGAAAATATTACACAATTTATCAAATAATTTTTGTAAAAGTGGAAAACAAAATTACTCGCGTAATTCAAATTGTTATGTGCTTTTTATTTTGGCTAATGGTAGCTGGAGCTTGGATTGTAGTACGGTGCTCTCCAGAAAGCTTATCACTACCACTTTATTTTATGACAGCAGTAAGTTTTGTGGTAGTACTAGTACTTCATGTTCTTATATTCTCAGTAGTGTGTAGTACTTTAGAATTAGCACTGGATTTACCAAAAATTCATCTACACGCACAAAGATTTTATTTTGCAAAGTGCAAATCATTCTTAGGTAAAATACACTTGGCACAAGCTAAAGCCATTTATCCAATTCGGTTAAAATACGGCCAATTTTATTACATGGATCGTGAGTACTTTACGGATTATTTGTGGACCTTTGTTCTGCGATCTATTGATGCTATTCTAATGTTTGGATAAATGAACAAACATCATATTACAATTTGTAAAATAAATTTGCATTCAACATGCTTATAGCCTATAGCAAATACATTGTATGGATAGCATGAATGACGAAGCAGTGTAAGATGCGTGAATTAAATACACAGTTTCTTACTGTAGCAACTAATTGTCATATATGTTCAGGCGATAACTAAGTCGTCATGTAATTAACCTCTTAATTGCTTTTGTTCACAATATAGCCAACTACCCGTCGGAAATCTGTTTTTTTATTGTAATCTCTCTTTAAAAACTCTCAAGAAAAGGGAAAAATCTACTATTACTCTTGTCTGAATCTCAATTAAAAATAACTGATCGCAATCCCAAAAAATCCCTACTAAAAATGTACTACTGCACACCAATCAAAAGGTAAAAAATTCTGTTTTGCTGAAGAAATGAACGCAAGGCCAAGTTGAAAGGAAAAGTGGGATGATGCAATAGTTGGTCCGTTACTCGTCATCGTCAGACCACAAAAGTGTGCTGGAATTTTCTCTACGTTCCGTTCCTCAAGCCTCCCACGCATCATCCGCTCCATCACCTTGCTTCTGTAAAAAATAGCACACTACCCGGTAATTTATATTGCCCGGAAATAGCCTGTATCACAAAGCCCCTAGCACAGTGAAAACACTTGCGTCTCACTGTTTGATAAACAGTTTAATTGTTCTTTTTATATATTTTCCCCAATATACAGTGAAATATATAGAAGTTACGGAAAAGGAACCAAAGAGCTGTGAAGCATAATATGATATCTTAGCTTTTACAAACACGTGAAATACTGACCTAAATACTTTCATGTCGTTAAACAATGCCACAGCAGATTAGTGCAGCAATCTTCTTCAACATTTAGTTACTTAAAAATGTTTTAATTCTCAAAGTGAGCAGCAAGACAACCATTCAGTAATATAATATTCACACCACAAAATATCCTAACTTAAATATGAACACCTTTTACTGCAGTTTCGTCTATGTTTAACCCTTCAAAAGAGAATATATTATTTTTTTGCTGTGAACTGTTACCGAAATTTTCCTTCTACAGAAGTAAAGCTGACACAGGCGTGATGTACTTTTTATCTTTCAGTGTTGTATTTTCAGTGAAAATATTTAAACACAATACAGAATTGCACAACAATTCGATTCACGTAAAGTTTTCAAATATGAAACAAAAATTCCAACCCACTGTTTGTTTCTAATTCACAAAAGGTGTAAACTGTTTTGACTCATTTTACATAAAATATTATGGAAACTTTTTAGCTGAGCTTCTTTCTCTCAAAAGTTTTGAAGGAGAATTGTTTTAAATTATTTAACTGTACAAAAGTCTGTAAGGCAGTTTGTGTTGGTTGCAAAGTATTTTGGTAAATTGACATACCACATTTGATTATTTGTAAGACTTAAAACGGCTGGAATACAAGAGAAGCAAAGGCTAGCTGAGCTGAATCCCCATGTATTCGGAAACCCTTTGGTAATTAAAACTACAATTTTACACATTGCTTGCCTCTACAAACTAGCAAGTGAATCATACAAGTTATTGAGATAATCATAATTTATAATAACGAATTTTTTTAGATAATGCTTAAGATTCTGGAACACTGTTTGACGGAAGTGAACGTCTCCAATTGCGAGCCTGATTCTGTTCATTCCATTACATCTTTTTTATGCGAGCATGTACCACCAGAAACTCCTTGTAGAAAGCTGACAACCGATCATGGTAATCTGTTAACGCAGATTAACAGTGACTGGGAGAAATTTGTGATCGATTTATTTACACAGGCTCGTTTTCCACTTAACCTGATTCAAGTTGATCAAACTGGGGTTCAGCAGTTAGAAAAAGAAGCTCATGTGCCTTTTGCCTTGAACCTGCAGCCGCAACAAAGCATAACATTAACAAACAGCATTTTTGAACTTGGCAGATTCTCCTTAGTAGAATTGCAACTAGACTATTCTGAAATGAAACAAAGGCATTATATTACGCGATTACCATTACCACTAAGCTTCCCATTCGTCCGTAAACTCACCATAAAATGTCCAGCTAAGCGGGATTATCAGGAACGCAATTGGGCTACTGAGAAACGTAATAGGTACAAAGAGAAACGTCTTTTGGAATATGAGGAACAAGAATGGCAGCCATTTGTGCAAAATATTTTGGACAAGTGTATAAATCTCAAAGAAGTGCAAGTTTAAGCAACTTCACAACCTCAACAGAAGCCTTCAGGAAACATTTATTCCTGGAAATATCCAGCCAGTACTAATCACCTTGCACTAGCAGATTTGTACTTACCTCTCGTAGAGTCCATTCCACTTCAAAATCTTGTTAGCTTGTGTATATCTTTCTCTCTTAGAAATGATAAATTTCACAACAAGCTGGTTGCTTTGTTGGATGGATGCAAGGACTCTTTGCAAACACTCATTTTGACAGGGCATCTACTTCCAGAAGGAAGATCGCGCATTGGAATCCTATCCTTTCCTGTGTTTCCAAAACTTCGAACATTGATTACCAATCAAACGGTTCTATATTCGGATGCAGAGCAGGGTCAAGGAAAAGTGCCTTTACTACAACACTTGGCTCTGGAATGGTCTGTGTGGTATAATTATGAGGAAGATTTATTCAAAGGTTGGATTGGACACTGGCAGACGCAGCCATTGGAGTCGGTGAAACGATTTTCGTGGAACATTTGCAAAGATCTACTGTCTACTGAACAACCACTAGAAAAACTACCTTTTGTTCTACCACAGTTGAATGCAATGTTGCCAAATGTTAAACGATTAGAAATCAGACTTCCGGACTTGTACCTACCTGGTTTAAGCGTTGTTTTTGCGGATATGGTTCAGCTTACTAGTTTACAAATAGATGTTTGGAATCAGCGTACTAAAATTATTCCAACTATGCAGACAAAGTTATGGGAGTTGCTGTTAATTGGAGGATCTGTTGAGCGAGTGGGTGAACTTCATAGAAAAATGGATACGGTCTGGATTGGAAAGGATTGGGATAATCTATACGACGTAGAAATTATGAAAGTGAACAAGGCAGGACTAGATAATCTGAAACGGTTGGAGACACTGTCATTTAGAAGTGTATGCAAAAGTCATTTACTATCAGTTTGCGCCATTACAGCCGGATTGTTGCCCGTTGCAGGCTTAAGGAAGTTGATTATAGGGGGGAAATTTGAGATTTGTTTGGAGGCTGCGAAAATCTGGAAGGAGCGCGGTCTTGAGTTAGTAGTCGTAGAGTAGCTCACATTCAACCATTTATATATTGGTTTGTGTGAGTGTTATCTAGCTTCAAAAATTTGGATTTTAATTAAGTATAGATAAAACTGGTTGTAGGCTCATCAAGCTTATTTTGTTGTTGAAAACCACCATTAAACAAATATTGCATCAAAGAAAACGGCAAATGCCAAGACTGGTGGGGTTTGTAAATTTTTTTCTGCGGAATTTTA
The DNA here is from genome assembly GCA_029691765.1 of Entomobrya proxima. Lineage (NCBI taxonomy): Eukaryota > Metazoa > Arthropoda > Collembola > Entomobryomorpha > Entomobryidae > Entomobrya > Entomobrya proxima. The sequence continues at coordinate 51,255,665 of CM056168.1, forward strand.
CCAATAAACGTATTTATCAATACGTAAGAAAAAGATCAAGATGGAACAACGTGTCGATGAAAAATATACAGATGAGACTATAGACAGGTAAAATATTATTGTACAGAGGGTTTTCCTACTGCATTGATAAATGCAGATTTATCCAAAGGATACATCCAATTTGATAGTAAAATTTTTGTAATTTATAATTTGACTACATTGCAATACTTTAAAAGTATCAAAAATCATTTCATAAACAGAAATTTGTAAAATTTCAATATTGTAATTATGACCTTGGATTGAAACCTCAAGAGCAAAAATAATTGAGCGAATTTGTTTCATCTTTATATTAAAGTCAATTGCTTTGACTTCGAAAGGTTTTTCGTAAACGCGTTTACCTTTAAAATGCTTGCTTTTTGGTTTATGCATTAATCAATAAGAGCGTATGTTTCGGCCAAGTACCCAAAATCTAATTTCTGTTGCTTAGTGCCCAATATTATGTGTTGGTTTCCTTTGTTCGAATAAAAATCTTTTTATGAAAACATGCAGCCCACGAAAGGTTTTACCTTTTTTCTTTGTGCATTCCCTGATATTGAATGTTTCCAGGATGTTCATTGTTCACATTTTACTTCAGTATAGCGAAGCAAATACAACAAAGATTCATTGTTCGCAATTTCATTATTCCATATCCCGCATTGTATCGCACGATCCCAACCTTAAAGCGACAGAATTTATGTGTTCCCTTATGTTTCAGAGGTTGACAAAGTAACAGTTATGCAGTTTATTGTATAAAGAAGGTATACCCTTCAATACATGAAAAAATAAACGCAAGGGACTACGTCATTCACAATTCCCAAATGCGTTCACGCAGGGAGCCCTTCATCTGATCATGTATCAAATTGTGTTTTGTCCAGATGGAAAAGCTATCTTCCTCATGTGAAAAGTTTTAAAAACATACTTTTGTTTTGGTAAAATAAAAACTTTCTGTGCTTCAGAACAATTATTTTTACATTCTCACGACGTAACAAAATATAGTTCTACTGCAATTCCAACCTACTGACGTCTTAAATTTTCCAAAGTTAAAATAAAATTCTACTTCATAAAAAGTGACAAATTAAAGTTGTGCCAAGTTTACGGAAGTGATACAATGGAACCCGTTGATAAAGGACCAGTGACCAGAAAGCGAAAGAGGCAAGCGCAGGAGTCTCAAAATAACGCTGAACGTGAGAAAACACAATTCCTGCCACAGAGTGTATATTATTGTCCAAATGAAATTCTTGTTAATCATTCTTGCGGGAAAATAAAGACTGAGGGGGATGTAAAGCCCAATGTAGTGGAATCGGTAAACGCTGAAATTGAAAGTCAGCATGCTGCAGTATGTGACGAAAGTGAAAATGACAACATAATAATAGTAAAAGAGGAGATTGACATTCCAATGGATTCTGAGAATGATGAGCATGCACAGAACAAAAGTATAATTGACAATAAAAGTTTGCAAGAAAGCAAAAGGTCTAAAGTTGAATGTGTAGAGAAAATAACACACACTGAAACTGAGATAAACTCGGATTGTGATCATGTCAAAACTGAAATTAACCCGTTACCATGTTTAACACCGGGTGAGGATAATAAGCCTCCAAACCTTAATAATTATGAAGAAGAAAGCAAAGTTCAGAACTTGGTATGTGCTGAAAACACGCCTACTTTAGTTTTAAACGATAGGCTTTTGAACAATACCCAAGAAATTCGTAAGTTCAAAAATGTGACTGGAAACAAAATGATACCGGAACCAAATGCAGGGTCTTCAACTGGCCTTAATGTCGCAAACACTTCCAAAAATGCAGTTAAAAGAGAAACTGGGAAAACTCAAGAAAGTGGTCAAATTAGGGTTTCAAATGGTGGTCTTAAAACACACTCAGTGCAAATGTTTTGCAATCAACGTACTTTGCAAAACCAGAATAGTACTAAAATAGCAAAAAAGGATGGAAATCAAATATCTTCTTATAAGTTGCTTTTTTCAAACAAAGACATACCTTTAATATGTCCAGTTTATAAACAGTATGCAAGAAAACCCACTGCAGGTGAAGAAAAGATTAAAGAATTCATTACTAAAATTGCTAAATCGGTGAAAATCGGAAATAGCTCAAAAACTGTACAAGCTGCAAGTGCAAATAAAATTCAGGTTATGAAGGACACTCTTGGACATATTGGATTGCCGAGGCGCACGAAACCTGCTAGAACATCCTTACCAAAACCTAATGAAGTTTTGCCAATGAATCATCAAAAGACAAGAAAAAATTTAACCATAAAGAAAAATGGAATTGATAACAATCAAGAATTCCAACAATCTGAGGTGAACACCTTTGGACTAACAACACAGCAAATGCAATTAGAACCAAACCAACCTATTCCAAAAAAACTACAATTTTCACAGACAACTCAAACCGAGGATTTTGTTGAATGCCGTGAAAATAAATGTAAAATTGTAGAACTTGAGAAATCAGTAGAAACTTTAAAGACAGAGAATAATCAGCAAAATGTAGCGATTGCCACGCTTCAAAAAATTGTGAATGAATTATCTGCCAGGATCAATTTGCTTGAGAAATCAGACGAAAAAGGTAGTAGTACTTTAGTTGATAAATCTTGCCTGAAAAAGAATGTTACTCCGCCTGAGAATCTTCCAAGTAAAACTGTGAACATAATCAGCTCAAATTTGACAGACGGCACTATTGCTAGTGAATCTGACTTAATGCTTTCTCCAAGTGCGTCTAGCAGTTTAATATCAAGAAATAGAGACATTTTGGCGACCGGGAATAATGACACTTTGCTGAATAACACTACCACAAATTTTGAGGACAAGGTACTTGAAAATACTACTTTAGAGGAATTCAATAAAAGCTCTACATGTACACCTGACAGTGCAATTATTCAGCTGTTTAGTGAGGTAAAAAATTGCTAGCATTCATATACGTTTACAGCAAGTACAAATTTTAGATGAAGCCATTTGTTAAAGCTGTTTCCAGGAACGGTATAGTTCCAAAAACTACCCTTAATATTTCCAGATTCCGGCAAGACTCAAATAACAGATGTCAAAATCCTAGCACAAGAATCGAACAGGAAAAATCCGAAAATGTCCTTACTATTCTACTTAGATATCATGGAGGCGAAATTACGAAATTGGTAACTGTTGATACTGCAGTGGTAAATGAAATATTCTTAGAATGGTATTCGGCATTTGTGAATTTTCTTAAATACATGCCAAACCTTGAATCCATCACAGCAACTTGTGCCAAGTATACGAGCATTGAGGAAAATTTGAATTGCTTTTCCCGTAGTGATATTATGTTTCCAAAGTTAATACATTTACAGCACATTGAAATGATTGGATGGAGAGGACCATTAATAGAAGCTGTGTTGCGGGCAAATCCAGATATAACTAGTTTAAAATTGAATTGTCCTTCATTCATCAGAGATATTTTTAGGCAAATAGAGTTGCCAAAACTTAATACTCTATCAATTTGTTGGTTTGACATGGATATATTTGATATGGAGTCCTTGACGCAAATAAATGCACCGGCACTGGAAACACTTGAACTGCAGTTTAGCTTTTCCTCAAAAAACCATAAAGGCTTAATTGAATGTAGAACGGAAAGAGTCTTTCCAATTTTGAATGCATTACAGAAAACTTTAAAAGTTGTAAGAATAACACATGAAGATCTTGAAAATCTTGATAATTTTCCAAAACTGTCAATGATAACAAGCTTTGCTCTTGAATTGAAATTTGAGTACATGTTAACAAATCCTACAAAGATAATTGATATACTTTTGCCAATGCGGGCGTTGAAAACATTGGAACTACGAGAAAAACACCAATGCCTTACGACACCTTGTTGTTTAAGGAATGAGAAATATTCTAATATGCAGCGTACCTTTAAAATAAGCATTGTTTCCAAATTGTGGAACCCACTGCCCAAATTACAAAAAGTAGTAATACATTCAAAATATAATTGTAGTCAGAAAACTTTTGTGTTTATTCGCAAATTCGAACCAATAGAAGTTATAAATCTTTGCTAGAAATAACCACTTTATTAACATATAATGACATATGTTGGTTGATGGCACTTGTTACCAATGGTAGTGTAAATAAATTTGTTTGAAATATCCTAATGAAACGCTAGAAATAATTTCAGGGAGGTATATGATTATACAATTGTTCGGCTTAATATACATTTTAAAGAATAATGAACCTATTTAAGTTATGTATGTATAGTATTCGGTAATAAAATGTGAAACTTTTCTTAGGAATACTTAAATACAAAGAACGATACAGCCCAGTCTTTAGGGTATTATTAGATTAGACTACGAAAGACAGCCTATCAAGCTGTTGCAGTTACCTTTGAATATAGTAGTTATATGTTTTTCTTTATTTAAAGGTTAGTGTAAGCGTTATTTAGATATGACATATTCTTTGTAACTCTTATTAATAGAAGGTAACTGAATTAAAACAATGTAAACAATTATTTATTATAAACCAGAGTTTTGATTGCAATTGCTTGATATTATTTACATAATAAAGAATACAGATAAGATTAGAAGTTAACAATCCATTGATGACATTAGTCAACGGTATTATTTCTGTTTCGTTGCGCTTTGAGCCACTCTGTACGTGTTGAAATATCAGGATAATGTGATGATTTTAAGGGTCCATCAAAGCACTCCAAAATTTCCAACTTGGGAAGCATTTCCCAAATATTTGCTTCTTCATCATAAATTTTAATGAGACTACTTTGTTCAACAATTTTCTGGAAACCAGTGGGCTCCCACAATTCTTTAATCTCAGATTCCAGGTCGGCGTAACCTTCAGCAACATCCAGCTGTTTTAAAGAATCTTTCATTTGCAAAACAAAGTCAATACTTGAATAGTTCCCCAAATCCACCCTCAGTCGTTTAACATTTTGCAAATTAAGCCTTAATGAATCATGTTCCTGAATATGTTGTTGAATTTCATTTGCTGTTTTGGAACTTGGCAATCCAAGCATAACTTCCGTAGCTGTTTGTCCCCACTTGTTTTCAACCAATTGAAAAATCTCCGACCATGGAATGTAAGGGCATGCTCCAAAATTTAAATAAACTTTATTCAGTTTCCACGTAACGTTATGCAATTTTTGAAATTCAGATTTTGACAGTATTTCAATCGACAATTGCGACAAATTTGGCAACTGACTTGAAAAAACACTGTTGTCATCCAGCTTTTCTCTTTCCAATTCCAGCATTTCAATATGCAAATTTTTAGCCAATATTTGGTTTAACATGTGAACATGCATGCTTTCAGTTTTAAAGTATCTTAGTTTCGTTAGTTTCGGAAATGGATTTTTTGTGATGGTTTGTTGTAGCTGGCGAAACTCTTTATTATCATATTTGCACTCTGCATAGCCGTCACGCAAAATTCGTAATCCCACCAAATTTGGTAACAGTTCCGCAAGACTTTGGATTCCCAAATAAATTTCGGACAGAGATAGCCCTTCCTCATCAACTAGCATGTTGCAATACCAAATGTGTTGATTGTAATTCTCCAGAACGTGTTTTAAGCTGTTTGTGAACTCCCGGTGGGCTTTAACTTTAAGACAAATTTCGTTTGACAGAAAGGGACTCCGTTTATTTTTTTCCAGGTGGAATAGATCAAAGTTGGATTCAAATTTGTGTATGTCGTCAACTGTAAAGAGTGCATAACATTTTGTCCAGCATCCATCTTGATCATGAAACCTCCAATCGCATTTCTCCCATTTGCAGTTGTGCTTCATGGCACGAGTTGCATCTTGATTCATTCTGAAATTGGATTCCAAGTTTTGGTAAAACTGGTCAACGCCGTTGGACCAAATCCGGCAAACATGGCGTAACTTCAGAATTACAGAATGTAAGGAAATTTGGGATGAGTATCCAGATTCTCCACGATATTGCTCAAGAGAGACACTCTGCGTATCTTCTTCATAATCCGGATTGATATCTCTTTCATATTTCATTCCCAACACTTTCCAAACTTGTGGGAACAAAAATGTTACTCGTTTGGAGAGCAACAAGTTTCTGAAGAATAGGCTAGAATTGGAAACTGAGGTGACATCTTTAGAAGCTTTCAGCTTTCCTAAAACTAGTTGCCAAATCTAGAAAAAGTTAATAAGTCCATATAGCCTTGTCCTATAAACAATTATTATGTAAGCATTTATAATTCAAATTGTTTACCTCTTCTGAAAGTATATTAAGCAGCTTTGTTGATTCCTCGCTCTCATTTTTGTGTAAGATGACAAGATTTTGACAATTTGTTGAACTGGATGCATTGCTTGTACCAAAAGATTCTTGATTTTGAACATTTTTGGATTCTTTACAAGACTGATGTTTAACACCAGTTGGTTTTTGTTTGCCTTTAAACGGTTTCTTCTTACGTGGCATTTTGTTCAGTGATACACTACAGTAAACTTAGAGTTAAGTTACTAGATTTACTTCTTTCAATTAAATTGTTTTTTAAACAATGTATAAGTTTTCCGAGACAGCTTGGTGTATATTATAAGCAAATCTAAAACAAATCTTTACAGTTTTCTAGACAAAAGCAGTAAGGCAGAAAACACTTGTTGTCCGTTGCATCAGCCCCTATTCTGCTCTGTGTAACAGATATTGTGTGTGCTATACCGAAATCTCACTAACCACACTACGTGTACGTGAAATATAACAGTAAACATTCATTCAAAAAGGTGGCCTTAAATATGCAAAAGCACGTAGCAGACAGATTTGGTTTTGGCTTCTACGCTACAAAAATGGAAGAAACGAGTAAGTCAGTATAAGATGTAAGTACTATATATTGAAATGCGCATAATATACAGCGTACAGGTTTAAAACAAGTGTGAACTACAATTTGTCTGACTGTTGTCAAGTGCAATACTTGTGTAAACAAATGTGTATGTTTTTGTGTCTTCTTGAAAAGAATGATACAGAATCTTGTTCAGCTTTTTGTTTTTTACGCTACCAACCCACCTACCTACACAATGTCGACTCTTTTCTGCTTGTTTGGGTTCAGAAGCATAGTAAAAAATTTGCATACATGCATGATGTATTTGATTAAATGTCAGAACAGAACTTGCTACATAGAAACGTATTCAAGAATACACAGCAACACTGAACTGAAAAGCAGTTATATGGGCACAAATATGTTAATCCTTTCTGCCTGACAACGAGAATAGCACAGCACTGTGTGTACGAATATGGCTTTCCCAAATTTTGTAGAAACACTGAAAGCCATTGCAGGAGCTCATGCTTTTGTCATAGTTTTGCGGAGACAGAATATGCTTGTGCTCGATTTTGTTTGAGTTCATATGATGAGAACCTATCCTACAGCATGTATATTCAGTAAAACGAATTATTACTTCATTTCTTCTTTTTGTTAGGTTCGATAGTCGGTTTGATGTCAATTTGTGCCGATTTTAAAAAGATATATCTTCTCAGGTAAATTGTTAGAAAACATAGGTACTTGTGTGCTAATTTCAAACTCATAATGATCAAAAAGTATTTCATCGTAAGTTAACGAGAATTAAATGTGTTTATTTAGAACCCCCATTATCTCTATCTTTATCTTTAAGGATACTTAACCTTGCTTAATCATTATCTCGTAATTATTACCTGACAGTATGCTGTTATTAACTGTAATGATTATTATAAAAATTAAGTTGTAAGATGACGAACTCTGTGGATTTCAAGTAGCGTATGAAATAAAGGTTTGAAATAAAATGTTTTAAAGTTGTATTTATTTAAGCTGCCATAATACTTTGAATATTGTAATAAAACAATCATTTATAACTGATAAATTATAAAGTTTGTTGCTGAAATGGCATCTCACTAATTTAAATTTCAAACACTTTACAAGTAAGTTACTACTGAAGTTCTTAACTTGATTTGTTCTCTAAACTCAACTTTGTTAAAGGTTAATCACCAAAAAAAACTTCCAACTTACAATTAGTTGAGTGGTTTTTACACTTCGATTTCGTAAAGGTATGTGGCAAATGATTAGTACAACTGTAATACAAACTTCCAAGCTCATTCCTCGGTCACCCTCTTGTCATAAAACTGTAAAATACTTATACGTTTGAATCTGTGATAAATATGGATTATAGCATAATAATGGGAAGTTTTAGAAAAGTTGTATTTATTCTTGTTTCTGCTCCGGGAATAATGTCCCAAACAAATGTAATAAGCCTGCTTACAACCGGCTGCACTACGCATTTCTCATTCTCCTATTTTAATCAATGATTCATATCCCCCGCAATTAAAAACTCCGTTTCATATAATTACGAGTTACTTAAGCTCTGTCAAATACAACAGAACTGCGTTTCGCTCTCAGCAAACCTACTTACACAAACCAAAGCTTCAAACAAATGCAAGTGACATATTTTATGAAAACTTTGTAACATACAAAACCCACAGTGACGCTATGCTGCAGAAAATGTACAGACATACCTTGTACAATTTAAAATTTCAGTCCGCTTGCGTTGTTCAATTTCCAATAGTTCATATTTTCGAGGACAGTTATGAAATTGACACCACAGATCAGATGTCTTTCATAAATTTTCACTGCAGCAGGATGTCAATTATTAATACATTTGCCATTTTACCATTGTTTGACAATTATGTAAAACTGGGCTATCCAGTTATGCTCCCAAATTGTTTAATGTCGTATACAATTTTACGGAACTGATGCTACGATATACTATGGGCAACCAGATGTGACTAGCGTTAAGAAAAATGGTTGTCCGATCAATGCACTTAATTTAAATATTTCGGTCTTTAATGAAGTCGCTCCGCTCGTCCTGCATTTCCAAAGTCTGTTCGTGCGTGCCGGTAGTGGTTATCGAAGTTACAATAGCGTAAGAACAAAAACCGTGCATAACGAAGCAAATGATATTTTAAACTAGTGCTGGACTCATGCATCATGTACATGAAAACTCATGTCATGTATCTTGGTCATGTCATGGCATGCCAAATTACATGGCATGCCAAATTACATGGCATGCCAAATTACATGGCATGCCAAATTACATGGCATGCCAAATTACATGACATGACATGGGAGACTGCTACATGACCCATTACATGACATGAAATACATATATTTACATGCATGTAAAACAGGGTATAAATAATGGACAAATTTGCCATCAATCACTAGTTTTTAGATATTTTTTTTACATAAAATGAAATCGAAGTGATTCTTTTTTCCAAATTTTATAATTGAATTTTAAAGCTAAAGAAGTAAGTTAGCTTTCAGGTTATTTTAATAACACTGGACACCCATAAAACCTTGAAAATTTTTAGGCTCCCTAACTTTATAAGAAATTTAAGTGCTTCATGTACATGACCCATGTACATGCATGTACATTATACATGACATGACATGAAGCTTTAGTACATGAATCAATACTTGACATGACATGACATGAAGCTCTAGTACATGAATCAATACTTGACGTGACATGACATGAAGCTTTAGTACATGAATCAATACTTGACATGACATGACATGGAGGTTTCGAAATGAAAATGCCATGAAGACGATTTTTGGTACATGACATGCCATGAGCCCAGCACTATTTTAAACCGCCACTATAACTGTTCATTAGATGATGTTTGCAACTGGAGGACTTTTAGTTTTGCACAGGCGCAAGCTCCTGTTGAGCTTATGATTTATTATATGCCTCACATTTTAGTGCACAGATTGGATGATGGGTCAAGATAGATTACAATTCTAGAAAACAAAAGATGGAGTTAAATTACTGCTATTAATGTTAAACTGTTTTAACTCAAAAATTACTAAACACTTTGTAAATCAATGCAACTCCATCTTGTCACGAGTAAGAATTATTTCTGATGAGCTTGTGTATGATGTCTTGCTTCAAAAACAAGTACGTTATCGAGCAATCGACGTGTTTTTATACACTCGATTGCAAGCTCAAGAGTTTGGAAAGGATTTACATTACGAACTGTTGGTCCGCTGTTAAAAGGCATGACATATTATGATAACAACGCAGTGTACTTAGCCGACAATATGAGGAGCATGGTAATTTTAAATTCCGAGATTCAAAGGATTTTCATACGAGATGTTGCTCGACTTGTAAATGCTGGGTTATATTACTGCTTAGATAATAGGTGGCTGGTGTATAATATGTCGCAAGAACTGCTAAAAATGCATAAAGAGTCAGACATTTTACAAAACGTGAATTTTTTCACCTATTCAAACAATTTCATTCTAAGAGAAACATCAAAATCAACAAAGCTAAATGAGAAAATACCAACACACTTCAAGGTTTCTTCTAACGAGAAAAACAACGATCAATTAACTTCAATGCACTTGGTAAATATGGAAGTGCCCTTCACTATGTTAGGAATATTACTGGGTGTATGCTTCTTAGTGATAGTTGGAGAAACAATATACAAGAAACGTATTTTGTATAACCCGTACTACTATAATCAAAATGTGTAATTGCAGAAGTCATTTTAACAAAAATGCACATGTGCAAAATTACTAGGATCACGATATCTATATGTTTTTTTATTTCCTATTGCAAATACAGTCTTAACAGTTGCAAGCACGCGTATTTTAATGCGCGTGCACATGTATTCAAATATTAAGGATACCAAATACTCTGTAACAACAAACCACTACCCAGTATTGTATCTACAAGTTCAATTTGCAGATTACATATTATGAGCATCATTTTTCCCAGGAATAGGAATGAATAGATTTTGAATGACTCATTTTACTTAAACATTACACAAACTACATAAAATGTGTGATCAAACTAAAAGGATACTTTTGAAATTTCGCTCGATCATTCGTTAAAGGCTTCTTTATATTCACACAGTATCGGCATTGCCTATTTTTCATGCAAACACTTTAAGTAGCAACTATTCCTAATTCTAATCCCTTTACCGGTACCAAATTAGCGTGATGGTAATTGTGCACAAAAGTACAACATTATGTTATTAAAATTTAAGTAAGCAACGCCTTTTGGTAGAGTACCTATTTGAATGCTTTTACAGGCACTTGTAAACCCAGAAGGTGGTCCGCGGGTTAAATTCTACGCTGAGTAAACCAGTTTGGCCTGGGGTATAATACTCTCACCCGGCACCTTGTCGAGTTAGGTTATTTGGAATAAAAACCCAGTAAAATTAAAACTCCTTAGTAAATGCAACCATTTTTAATGGCTCCTATAATATCATGTACAGTTAAAAAATATAACCCGTTAATTCCAGTTAAAACCCGTTTTTATCATTTAAAGCCAACTCACTGGGTTTAAAAGTAGAAACGCTCGACTTTAGCCATCTCTGGTAACAGCAATTGGTGAACTTATACAAGAGAAATGCTTTTATTTTTTATTACATATCGATCAGAGCCAATAGTCCATGAAGCAGACTTCAAATTTAAAGAAAGTGTCAAAGAACAAAACATTATTCCACGTAGAAAACTATTCAAAGCTTTAAACTTTCAATAAAATTCGTATGCATAAAATAAGTGTACGTTTGAAATTTTTAAGTTCAGGTTGAACGGCATATCAATGAATAAATTTGTACTGCGTGTACTATCATCCGAAAACAATATTTGTGTATAAAATCTGTTTGCAAGTTTATAAATAAGCAGCCCGAAAAAAGTTTCTTGTGTTTATGGTTTCAATCTGTTTGTGTGATAACGTTTTGTGTAGAAAAAACTATATATAATAATAACTTTTCTAAGAACATTATGTGCAAACACCGTCAATTTACAAAAATTTAAAATAACATATCGTATCCAAAATGCTGTTAATATCTTCACCATTGTTAATCTTATTACTTGGATCATGTTTGGCTGATTTGTTGCAGCCGCTAAATCTACTCACCCCTAAACAACTTAAAGCTATGTCTCGAAATCATCAAGAGCATTACATCTACGAACAACTCAATCAATTTCCATTCCAAAATTTGCCAAATTCTTATGTAAATGTTGATACTCTTCTAGACACTGTTCCAAATGACCATCAGTTTGTTGTATTGTCAAACTTTCAGTACGCAGATGTTCTTTTAACACAAACTCCAATCATGTTACGAACTCCAGAATTAGCAATACGGACTGATGAACAGACCCTCTCATTTCAATTTGTTTGGATTCCTAAAGAATTGCTGCAGTCAAAATGCAACACTTCGTGCGATATTAAAAATTTGCAATGTTCTTCAAGCACGTTTTTTGAAAAGCCCAAGAACAACATTAGTCCGGATGATAACTATTGCTTTGAAATTTATTTCTCAAAATTCACAGCAAAAACTACTCCATGGAATGGAATAATCCAAGTTTTACTTTTCCAACCGTTTTTCTATTTGCTACAATCTAACCTGGGCCATATTCGACAATTTACTGACATTTGTTGGCTAGAAAAACCTGAGCGGCACTATCCTGGCCTAGGAGTTCCCAGTTCAAAGCAAACTGTAAACATTCTGGTACAAAGTAAATCCCAGCCTTTACCCACTAGTTTTTCAATTTTCCACTGGATGTATTTGATAGCCTGGAGGAAGAACAGAGCACTTCAGGTGCATTACAATGTATTTTTATTGATTCAACTGGACAGCAACAATAAAGAAATTGTCAGTCTAGTTCAACCTTGTGCCTGCAATGAACGAATTATTTCGCGCAACATTAACGACATATCAGGTATGTAAGAAAATTTTCAAATTTGCAACATTGTTAACAATATAAGGTTATTTTAAGTGTTTTAAATTTCTTTATGACGAATAAGATATGTTCACACTGCCGTATCCAAATATGTTGTGGGAGTTTTTTCCGTTTTGGAATCAAGCAAGCGACAACACAGGATTCATCGGATTTGATGCAGCTACACAGCTTCAGGAAATGTCAAATAGTAATAAGCACATAACATTATATATGCAGGCACATGGCCACAACAAAAAACGAAAGTTTTATTTGGCTTTGTTTAGTTTAGTGCTGCAATTGCTTCAAAACGAAACTATTCTTTCACACGGAAGCAACATTAACTGTTCCGGCATAGCAATACCTAGTGTAAAAAACTCATCGTATGATCATCTCTGTAAGTTGCGATTTCTAAATTTAGTTATAAAGTTTGGCCACAGCACTGCGCCTCTTAGTAACTGGCTGTCGGTTAATAGTGAAGTAGATACGCTTAAATTTGTAACTTGTGGAAAACGTGGAGTACAACCATTTCCATTTAAAGAACTGCTAGATGTGTACCAAATGGCTGTATGGATATGCATTATTGTTAGCATCCTAGTTACATCGCTTATTGCGAATTGTATCGTGTTACCAATTATAAATGGCACGGGTGCAAAAGGTACTGCAAATCATATTATTAGGTGTCTTGATAATATGTTTTCCGCAACAAAGGTTTTGCTTGAACAAGGAAATCCGTTTTCTGAAAAGTTTGCTAGTAATCCTTTGCTTCAATGGATTTCAATAGGATTCTTGTTAGCTGGTCTGGTCTTAAGTAACGGATACAAAAACACAAATGTGTACAACATGATAATACCTAGACAGCCGCTATTGTACGAAACGGTGGACCAACTCAAAACTGATAAGTTTTCACTGTTTACAAGAATCACCAACGTTAAGGAACCTTATCCATCTAACTGTGAAAAGGGTAATCTACTACCATTCGAGCTTTACACAAGCCATTATATAAGGAGTAAAGGAAACGGCTGTATAATGGGATACAGCGAAATTGGGTGGTTTATAGGCAACTTGAGATTATATGACTCTAAGATAAAAAAATATATCAAGCATCTTAGAAAAATAACGCAACTGCACGGAAATATTAGCACCCTGTTTAATTCGTTAGGTCAAAGTGTACTTACTTTACTGAGGACTGATATTTTTGGAAATGAAGAAACAATTTCTAGAATCCTCAGTGCGTTTAGAAATACGATAATAGAACGTCAACTAGAATGGTATACTAGTGATCTAGTAGCATGTAATAAAACTGCATTTGTGTTGCCTGCATACATGTGTCATGAATTTGCTAAGAAGACGTTTTCTCACAATCAGCACCTGGTTTCTGTTAGTTTGGAAGAATTGACAAATCATTCGGTGGAGTTTTATTTTGAAGGTTATTTACACCCGAGTTTTATATTGCGAATAAGTTATCTTAGAGCATCTGGTATTGATACATGGCTACCAAAGATTTCGGTAAATATTATTCCGTTTGCTAAATCAAATCCACCACCTGTGAGTGCGTCTCTGCATGGAAATGTGTTTATTATATTTTGTCTGCTTCTGATGGGATTAAGCTTTGGCATTGTTGTCTACGTACTTGAAATGTTTTATTCAGGAATACTACTTAAATTGTGTAACACGCTTATAGTAAATTTAAAACTTGTTTTCAAAAACATCAAGCGTTTTCTTCGGCAGGTCAAACAGCAACAGTGTATGTGTAAAACATTAGTTTCCCATGTTCGAACCAAAAGCGCAAAATGTGGTGAAATGGAAAAATGGGCTAAATGCGTAAGAAAATTTAAGGCGTAAGATATAATAAATTGTTTGTTAGAAATTGCAGCACTAGTTCCAAGAAATAAATGAATTCTATATATATCGGTGACAATTATTGTAGTTAAGAACCCTTTCTCTAATAATTTTAGAATATAACGTTTCTGAAAAATTTGAAACATATTTTAAAACTATTTAGATGGTAAGCTATGAAGCAAGTTATTTGTGCGTAGTATAGTTGAATTCAAAATATGTTATCGATTTATATTTTCCCCGTAATGCATGCAAGCCTCTTACAAATGCCACAAACGTCAAATAAGCTTTCATAAAGCTTATGTAAATAAATGTAAATAAGGGAGCGTGAGAACCTTTCAAATGTACAATTTGGAAAACGCTGAGAGTACTTGAATTTTTGACAGCACAATATTTTTACACCAGTTACAACATCTTACGTAGATTTCAGTCTTAGACCTTAATAAAAACTTGATGTCACAGCATACTTTATGTACACAAAGTCTGACGATTATGCATCAATGAGTAAGTAACACTTAATCCACTTGTTTGTTTATTCTAAATAATGTTACAATAAAATACAGCTTCAGTAGACATTGTTTGTATTAAATACAAATAGGCTGCTGCGTAATGCAAATTGTGGTATAATTTGTGACAGAATGCCATGAAGCTTTTTTAATGACTAAGACTCAGGTGATAAATAAAATAAACATACGTAGTAAGCCATTAAAATATGCTCGCTGCTATGGTCGCACATTAACTAAGTCGCTGGTCACTGTCGATGTATATCCAGTTTAGAAAAGAATTGTCTGATTTAAGCTTGCTTGGTTTAAAAGTAACTTCATTGAATTAAAACATAAAGTAGACGGATGGACAGATAGACAAACAGACGGACACACAACATCCTGAATAGCTCTTCTGCTCAAGCAGCGAGCTAATAAAGACGCACATTAATATACTCATAGATAGTAATTAAGTAAACAGTTTTATAAAACATCGAGTGTTGATACAACTGGTAAACTTGAAATATGCATAGCATTAATATATTTAGAATGATTTTGTAGAGTAAAAATTAATGAAGACTCTATTAACTCCTTAGTATAACTGGATAAACCGCGACCGGTTTCACTTTTTATTTAAAATAGCATCATCAGGCGTCCAGTAGTCGATTGGATTAAAATTAGTTTTAAACATAATATTATTGAAGTACTCAGTAAAGCAGCATTGTTGCTGCTGCTGCTGCTGACTTTTCTTTATGAATCATTGTGCTATTTGTATTTTATTTATAGTTAGCTTTATACATTCTTTGTATCCAATAGGTGAATAATATCTCAACTTGTCATTATGGATTCTACTTCTACATTACATGATGCGCTATGCATATAATGTACAATTTGGTATATCAATAGTTATATTAAGACGACAATGAATTGGTTCAAATAAGTAGGACGCTAGCAATCCTGTTTCTTTCCGCTCTTTGTTTCTGCTCTTT
Organism: Entomobrya proxima; assembly: GCA_029691765.1. Lineage (NCBI taxonomy): Eukaryota > Metazoa > Arthropoda > Collembola > Entomobryomorpha > Entomobryidae > Entomobrya > Entomobrya proxima. Next base: position 51,271,666 of record CM056168.1, read on the forward strand.
AATTGTTTCCGGTTTGGAAAACATTCAACGATTGAACCCTAGTGAAAAATCACTCATAATTTATACACATCTAAATTGTATTAGTCAACTTGCTTACAACTTTGTTAAAATAGCCGGAGGTGTTATAATGTCAGTAGGTTTTGCTTTAGGTATAGTTGGCTCCTGAATATTAGTAAAAGGTTGGAAAACATCACCATTTCTGATGTATGCTTTAATGTCAATGATTCCTATTCTTACGTACGTTTCTTTTTGGGCTGTACTTCCACTGGCTTGCGCTCCACATAAGATTAGCTTGATTTTATTAAATACAAAATGGCCTGAGAAACTTAATAGGTATTGGCAATTCTGCCTGCTTACTAGATACATAAAAAAGAGAAGAATTGTAAAAATTTTGCGTTTGAAAATTAAAGCGCAGCGACCATTACAGTTTTACTATGGAAGTGCAGTGTTGGACGAAGCAACTCCTAGAAACTTATTTGATAATTTGGTTAGTCATTCAGTGAACGTTATTCTTGTAATGTAATGGTGTTGATACTGTTATTCACAAATATCGTAGATCGAACAAAATTGAATAATTACAGATTTTGTCCTGAATAGTTATATTTTTATGACGTGTACTTCCACGGTTGTTACAACATAATTTCAACGTGATTTTTTTTAAAAGATAAGTACAATATGAAAAATTATGTTTTTAAAACAATTTACATTCATAGCCTTTATTTGTACACACAATTTTGTTATATGTAAAGGAAAGAAGCCTTTCCCCCAACTCCCTTGACCTTTGTCCCAATTCCCATTATGCAAAGTCCCTACTCAATAAAGCCAACACCCAACACAAACATGTTCTCCGTTCAAAGGCTAAAGATGCTCTGTTCTTTTATTCTCTCTCTTTTTCTTTGGTCTCAAGGCGTGCGCACAACCACAAAACCATTCAAACACGGCTCTACAAGCTCGGGGCAAACCCAGAAATACCTCTCCATTGCATATAGCAAAGAAAATAATAACAAATAGTTACTATGTATTCTGTTTAATTTAAATAAAAGCAGGTATGTACGTCTATATAGCAGTACCACAAATTTATTTTATGGATTCATGACAAAAGCCAACGTAAGCTGGGTGTATGCTTAGTACGTCGAATCAGACATCTAAATGTCTATCTCCGGTAACACTGCCTAAAACATAAAGCTACAAGACTTTCAAGTGTGAGAATAACAAATCCTATGGTATATCCTGCACCCATTATATAAAGCATTATCTCAAACTTGTCGGACAATATGTCAGATTGAACAGGATCTATCGCTGCATTATCATTAGAAGGTAATTTCTGTTTGTGTGCATATCGAATTTTAACAATGTCTCTTGCAATAAAACGCACCCACCAGTTCCAAATACCAGAACTTTCTACACCTCGAATTCGCTTAGTTAAAAAATTGGGGACAAATCCATAGAAGGAAAAGCCAATTTGGTAATCAAGCAGAAATTGTTTCCCGGTAGACCATTTTTGTTGTACAAGAGGTTTAACCATGGATTCGTACTCCGCAATTTGTGTTTCATACAAAATAAATGCCGTGTTTTCACATTTGGTAAGTGTGTTGATACTTGACTCTTTTTCAGCTTGACTAATCAGCGTTACCATTTCTTCTTCTGTTGTATTATGGCTGCTTATTTTAAAGTCTTGTATCCGTTTAGTTACAGAATTTGAAATTTTAGAACGCCTAATAGTTTCATTCAGTATTCTTGGAGATTCCAATTGCTCACCGCCATTTACCATTACTACGTTTTGAAACGCTAATTGAGAAATTGCTGCAGTACATTTGCTACTCTTGAAATTGCTACTTATAACATATTGGCCAACTGGGAATGCAAGTATGTCTTCTGTAATACAACTATTGTTTTTGACAGAATACATCTCGGTTAGAGCCACTTCCGAAAAAACTGAATAATTTAAATTAATAAGCTGACTTAAATATTTTAATGGATGGTTTTTACTTTGAAGCAGCACTTCATAAACCTTGTCGTTTTTATAAGCATTGCTAATAACAAGTCCACCAAGTAGGGTAAATGAAGCAAATAGTCTGCATTTTGTATTTTTGAGTGTAGATTCTGGAAAAGGGCTTGACTGCTCTAGTAATAATTTTACAGAAATATCTAATACTGTTGTTATATCACGATAGAACGTCTTATTGGGAATCCATAAAGAGTTACAAGCTGGTACCACAATAAAGAAAACGAGAAGAACCGCTACCCATACTTCTGTTTGAAAACTTCCTAAAACACTTTTGTACATAATATTTTCTTCGTTTGTATTCCCACAACTTACAAACCTCATTTGCCACGCGGGATACTTCATCGAGTAAGCCACACTGTCAATATCATAACCAAGGAAATATGATAATTTTGTTAAAGACCTTTCAATTGTATAAGGTCCAAACATATTTGGAACGAAATAAGGGGAAAAGGCACTTTGCCAAAGAGAGGAAATCATAAGGTTTAGCAAAGTCCCAACTTTGAACTTTGGTATGCTGTATTGAATGCTTAAAGTTCGTAAGTTTAGTTTTAAAGCAACTTCAACACATAAACCATTCAAGACTATAGGGTACTGAAACACTCCAGTCTGACATATTTTGTTTGCTTCGGAGAACATTTTCTAGCAAAGTGTGGTATGAGGCACTTGTTTGTCCCGTACGTTCTTGTAACAATTCTTGATTAAATTTAGCAAAAGTATCGCAATTAGTACACGAAGTCAAAAGCAAAAATTCCTTCGAATGATTATCAGACCGAAATATTGAAGCTGCAATCAACAGTTCATTTTTCATTGTCCTTTGCCTGTACAAGTGAATACAATCAAAATCGTCGGTGTTATGTGTTATGCAGCAAGAGCAATCGAATTCGTAATCTTGGATATCGGATTTCATCACAAGGGAACCACAACCACCAGTTGGGTGGGTGGGTGACCGCTCACCAGCAGTGAAGAGCTGCTTGCTAATCCTGCTCGGCTCGGTGTGTACCAAATGGTCAGTACGGGGCAGGTATGCTGTGGTATCGCTCTTATGAGCTCGTCACAAGGGTAGTGATATACCACAGCATCCTCACAGAGTGTCCCTTCTCTGTGCAGAAGATCATCGCAAGATGATAAGCCTGTCTCGCCTCCGTAGACTAGTATATGTAGATTAGTAAAAAAGATGATTTATAGAGACAGGCGTCAATCTCAGGAAGAACATAGCAGTATGCCGTGATGAGATATTGACGTTAAACGGAGATTTTACATTTTACATTTTACCAGTCGTTGGAATACCAAAAGTCGTAATCATCATAATTGAATTTACGAGGTAGTACGAGTATGTTTAAATCACCATTCCAAGTACGACTGGACAATATAAATGATGTATGATTTAACCTAATACATAAACTGTGAACGGTGAACATATTGTGAAATCCTGCATCCAGGTATTTTGACGCACATGTTATATTGTTTGACCTTAAAGCGAAGTTTGAATTTGAACGATGCTTCCACTCATAAGGGACAATCCTAAACTTTTTAATCGTTTCATTTACTCGACAATAGTGTTGAATTATCTATTTTTGTTGGCATGTGCTACCGGCGATACCTTCTCTCCTAATGTAATGTTAGTGTTGTTTGCAGTGAATTGACACACATTTTTCTAGCACAAGCGAGACCCAACTTACTAGATGACCAATAATCAAAATGTAGAAAACCATTTTAAACTTATCACACAATAACTTTGCAAGGCCAACTTCTGATTTGGAGTTTCTATTTTCAAATATGTCGATATTGTGTGCGTATCGAATTTTAACAATTTCTCTGGTAATTAAACGTATCCACCAGTTCCAGATGCCAGAGTTTTCGATTCCTCGAATTCGCTTTATGATAAATGGAGGAATCCAACCATGCAATGAAACACCAATTTTGTAATTAAGCAGGTACTCCTGTCCAGTAGACCATTTGTTGCCAACCAGTGGCCGCACAGCAGATTCATATTCCGCAATTTGTGTTTCATAAAGAATAAAAGCAACATTTTTACACTTTCTAAGAGTCATTATGGTTGATTCTTTTTCCGCTTGATTTAATTCATATGCGGATTCTTCATCCGTTACATCGTTTCTACGACTTAATAGTTCTTCTAATCGTTCGTTAGCCGAATGTGATAATCTTGAGGATTGTATGCTTTGGTTAAATAAAGTCGGAATTTGAGATTCCTCTCCATTTGTCAGTTTCAACTTTTGAAAGGCTATTTGCGAAAACGCTCCAGCACATTTGTTAGTTATATTTGTATGTCTTACATCAAAGTGCTCAACAGGAAACAACGTGACGGCTTCGGTAACACATTTATTATTCTCAGCAAAATAGAACTCAGCTAAAGCCACTTCAGAGAATATTGTATATTTTGCATCTATAAGTTGGCTTATATATTTTATTGGGTGGTTTTTGCTTCGAAACAACACTTCATAAACCTTATCATTCTTGTAAGCGTTGTTGACAACCAGCATAGCAAATAAGGTAACTGCAGCAGATAGTCTATATTTTGAACGCCTTAGTATATTTTCTGGAAATGGATGAGCTTGTTCAAGCAATAGTTTCACAGAAATTTCTAGTATGTCACACAACGTCACTGAAAACTTTGATGCAGTTTTAAAAACAAAAATGCAACTAGGCAACACAACAAACAGAACGACAAGAATTGCTATCCAAACATTGATTTGAAAGCTTCCAAAAAGACTTTGAAACATAATATTTTCTTCGTCTGTACGACCACAACTTACAAATCTCATTTGCCAAGGTGGAAAGTTTACCGAGTACATTACACTGTCAAATTCATAGCCAAGGAAATACTTTACCTTGAGAGTGGGTCCTATACTGAAGGGTCCATATGTATCAAGCACAAAATTTGGCACTAAAACATTAACCCAAAGAGAAGAAATCATAACCTTGAGTAAACTATCAACTTCTTGATTTTGTATTGATTGTTTGAAATTTGTAACTTTGGTTTTAAAACATTTTGGACAAATAAACCAGTCAAAGTTATACGGTGTGTGTATAAACCATCGTGAAATATTTTGAGTTTTTGTATAAACATTATCGATTAAATTTAGTGTCGTCTCTGCAGCCATTTTTGAATTGTATTTGGCAACGTTAGTAATAGTAATGCTATTGTTGCATCTCCAACAGGGCGTCAAGAGCAATAACATTTTTGATTGCTGTGTAGACTCGCTTATTGATCCTGTTATAAGTAACTCGTCAACCAATGTTTCCTCTCGGTAGAAATTAATCCAACTAAAGTCGATTGTGTCCTTAAGTAACAGTAATCGAACTTTTGGACCAGGAAACGATGCAAAAAATCTGGCAGTGGTCCGTTTGCCAGGAAACCAGAGCAACCACTCTGTTGAAAGCCAGATTTTGTTATCTGTATGATTTACATTTGGAGGTAGTATGTGTATGTTTAATTCACCATTCCATAAACGACTAGACATTACAAACAATCTGCGTTTAATTGTGTTACAGAAACTATGAACTATTGACGCTTGGCGACTAAAATAGTCCTGTAATTCTTCAAAAAGGTATTTAGATGAACACTTTGACGAACTATTTTTTGAAATCAATTTCTTAGACCAATTGCTTTGTATCCATTCAAATGGCAACACTCTAAAATGCTCATCGGTGTCAGTTCGTTTGAAGAAATGAAAAACCGCAAGAACTGGAGCAGGTCGTCGTAAAAGTATTGGCACGGAGCTGGGTTTTAAATCTAGACCTTGAAAATTAGTGACGATATGAAGACACGAAGAGCAAACTACAGTGGTTAACTTTAAGTTGACTCTATGTAACCTTGAGTCATTTTGTAGATGTAGCCCGTCGTAATATTGCAACGGATATATTTCAATGTACCCATTTACAGCCAAAGAAGTTGTAAAGATAAGCAAAATTTTATTTAAAAATTCCTTTTGTAGGGTTGGCATGTTAGCGGATTTAAAATTGAATTTACGCTAAATGTTTGGATTTATAAAAACACTGTATGAATCTTATATAGTTTTCACTGAAAGGTCACCAGACATTTTTAAACATAGGAATGTTTGTTTGTAAACATTGTGGCTGCGTTTTTGCAAATAATAAGTACAGGTGTGTTTCTACCATGTATCAATATTGTTTGCCAATTGCCAATAATATTACAGTAGCTTATTTTCAAAGCTAAACAACAACAGAATTTGTTAAGTATTGGCACTATTGTGTGTGGAGTTCCATTAGTGAGTTCTAAAGTAAACATATAAACATACAAAAAGAATTTGAAATGGAATTGAATTTATAAAAAGATCTATACTAGCCTGACATGATTATCACTTGAAAGACAATGCGCGATCTTTTATTTACAAACAAGGAGAATAATAGCTGAGGTTTTGCAAATAATGAGCACCAAGCGTTTGTTTGTTTCAATTGTTTTGCAAATACTGTTTATCTACAGCACTACAGTAGCTTCTTTACAAAAATACGCCTAAGACTTTAATGAGTATTAGGTGCGGAGAAAGAGAAACGCTTAAATATACAAATTGAGTTGGATAACCTAATAGGTTGCTAGCTTGTGTCGATAAAAGGTGTTTTAATAACAACCTCTTGGATCTCACACTATTCTACTTTTCCACAACCACTCTTAACACCTGAAATAACAAGAAAACATGACGACACACAAGACAAAAATAATTAGGTGCATTCATATAAGACCAAAAAATGTTAGATGACTTTGTTATGAGTTTATATTGCCTATTTTATTCTTATTTGGTGCGTTGTTGTAATTTGCATTATTGATTGCAATGTCAAACAACTTTGACACATAGGAGAAGCGAGTAATTCATTATTACAAATAATCTTTTGAAGGAAATCAGTAACGACAAACTGACAACTCCGTACAAAATTTTTTGTAAGTTTATATCCGGTTATCCTGTGTTTGATAGAATGAAATGAATTTGTCTAGGGAAAATATATCTAATTGAGTATCAGCCATTCTTTTATATTTTTAGTCAAAACGAGAAACACAATTTTTAATTCGAAAACTAAAGATTATATCACCAATGATTTGTTACAATACCGAATTGATACATAGTCAGTATTTATATGGTTATAACAATGCCAATTACTTCATCTAAGTTTTTTAGTGATTAAGTATCATAAAGTACAATTTAAGTATTATTAACACTTTTGTTTTTTAGTTAGAAGTTGATAAATTCAAGTAAGAATGCAGTCTCTTTACAACACCTTCACTGAACATCTCAGCAAACTGGAACATAATTTTAGCAAATGATAGTCTTCATATTTTTAGCCACTTTCTATTTGTTGTGTTTCGAAAAATTTTCTATTCAATCTTTACCCTGATGAGGGCTCGTGTCTATTGAGCCGAAACGTCGGTTTTGTTTCTATTAAAAACTCTACTTTAAACATTCGATGAACCCTGAACTTCATTTTATTTCTAAACTGGAACATACTTGCGATATCAACAAATAATCTTGCCTCCGATCTTCTTATATTAAATTATTGAATTCTTTCAGGAAATTAAACTCCGCACAGCAATCCCAGCCACCTTGACAATTCTCATTGGTATTTCGAACAATCGTACAATTCAGGATAGCTTCCTTCAAAGCCGCCTCAGCCACTTCACTCAACTGAAAATAAATTGATTACTTGATTTTTAAAAATTGATAGCTAAATTTTTATATTTAAACCCAGTTGTTTGCTTAAAACATTGATATTTCATAGCTTTACCTGTTTGTTCACGCAGACATGCACCATTCCTAATCTGGGCATTTCCAACAATCCCCGTCGAACCGCCAAATCTCCAATCGAGCTCTGACCACAGTACGACATGTACACAAATGGTCTCAGATCTGAACAACCAATTAGAATCAAATAAATTTTCCAAAACAACCATGCATTATATTTAAACACAGTATTTTAAAATTAACTGCTTACTGGTAAGACGAACAATGCTCCGCGGCTCCCTTGCAGCACCCTCATCAAAGCTGTTGAATCCCGTAAGTGCCTCTTCCACTTCCCTTTAGAATCCCAACTTCCTCCAAATCCGGCATCCACTGACAAACCGCCTTCCACACATCATTCGTCATGATTCCCTTGAACACCTTCAGATTCGGCATCCATCTTCCCAAAAACTGAATCGTTTCTGGGCTCAAGTTACATTCCAAATGGAGGTGGGTCATGTGTTCCAAGTGAAGTCTAAGACGAATCTCTGGTCCCGTCCCATTCAACAAATCTCCCAGTGAGGCAGATAACGATCTCGAAACCAGGTGACCTTCTCAGGGGATCTATCAGCAAAATAGAGTTTCTCCATGTGATTCCCCAAGAAAGGGCAACGTGTGTCTATGCGCAGCACCTTCAGATTTGGCGTCAGTTCCAGAAAGCCAAAGCCAGCAACCTAATTCCCGTAAAGATGCAACTCCTCCAAAACCGTCATATTCCCCGTAAAGAATGGCAGATTGTTCGGAAACACGTTGTAAATCGGCACACGAAACACCTTTAGAATTTTGAGGGTGCCTTCAAACAGCTCAACCAAAGGCTGAAAAACATGTCCAAGGTCAATTAAACTCGCCCTGTTAAAGTTGTCCTGGAACGAAGGGAAACAATTGTTAGTTTCCAAAGTGAGGGTAAGAAGTTCCAGGGGGAAGCGGATACGATTTTGGTTCCAAAGACGTACTAACCCAAACACGTCTGGGAGGCTTTGGAACAAGCGTGACTCCAGAGCATCCAGCATTTTGATTTCAAAGGATCGATTATGAAATTCATTAAAGTGAACTAAATTCCAAAGCTTGTCGTTCTCACGGGGGTAATTCCCCCGGAGTGTCAACTTTTCCAAGTTGGGGCAAGCAAAGAGAAGGAGAAAAAAGTCGGCTGGGTCATTTCCGGATATTTCTAGTTCTCGCAAGCACGAATTGGACGACCTCTCTAAGTCAGACATCTCCATTTCAAGTTGTGCGTCATCAACCCACTGAGTGTTGACAAAGCTCACCTTTGTCGCAACACCAAGTTTTCCAAGACATGTTGCTGTAAACGCATCTTCCTGAAAACTGCACCCATTGAAGCCAAAGGACTTCACATGACTCTGACCAAACTTCAGATAATTCCATAGGTTGGTTCCATCAAATCGGCGTGACTTGAAATGCTCCAGGCAGGTTGGAACACTCCAGGTAAAGTCGATTCCACAGAGCACCAGGTTGCTAAACGGTTTTTGCTGAAGCTGGAGAAAATCTCTAGATGGGTTGTCCATCATTTCCAAGAACTGGTTCACTGGAAGATAATTGTTAGGTGAAATACTCCGAGTTCTGATTGACCTCTGTGGTGGTCCTAATCGCAAGGGAGCCACCTTCCGCCAGACCTTCTGGCAGCTTTCATTCCATACCTGGCACACCAACCGGAAGTTCTTCAGATCTTTTACTGATGCTGTAGACTCCAAGACACTCAACACAGTTTCCATTAGCTACGAAACCATATTTGCAATAATTATATGCAGTTAGAAACGAAATGTCAATCAATTTTGTTTTCAAGTTCCTTACCAACGGATATAGTAGTGGGTGCTCCTGAAACTGGACGTAGCCCTCCTCCTCCAAAATTGAATTCTGGACCTCCTCCGCCATCGGTGCCATCTCAATCACCTTTCTTTCCTGACAAAACTAATTATTAATCAATTATTTGCCAAAATCAATGTAATACCAGCACCAGTTTTTTAATCCAAAAAAATAAAGTACACAATTACGCAACGTTCACCTGACAAAGTTCACTTTAAATGCAAGTTCACCACCTTTCAACTGTCAATTAACCAGCAATTAATTAATTCTAAGCAGAACCACTCAACACTCACGTAACTATTAATTATTTTGTCAGATTCTCAAGCAGTTAGGTTTCAAACACTAATTTATGTTGTGAACAACATATATTTATGTGTTTTGTACCACATAAATTTATGTGGTTTGAAACATAAATTTGTGTTTTTTGTCTTGAAAACCATAAATTTATGTTGTAAAAACATAAATTTATGTTCTAATCAGTGACGGTTTCAAATAATCAGTGCTCCACGCGCGGTTTTGACAGTCCACGCGCTAATTTTTTATTATTAAAAAACTAGATAAAATTTAGAATTTTTTGGTTCTTGTGGGTTTTAAACTTCCCTTGTGGAAAATTAGTACTGATTTTTTGAAGTTGTAAACAGAAAAAATTAAAAATAACTGATTTAATCAGTGATATATACCCCGAAATGGCATTTATAGGTTTCTAATTACGATAAAAAACTATAAATGATTAAAAATTAGTTTTAAATTATATTTTGGCCAAGTTATGGCGATTTCAAAAACGTAAAACATAAATTTATGTTGTTTCTTTATATTCAATGACACAAATTTATGTCTTCCAAGCAAAATCTTAAAATATGAGAAACTAGTTACCCGAAGCCCGCAAAAAAGTTGACTACTTCCACATATTATATAAAACTCAAATTAAGCATAATGCTTCTTGTTTTAAGGTATCAATACAAGTTGTAATGTGCCAATTGATATTTATCAGTTGAACTTTACCCATTTCCTGATATTTACAATTTAGTTCGATCATTTCCTTGAAATTTGCAACTCAGTTCAACCATTTTCTTCAAACTTTTATTTGTATTTTCGTTAAATCACAAGTTTTATTTATATTTTGCATTTATCTGTGACAGTTACAATCAATTTTGAAATCATTGTAACCGCTTTCAGTCAAAACCAATTTGATAATACAATTTTCCTTCAAATAAAAGGAGAATGTGCACTGAATGGGCACCACGGACATGGTCATCGTTTTATGTTCATTGATTTTTGCTGGAGAATGCTCGAAACATAAATTTATGTTGTTTACCACATAAATTAATGTTGTGAACTGAAGAACATAAATACATGTTGTTTGCCACATAAATTTATGTGGTGCAAACCACATAAATATATGTTGTTCACAACATAAATTAGTGTTTGAAACCTAACTGTCAAGTAATTCCGCAGCAAATTAAATGGCTCGTATCGCACCAGATCAGCACACGCAAGAAGAAAACTAAAAAACCAAAATGCTACAAGTGGCATTGAAACTTGTCGCAAGTCGCAACGCAATTTTTGTGTACCCGTTGGGCAGGTACTACCTGCCAGGTAGCTCAGTTCACTTAAGTTGAAGTTCGTACTACGAACTTCGTAGCTCCATTTCTATCAATGTAATTTGTACAGTAAAATAAAACTAATGGTTTCCGTTTAATTCTTTACGAAAAGAGCAAAACCTCATAAAATACTAATTGTAACTTAATGCTGCTTCAAGTTAATACAAGCCCTAAAATAATAAACTTTAAAAAGCTGAGTTAAGTATCGCAAATTTAAATAAATAATAAAAATGACAATGAAATGAACTAGTTCATGATCTGCACAGTAGGACTCATAATTTTATGGTTGGTTTTCGTTTAACTGGTTAGCATTTTCTTGACATTAAAATCCATCATTACTGTAATATTACTCATTATAACTTCTACAAAACGAATGTCTCAATCTCAGTGATTATTTCAAAATCTAATATGTGTTATAACGAAACAGAAGCGCGTTTTGTTTAAGTTTGTACAAGTCAGTTGTGTACGACGTTTGAATTTTTAATCTGTTACGTGACAATTATTGCGGCTCCATGCTCCTCGTGCATCCCTCGGCAGGGTATGGTGTACTGTTTGCTGTCGCCAAATGGTAAAAACGTCTATGATACGTACATAATTTTCAGAAAGCGTTGCATGCATCCAAAAGTGCAAGCTCAGTGCGTTCAGCTTGACTGCGTAACCGTCAATCCGAAAGCGAATCTGCTACGTGACAATGTTTATACACGATGAATCACAATAAAAGGATTCTTGACCTTCATTTTAGTTTCAACTGAAGATAACTTAAATTTGTAGATTTACAATAATTATAACTTCTGATTCGTTTTAGTCTGATAAGTGTTCATTTTTAATCATTCATAATGATCATCACAAAAATTAGTAGTTTTTCGTGGCCGCTGACCAGTTCATAAGCAACATGAGTTGTTGTAATGCATAGTGCGAAGAGATGAACACAACGCACAATGCACCAACATCAACGTGCATGTGCAGGTTTGTACACGATCACGTTTCGTTCATCATTCACTTTGCACATGTTTGTTCCTGTTATATTTTATACGCCCAGTGCATCCAAAATTAGTATTCTTGCATTGAAGACAAGTTGAAATTGTTACGTGACAACAGATACACATTTAAGGACTTTAAAAAAAGTAATATTGTGGTTAGTGAACTTATCTGAATAAAGTGAAAGCTGTTACGTGATAAAATAGGAGAAAGAGAAGAAATCTAAGCCCATTTTCAAAATGCCAAAATCTAAGAAGAAAAGTGAGAGCCAGAAACTGAGAGAAGCAAAGGAGAGGTCACAAAAATATCGGGAACAACAGAAACACAAGGAAAGTGAAGCCCAAAGGAATGTCGCAAGAGCTGAGAGTAGGGCGAGTAATCCGGAAGTTAGACAAGCGGAGAATGAAAAGCGTGCTAAAAGAATGGCCACGTGTAGGAAAAATCCTACTTTCTATGAAAAGGACTTGGAACGAAGGCGCGTTGAACACCGGGAGGAAAGGGCCACCGACCCGAGAAAAAGAGCGGAGGAAAATCAAAATAGAGCAGAGCAGATGGCAGCTGCCAGGAAGAATTCCGAGTTCAATGAAAAGGACTTGGATCGGCGGCGCCGTGAGCTCAGAGAAGAAAGAGCCAGAAATCTAGAGAAGAGAGAAGCAGAAAACCGGAAAAGAGCTTCGCAGATGTCGGCTGCCAGGGAGAATCCCGCGTTTATTGAAAAGGACTTGGATCGGCGGCGCCGTGAGCTCAGAGAAGAAAGAGCCAGAAATCCAGAGAAAAGAGAAGCAGAAAACCGAAAAAGAGCTTCGCAGATGTCAGCTGCCAGGGAGAATCCCCAGTTTATTGAAAAGGACTTGGAGCGACGTCGTCTACAGCATCGCGCGGACAGAAGTAATCCCGAAGTTGCTTCCCGTGAAAACGAAGAACGTGTTGCCAGATTGTCCGGACTGAAGGACACTCCAGTATACGTGGAACATCTTAGGAGTCCCGAAAGTCAAAATGGGAACTTGACGCGTGTTTGCCGGCGATTGGACTTCGACACACATGAAGAACCACCAACAAAGCAAAGACGCAGCATGCATGACACGTTTCAAAAGAATTTGGAGTATTATTTTGCACTGATTACCCAGTGACCTACCGTAATTTGCTCTTGTTGTGGCGGACTTTTTTACTTCAAATCAACAAGGCCTGCAAGTCGAGAGAAACTGCTCAAGTTTGGATGCACAGATGAAGTCATCAATAAAGTGCTACATGTTCAGCAAAGTGTACATAGGCTATGTGTCACGTGCCATGAAAACATCAGGAGGACTAAGAAGGTTCCACGAGTAGCTTTAGTCAACGGCTTGGACTTTCCCCCGATTCCAAATGAATTATTGGTAAGTGTCAGTTCCATTTGGCATTTAAAGTGATTTTTTAAAATTGTCACGTAACAAATAAAAAAGGTTAATACCTGAATATATTTATTATATATTTTCAGAGTTTGAACCGATTGGAAGAAAGGCTGGTTTCTCTTCGCCTGCCCATCATGATAATTGCTCTAAAGGGATACGATAGACAATGGGCCATCAAAGGGAACATTGTCAATGTGGAGAACAATCTTGACAGCTGTGTTTCTCGCCTACCAAGAAATTTTGATCAAGCCGGAGTGGTTCAAGTTTCTTTGCAGACGGAGTACGAAGAAGGAGTACAGACAAGCACGCCTACATTTATGACAAGATTTCGCCGGCTAAAGTACTCCGAGCTTTAAAAGTACTTTTGGAAACCCCATTGTATAAAAAGCACAATGTTGTTATGGCCGAAAACTGGAACACATTTGACTCTGGTACGTGTTGAATTTAAAAGCATAGTTTATTAATTTGTTTATCTTAAATAAGGTCATTTTGAAATATTTGTGTATGTATTTTTGTAGATGAAGTGGATTTTGTGGTAAATCAAAATGAAAATAAGGTTAACGGTGATCCGGAAAATGAAACTGCAACAAATGGTGAGGAATTCTTCGTGTCACGTAACAAATTAAAATTGCATGCATTCATGGGATTAAATGAATAATGTTCTGTCTTTAGATGAGAAAAATGAAGAAGAAGGTGAAGCAGATGAAAATCCGGCAATACACCCTTGTATTCAACGAGGTGGACCCTAGTTGCGAAGGTATTCCTATGGCCCCAGGAGAAGGACGCATTCCAATTCCATTATGTATGGACGCAGACGCGGAACGGCTATCCTTTCCGACCATTTATGCGGGACAAGCACAACCCGATCAAGAAGTGGGACAACCGAAGGTCACATACACAGACATTGCCAAGTCGGAGCTCCGCCGCTATGATCGAAGGGCAGCCAAGCCGGAAAAAGTCTTGTATAGCCTTCGAAAATCAATGAACGAAAAGATACGGAACGCTTACAACATCTGTTTGCGCCAGACAAAGAAGGGGACCACATCTGGACGAATAAGAGCTGCTGATGTTTGGAACAGAGAAGGGATTTCCAACATTATTGCAAACAATGATGGCTACTCTGTTTACAGCCAAGTGAGATCAACCCCGGCCTATTGGCAGCACCAGCAAAAACGACTTGTCTCTAAAGTTCGACAGCTTGGACCAAGCACGTTATTCATTACCTTGTCTGCAGCAGAAACAAAATGGAATGAACTATTGGTCATTTTGACGAAGCTGTTACGCAACAAGGACATTACCCAAGAGGAGGCATCAAACTTGAGCCGTGAGGAAAAGGCCTACTTAATTGCATCAGATCCAGTTACTTGCATGCGCCATTTTGACCCCAAGTACAAGGCCTTGCTGAATGAACTGCTCAAGAAGGAGAAAGGTGTGTTTGAGCCTCATCGCGTGGGTGACTACTATAGTCGCGTTGAGTTTCAACAGCGCATTCGCATGGATTTTACTGGATACCTGATGCACCAGCATATGATCCAGGTGAAATATAGTTTTTTTACGTGACATGATAATCAGATGTTGTGCATGTTGTCAAAATTAAATTAAATTTTTATATTTTTCAGATTGCTTGGAGTCACAGCAGAAGGTCATTGAATTCATCGACGAATACATAACTTGTGAACGTGACGAGGAAGGCGAAATGGAGACATTGATTCAATACCAACTTCATAATCACTCAGACACTTGCAAGAAAGGGAAAAAGAAAACCAATTGCCGTTTCAGTTTTCCAAGACCGCCAATGCCTAATACTGTTATCTTGAAGCCTCTTCCGGAATCCACTGACAAGAAGGACAAGGAAAGACTGAAGGATATTTATAAGAAAATTCACGACAAACTGACCGAATATGGGCGCAAATTTAAGGAAGATGTACCGTTCAACGAGTTCCTCCTTGTACTAGATATT
Organism: Entomobrya proxima; assembly: GCA_029691765.1. Taxonomy (NCBI): domain Eukaryota; kingdom Metazoa; phylum Arthropoda; class Collembola; order Entomobryomorpha; family Entomobryidae; genus Entomobrya; species Entomobrya proxima. The sequence continues at coordinate 51,287,172 of CM056168.1, forward strand.
GACGAAGCTACATATTATGATGCTGTCCGGTCAACAATCGAAAGGGACACTGTCTTTCTCAGAAGGCGGACATGTGATATCTATGTCAATAATTACAACAAAAGACTGCTACTAGCCTGGAAAGCAAACATGGACATTCAATTCGTTTTGGACGCCTTCGCTTGTGCAAGATACTGCGCCAGCTATATTGTCAAGTCAGATCCAGGAGTATCTAAACTTCTACAGGCAATAATACGTGAAGCCAGACATGGAAACAAGTCTGCAGTGGAATGCCTCAAAAAGTTTGCCCAGATTTTGATGACACGGACGGAAATCTCTGCTCAGGAAGCGGTGGCATTTCTACTTGGCCTTCATTGTACATTTTCAAGTCGGGCAGAAGTAGGATCGTCGCGGTTTCGGTTATTTCGGTTAACCGGCGGTTTTGGTTCGGTTTTTAATTCGGTTACGGTTTCGGTTTCGGTTCGGTTATATTTAAAAACCGAACACTGAAAAACCGCCGGTTTCGGTTATGATTCGGTTTCCTTCCATAAACTACTTTATGATGATTGATGTGCCGTGCACCGTACGTACGTGCAAGCTCACATTTTTGTTTACGACCAGCTTCCCTACCTCGTTGCTCCAGCTAATTCACCGTGGCTTAACCGCTTGCGTGTTGAACTCTAGGCTTGAGGTTGAGGGATCGATTCCCCCACTGGACGTAACTTTTTGCATGAAGTTTTTTTACCTTGTCATTTAGTAAATTGGCTTAGTACCCTTTTTGCGTTTTAATAAGTTAAATGTTATTTTTTTCATTATTTATGAACAAGAAATTCATGCTCCAAGTTTGGATAGAGTCGGCGTACGTGAAAGATAATATAAGAACAGATGACTAAGGTAACCGAAACCGAATTTCGGTTCGGTTACGGTTTTTAACCGAAACCGTAACCGAACTCGGTTTCGGTTACGGTTTTTTATTTGTAACCGAAACCGGTTTTTGGTTTCAACTGAAACCGTAACCGTGGCAATACTAGGCATAAGTTTACATAAATACAGCTTTACCTGAAAACAGAGTTGGTATACTGAAAACTAAGGAAGAGTTGGACCAATTGCCAGATGACAGCGAAGATGTTTGTCAAAAAGGACTCCTGGATTACTACGTAAAGCGACCAGAGGCAATGAAAGATGTGTGCTTGGCTGATTTTGCTGCGATGTATCAATATAGGAAGACAAAATCTCGGAGAGATACTGCTGAAAATGATGAAGTGGCTAGTGACGAGGCTGAACAAAGCGATGGTAATAAATTTTTATATTAGCTAAACTATAAACTAAAAGAATAAATAAATTATAATATTTATTTTAAATTGTCACGTAACAAACTTAATTTTTAACGTTTCATTTAATTTTAGGTGAAGTACCTGAGAATGTGACTACATTTGAATTGAAGGATAATGCTGGTTACGTGACAAGACGAAGAATTAGAAAAATTGTGAGGTTTCGTCATTTCAACAAATCAAACCAAGTTCAGTACTTCCGGGAACAACTCATGCTTTTCTGTCCGTGGAATGATGAAGATTAGGATCTGCTTCAAGTGGACCCTATTTCAAAATACGAGGCAAACAAAGATACTATTTTACGAAATGCTAAAAACTATTACCACAACATGGATGTTGACGAGGGTGTTCTTGGTGCATTCATTCATGAATTGGAAAATATTGAGGAGGAATCTGATGGACATGAACGAGTGGCAAATGATATGGAACTGGTGGAGGAGGAACAACTGGCAGAGGCGGAACTTAATCAGACGGATGCCGCCAGAAATGTATCGGAGAGGTTTTGTCTTCCAAAAATGCTAACAACCGAAGAGTTCGACAATCATATGGAATCCCTCAACACAAAGCAGCGAAGGATAACTTCTCATGTGCTGCATCGCCTGAAAAACCATCGTGAGCCCTTTCACATTTTTCTAACCGGGGGGCCGGAGTAGGAAAATCGCACGTGGTAACAGCAATCGTGCAAGGATTTCTTCGCTACTGCAACCGTCGATCTGATTTTGATCCTAACGGAGTACCTATCATGGTGTCTGCCCCAACCGGAAAGGCTGCCTTTATTGTTTTTGGAATGACATTGCACAACGCACTTTGTCTTCCCCTTAATCAGTCACCTGGAGATATGGGGAAAATGGATGAAGGTTTAGCCAACACTCTCCGGTTGAAGTTTAAGGATCTTCGCTTGATTATAATTGATGAAATCAGTATGGTCAGCTACAACCAATTAAGAATGATTGAATAGCGACTTCGACAGCTGTTTAACCCTCATCTGCCATTCGAAGGTTTATGCGTTCTTGCTGTAGGCCACCTTCGCCAGCTTGCTCCGTTTTGTGGGGGAGCAAATCATTTTGTTTTCAAGTCGGACATGCCACCACTTCGGAATCCACTGTGGGAGCTTTTTGAGTTTTATGAGCTTGACGAAATCATGCGCCAAAAAGGGGAATTGGAGTTTTGTAAGGCCTTGAATAATATGGCAGAGGGGACTATGGATGCTGAGGATATAGCTCTTATGAAGGAAAGGGAAATTACACCAGACCTACAGCCTCCTGAGGATGCAATCTGTCTTTTCAAGACAAATTCTGAATGTGATGCATACAATAATTCATTGCATGATAGAATGACGACGGAACGAGCAATATCGGTTGCTTTTGATGAGGTAGTAGGTAAGTTGTCACGTAACAATAATACAGTTTCAGAGAATATATTTTCTCATTACTTTGGGCTTCGTTTATATAATGAATGTCACGCAACAAAATGTCTTAGGTGATGCAAGTCCAGCCCGACGACGACGGCTTCTCGAAGATGTAAAGACATGGAAACGCACTGAGACCGCTGGAATGCCATACATGGTGAAGCTTCAGGTTGGCGCGCTCTATTTTGTGACTTCAAATCTCGACGTGTCTGACGGATTGTTTAACGGATCCACTGGAAAACTGAGGAAAATTGAATATGGGAGGACAGCGTCGGGAGAAATAATTCCAAAGATAGCATGGCTGGAATTTGATCATCCACTAATTGGAAGTGCCGCCAGAGGAAGGCTCCGAAGTAATCCTAATAAGGAACCTGATTCGGAGAACTGGACTCCCATTGGTCGTTTCAAACGTGCCCTGACTGGATGTTGGAAGAAAACAAGAGGAATGACCATATACCGACAGAGCATACCCTTGGCCGCGTGGAATGGAATGACGATTGCAAAATCACAAGGCTCATCAATGAAACAGGTGGTAGTGTGTACTAGGCGAGCTCTTCAACGTCCTGAATTCTACGTTGCGTGCAGCAGAGCCACATCCAGGAAAGGGCTGTACATTGACGGTGAATTTAAGCCTACACGGTACCCAGGTGACCATGATGACGTGTCCCGAGAAATGGCCTTGTTACGTGACAATCCCGTCAAATTCGATATGCTATGGTATGTGGAGAGCAAGAAGAAGTATCGTTTGTACTTTCAAAATGTGCGAAGTTTTTCCAAGTACCAAAGCCACTTATGTCGGGATCAAAATATTATGGCAAGCACCCATCTCCTATTTGTGGAACCACACATTCTGGAGAATTTCACTGTAGACATTCCTGATTACCGATGCGTTGCACGTAAGAACAGTGAATTTGTGAACGGCACGACAAACTCAGTTGGATTTCTATTGTTCAAAAAAGGTAATATTCAGTATTTCCCTATACATTTTCACTTTAAAGTGTAGTTATGAATCAGCAATATATAATTATTATTTTCTTGTTTTGTGATAGGCAAAGGAAACGTGAATGTTGGCAGCATTGGCAGGCGTAATGGAAGCAAACACTACTTTATTGTGTCATTTACACTTGAGGACTGTACCGTTGTGATGTGCTACAAGCACCCTAACTTCAGTGTTAGAGGGTTCTTGGACGGCCTAGGAGAGTTCCTGAGCACAATTGAAACTTCTGAGATAGTTTTATTGGGAGATGTTAACATTAACATGTTGGAAAACCGAGGCCTGCTTGCCAGCTTTTTTGATAAATTTGGGATGACCAATAGGCTGGGAGTAATTCCTACAACTGATTTGGGTGCTCAAATCGACGTATGCTTTGCAAGGAAAGAATCCGTGGATGCGTCAATTTACGACACGTATATTAGTGATCATAGTGGTATTTGTGTATCATGGTAGATTTTTAGTATACATAATTAACTGAGTAGCTAATAATAAATTAAAATGTAGTTTAGCTAATAATAAATACAAATATTGAGGTCTGAAATAATTTTTGTTACGCTACAATATTATTATCAGAAGTTTCCAAATCGGTGATGTGATAAATAAATCTTGTTACGTGACTATTTGTACTTCTAAATAGCATCTTTAAGTAGCATAGTTTATTAAAGCTGCATATTATTTCAAAATTTGAATAAAGTTTTTAAAATGAAAAATATATATTCTATAACATGACAATGTCAACTTCCAAACAGCATCTTTAAGTAGCATAGCTGATTTAAGTTGCAAATTATTTCATAATTTTAATAGTTTTTAAAATGAAAAATATGCATTCTGTAATCTGATAATTTCAAATTCCAAATAGCATCGTTATGTAGCATAGCTGTTTTCAGTTGCAAATTATATCAAATATTCAATAAAGTTCAGCAAAGTTTTCAGATTTAAATATATGTATTCTGTTCGTGACAATTTTATCTCTAATACAGCGGCTAAAACTGACCTAAAATCATGTGTCGCACAGCATGAAGCAGCTGTAAAATGATGTATATGGCAATTAAGGCCTTAAATTAGGGTCTTACAATCAGAATTTTAACAAACTAGCTGCATATTTGTAATCCTTGTCAAAAATTGATCTAAAATCATGTGTCGCATGTTATATGTCCTATATAAAAAGATTTCACCGTTGGTGACCTTTGACCTTCAGAGTTGACCTATTGACCTGCAATTCAATAGTGTTGTGATTGAGGTGCTATAGTATCTGTATACCAAGTTTGGTTGAATTTAGTTCGGCCATTACTGAGAAAACGCATAAATGCCGTATCTGGCTACAAAATGAGCCTGAATCAGGGTCTTAGAACCTGAATTTTGAAAAACAAACTGCACCATTGGAGTCCTGGTAAAAAACTGACCTACAATCATGTGTCGCATGATGTAGGTCCTATGTAAAAAGATTTCACCGTTGGTGACCTTTGACCTTTAGAGTTGACCTATTGACCTGCAATTCAATAGTGTTGTGACTGAGGTGCTATAGTATCTGTATGCCAAGTTTGGTTGTAATCGGTTCAGCCGTTACTGAGTAAATTGCATACGGGCGGACGGCCGGACGGACGGACGGACGGACGGACGGCCGGAGCACAATATTATCAAGTATCTTAGCGATACTTAATAAATGAACACGTTATGCAGTAGTATGTTTATGGAAGTACTTAGCTTAGGAATCCATAATGCTGAGATCAACCAAACACTAAATTAAACCTTTCATTGAATAACTTTAAATGCAGGTCATCTTAGGTTAATACCTAAATTGGACAGCATTATAGCAAATACATACGACGATGAAAATGTTTTGCGTTAATTTATTATCTTGATAACTGTATCGGATGCAAGGAAGGAACAAACACGAAAGAAAAAAAATTCCAGCTTATTAGCTCAGCTATAGTTTATATTTTATATTTTAAATCGAAATTTAAAAAAAGTTTTATTTCGGGAACCAAAAAGTATTACACTAATGACTTGTTACAATACAAAATTTATACATTGCTGCATAAAAATATAACATTAAGATCTACTCCATCTAAGTTTGTAATGGATTATAAGTATGACTATGCACAATTTAAGTGTGATTAACACTTAATTTTTAGGTAATTTTGTTTGATAAAAAGTTTGATAAATTCACGTAAGAATACAGTCTTTTTACGCCTCCACCGACTACCTCTGGAGACTAGAACTGAATTAGGACATATCAACAAATTAACCTTTAACCTACTTTTAGTAACATAGAAAAGCAGTTCATACGTAAGCTACATTACAAAATGCAATTATAAGTGATTACAATAAAACATTGTAACAATAAACCATTGGCAAATGGACATAATTAGGAATCGACTTCGAGACCTCCCGGGCCTAGGGGGCCTTCGGCCCCGCAGATATTTGGGGCCTTCGGCCCCGCGGATAAACGGATTTTAACAAATGGACCTCATATTTGTAATCCTGGTAAAAAATGGACCTAAAATCATGTGTCACACATGATATATCCATTAATTTGGAATATTTAACAATTAAGGGCCCAAATCAGGACCTAAATAGTTAAATTTTAACTAATGGACATCATATTTGTAATCCTGGTCAAAAACGGACCTAAAATCATGTGTCACACATGATATATCCATTAATTTGGAAAATTTAACAATTAAGGGCCCAAATCAGGGCCTAAATAGTCAAATTTTAACAAACGGACTGTGGATTCGTAATCCTGGTCAAAAATGGACCTAAAATCATGTGCCGCATGATATAGGTCCTATTTAAAAATGTTTGACCGTTGGTGACCTCTGACCTTTGGACTTGACCTATTGACCTGAAATTCATAAGGGTTCTGTCGGAGGTCCACCAGAGTCTGTATACCAAATTTGGTTGGAATCGGATTAGCCATTTCGGAGAAAAACGTGTTCGGCCGGACGTCCGGACGGCCGGACGGCCGGACGTCCGGACGTCCGGAACAGGAAATTAGAAGGAATCTGTCGATTCCTAATAATTGAAACAAAATGTGTAAACATTTGATAAATCCCCATAATATTACATCCCGGTTCAATCCACGATCTTCTAATATTCAATTATTGAATTCTCTCAAGAAATTGAATTCTTCACAGCATTCCCAGCCACCCTGACAATTCTGATTGGTATTGCGAACAATGGTACAATTCAGGACATCTGCCTTTAAAGCCGCTTCAGCCTCCACACTGAACTGTAAATTAATTATATAAATTAATATTAGCTAGAATTTCCCTTTTTGCAGTAATTTGCTTGAAATAAGATGTACATTGTTTATAGCCTTACCTCCTTGTTCACGCAGACATTCACCATTTCTAATCTGGGCATTTCCAACAATCCTCGTTGAACCGCCAAATCCCCAATCGTGCTCTGACCACAGAATGCCATGTACACAAATCGCCTCAGATCTGAAGTATCAATTAAAATAAATTTAGTTTATAAATCGTACTTGCATTAATTTTAAACACAATATTTAAAAATAACTACTTACTATTGAGACGAACAATGCTCAGTGGTTCCCTTGCAGCACCGTTATCCAAGCTGTTCAATCCCGTGAGTGCCTCCTCTCCCACTTGACTTCCCCTTAGGATCCCAACTTCCTCCAAGTCGGTCATCGTCTGACAAACTGCCTTCCACACATCATCCGTCATTATTCCCTTGAATACCTTCAGGTTAGGCATCCATCTTCCCAAAAACTGAATCGTTTCTGGGCTCAAGTTACATTCCAAATGGAGGTCGTTCATGTGTTCCAACCGAAGTCTGAGGCGTAACTCTTGTCCCGTCCCATTCAACAAATCTCCCTGGTGGGGCCGATATCGATCTCGAAACCAAGAGACGTTGGCTGGGGATCCGTCAGCAAAGTAGAGTTTCTCCATGTGATTTCCCAAAGAAGGGCAACGCGTATCTATTAGGAGCGCCTTCAGATTTGGAGTCTGTTCCAGAAAGCCAAAGCCAGAAACCAAATTTCCGTAAAGATGCAGTTCCTCTAAAACCGGCATATTCCCCCGAAAGAATGGACTGTTGTTTGGAATCACGTTGTGAATCGGTGCACGAAACACTTTCAGAGTTTTCAGGGTACTTTCAAATAATTGAACCAAAGGCTGAAACATAGATGAAATGTCAATTAAATTGGAAATGGCAGGACAAAAGTTGCCTTGAAATGGAGGACCACAAGATTCCAAAGTCAGAGTAAGGAATTCCAATGGGAAGCGGATGCGATTCTGGTTCCAAAGAGTGATGAACGCAGACACGTCTTGGAATTCGAAAAAGCGTGACTCCAGAGCATCCAGCCTTTTGATTTCAAAGGATCTATTATGAAATTCATGAACGTTTACTAAATCCATAAGCTTGTCGTCCTCGTCCTCACGGGGATAATTTCCCCGGAGTGTCAACTTTTCCAAGTTGGGGCAACCAAACAGAAAGACATAAAAATCCGCTATGTCATCTCCGATAATTTCTAGTTCTCTTAAGCACGGATTGGACAACGTCTCAAGGTCAGATAACTCCATCCTTGGCTCTGCGTCAACGTCCCACAGGATGTTGGCAAAGGTCACCTTTGTCGCAACGCCAAGTTTTCCTAGACACGCTCCTGTAAAGGCGTCATTCGGCAAGTAGCACTCATTGAAGCCAAACGACTTCACATGATTCTGACCATACTTAAGATAATTCCACAGATTGGTTCCCCAAAATCGTCGTGACTTCAAATGCTTCAAGCAGGTTGGAACACTCTGGGTAAAGTCAATTTCAAAGAGCACCAGGTTGGCAAAGGGCTTCTGCTGAAGCTGGAAGAGGTCACTGGATGAGTTGTTCATCATTTCTAAATACTTATTCACTGGAAGGTAATTCCCGGGAGCTACAGCTTCAAAACCCCGACTCCGTGTTATGATTGACCTCACTGGAGGTCCTAATCGCAAGGGAGCCACCTTCCTCCAGACCGTCTGGCAGCTTTCCTTCCAAACCTGGCATACCAACCGGAAGTTCTTCAGATCCTTTACCGATGCTGTGGACTCCAGGAAACTGAACACATTTGCCATTATCTACAAAATCATAATTACATGAGAATGCCCTACGTGAGAATTTACGAGCAACGCAGTTCATGGAGTGGACAAGATTACAAATACACGGAAAAGGAGCTGAACTCTTTCCTCAGTCAAAGCCCTCAAATTCAGCAGTATACAATAAAAAAGGTCTTTCATCAAATGAATATATTACCTATTTTAAGCTGGTATCAAATACTGCGGCCGTAAAGGCACTTCATGGGAGAAACCAAGGTTCATGCCATTGCCGTCGGTGCAATGAGACTACTGAAACACTAGCACATGTCCTTGGTGCGTGTCCTTTTGGAATGCTTTTAAGGAATGATAGACACCACAAAATACGGTCACTTATTGCTAATTCTCTTCGAGATAAAGGATTTGAAGTCTTTGAAGAATTACCAACATTAGATAGAAGAATTGATATAATAGCAATTGACCGAATTAAAAAATATGCAGTCATTCTTGATCCCACGGTCAGAATGGAGGTCTCCGTCGACCAGGATATCAATGTTGACGATGAAAATCGGGCTATATATGAACCTTGCATAGAAGACTTACGAATAAAATGCAACATGGACTCTAATTATCGTATAACTGTACATGGACTTCTAATTGGTTCACGTGGAACAATACCATCAAGCGTACAGCAAGTACTAAAACAACTTTCTATACCAAAATCAGTAATTGAAGAAATTGCAATCGTTGCAGTGAAAGGATCTTGCCGGATTTTACACAATCACCTTTATTCCCCAAACATCACTTAGTTTAATTTAGATTTACGTTTTAATGTCTTAAAATTACCTAGTAGCAATGAGTGTAATACTGTAATATTTATAATTGTAAAATTTTTTATGTAATACTGTGTCTTTTTGGCAATCATGTATATTGTGACAGTGATAATAAATTATCTCCCCCCCCACAGTTAGAAATTTAATAGGTCAGCCCTTCAAGTTCCTGTTTTAGTATAAACCTTACCAACGAATTTAGCAGAGGATGCTCCTGAAACTGGACATTGCCCTCCTCCTCAGGAACTAGATTCTGGACCCCTTCCGCCATCTCAATCACGTTTATCTTTTGATCAAACTAATTAACAATCAATTAATAACCAGCATCAGTATCTCCAAAAAATAAGGTACCTACGCAAAGTTCAGCCGCAAAATGTTCACCTTACGCAACGGCACCACCTTCACTTTTTAGCAATTAGCAATAGCAATTAATTAGTAGCCAAACCACTTAGCAATCAATCGTCAAGAAATTCGGCAGCAAATTAAATGACTTGCGTAACTTGCATCTCCACTCTCCATCCTGAGCACACGCACAGATGAACCAAACTGTGAAGTCAAAATGTTAGAAGTGGCATTGAAGCTTGTCCCAATTTGTTGTACGCGGAGAGGCGTCTAAAACAACTTAATGCTAAAATCATATAAAATAAATCCATAGTTTATGCTTAGTTTTTCCCCGAAGGAAGCAAAACCTCAAAATTCTGAACTAATTATAATAGTAAGCTACTTCAACTTAATAAAACCCCTAAAGTAATAACTGAAAAATGATGCAGTAGTTTTATTATCGGAGTGCTTTTAGCAAAATGGCAGCATCGTACTCAACAATTTACGTTTATCATAAAGGATAAAGGTTGTATTTCAGCTTGCCTGACTGAACATGATTTGTAAACTTATCACCCATTAAGAAAGATCCCTTGTAATTTAGTAATTCATAAATGCGTTTTTTTGCTGAATGTGATATTACAGAATGTTCAATACTTTCATTGAATAACTATGGATTCATGTGTTAATAAGTTAGTACATAAAGTCAAAGTGGACATGTTTCATGTTAATTAATATCTTGATAACTATACTGGATGCAAGGAACAGAAGTCTAATTTGTAAAAATAATCCCAATTTACTAGTTCAGCTATAGGTTAATAATATTTTAAATCAAATTGCAAAACAAACAAAATTTTATTTCGGAATCAAAAAAATATAACACCAATAAGAATGACTGTATTTAAGGTTTATGAAATTTGCTGCATTTAAGAATATAACATTGAGATCTACTACATCTAAGTTTTTTAATGATTACTTAAGTATGATTAAAACTTAAGTTTTTTTAGAAGTTGATAAATTCAAGTAAAAATGCAGTCTCTTTACAACACCTTCGCAGACTGGAACAGACTTGGGATATATCAACAAATTGACCTACATACTAAAATAGAAAAGCAGTTCATACGTTAGCTACATTACAATAGGAAATTGTAAGTGATTACAATAAAACATCGTAACAATAATTGTAACAAAATGTGTAAAAACTTCCCATCTTATTAAACCCCTGTTCAATCTCTGTCTTCGATCTTTTAATATTCAGTTATTGAATTCTCTCAAGAAATTGAACTCTTCACAGCAATCCCAGCCACCCCGACAAGTCTCATTGGTATTCCGAACAATGGTACAACTCAGGATACCTTCCTTCAAAGCCGCTCCAGCCTCCACACTGAACTGTAAATTAATTATAGATATTAATAAAATTAGCTTGAACTTCCCTTTTTGCAGTAATTTGCTTGAATTTAATTTTGAAATAAAATGTACATTTTTTATAGCCTTACCTGTTTGTTCACGCAGACAAGCACCATTCCTAATCTGGGCATTTCCAACAACCCTCGTCTAACCGCCAAATCCCCTATCGAGCTCTGACCACAGTACGCCATGTACACAAATCGTCTTAGATCTGAAAACCAATTAAAAGCAATTAGTTTTCACACTGTACTTTTCATTACATTTTAAGCCCATTATTTTAAATCAAAACTTACTATTTAGACGAAGAATGCTCAGCGGTTCCCTAGCAACACCACCATCAGAGTTGTAACATCCCGTGAGTGCCTCTTCTCCCACTTGACTTCCCCTTAAAATCCCAACTTCCTCCAAGGCCGGCATCCACTGACAAACAGCCTTCCACACATCATTCGTCATAATTCCCTTGAACACTTTCAGATTTGGCATGCACCTTCCCAAAAACTGAATTGTTTCTGGGGTCAAGTTACATTCCAAATGGAGGTCGGTCATGTGTTCCAACCGAAGCCTGAGGCGTGTCTCTTCAGTCGTTCCATTCAACAAATCCTCACAGTGCGGCTGATAACGATCTCGAAACCACGTGAGCTTTGCAGGGGTCCTGTTAGGAAAATAGAGCTTTTCCATGTGATTAGCCAAGAAGGGACAACGCGTGTCTATGTGCAGCACCTTCAGATTCGGCGTCTGTTCCAGAAAGCCAAAGCCAGCTGCCATATTCCCGTAAAGATGCAACTCCTCCAAAACCAACATATTTCCAGGAAACAATGGCAGATTGTTGGGAATCACCTTGTCGATCGGTGCACGAAACACTTTCAGCGTCTTGAGGGTACTTTCAAACAGCTTAATCAAAGGGTGAAAAATATTCCGAAATCCGACTAAAAAACCGGGTTCCAAAGTGAGGGTAAGAAGTTCCAGAGGGAAGTGAACATCCGTTTCCAAAAGTCGTTCCAGCCCAGACACGTCATACCCACAATTAAAAAATCTGCTTTCCAGAGCATCTAGCTCCTTCAACTCAAAAAAGCGTTTAGGAACATTTGCACATGAAGAAACACGAAGACAAGCTAATAAATGTCTGAGTGTGAACTCCAGACGGGGTTTATGGTAATTACAACGGACAGTTAACTTTTCCAAGCTATGGCAGGCAGTCATAAACAGGAAAAAGGTCCTCATGGCATCTCCGGATACTTCCAGTTCCTTCACAGGAGAATCCTGTAAACTCCACTGATCAAACAACCTTCGCATGGTAACCTTGTTTCCCTGTTGAAACTCCCATTGAGTGTTTACAAACGCCACTTTTTCCACAACTCCAAGTTTTCTAAGACAGGTTACTGCAAAGGCAGGTCTTGTAAAGCTGCACCCTTGGAAGCTAAACGATTTCACGTGATTCTTCCCATTGTTCAGATAATTCCACAAGTTCGTGTCCCCAAGTCCCCCTGTTGAAAATTGCTTTAGGCAGGTGGGAACATTCCGGATAAAGTCGATTCCAAGGAGCACCAAGTTGCTAAAGGGTTTCTGCTGAAACTGGTGGAGATCCCTGGAGGAGTTGGTCATCATTTCCAAAAACTTGTTCACTGGAAGATAACTGCCAGCTGGGGGGTGAGAACTAAGAGCCTGACTCCGGGTTCTGATTGGCATCTCGGGTGGTCCTAATCGCAAGCGAGCCACCTTCCGCCAGACCTTCAGGCTGCTTTCACTCCAAACCTGGTACACCAACCGGAAGTTCTTCAGGTCCTTTACCGAGACCGTGGACTCCATGAAACTGAACACGTTTTCCATTACCTACAAAACCATAATAGCAATTAGAATCAAAGGTTTAAACCTCCTCCAAATTTCTATTTTAGCATTAACTATTACCAATGAATTTAGCAATGGATTTTCCCCATTCTGGAGATTGCCCTCCTCCGGATTTAGATTCTGGACGCTTTCCGCCATCTCAACCACCTTTATCCGATCAAAGTAATCAATCAATCAATTATTTACCAAGATTAGTTTAGTAGCCAGCACCAGACACTCACTTGCCAAGAGTCCACCTTACACAACGGCACTTCTTCTTTGACCTTTGAACTGTCAATCAACCAGGTATTCAGGAATTAATTAATGATTCTAACCAAGCCACGTAACAATTAATCCAGTGGATTAAATCCACTTGTGTGAATCCTCAAGAAATTCGATAGCAAATGGCTTGCATCTCCACCAGACCAGGCACAGTGCACACAATCAGCTGACAAGACAAAATGCTAAAGATGCGACTAATGGGCATTGAATGTCGCAATTTGTGTGTACCGGTTGGACAGCTAGCAGAGTGCCTAGCTCTATGCATATGTTTGTTCAGTCCGTCTGTCTGTCACTACTTTTAGTCAGGCAGAGTCTGTCATGCGTCTAATAAGATGAAACTAATGGTTAATTAAATTGGAATGAAAATGAAACTAAAATGGTCTAAAAGTTAATTCGGATTTGGTATACTTTATACTTACATAGTAGCTTTTACATCTTTACACTTACCATACCAAAATACTTGAATTAGTTACTCATGGTTAAAAATCAGAACATGTAATGTTTGTATTTAACTTTTTTCGGTGATTTCAAAAACGGTTTAGCTAATTATAACATTAAGCTGCTGTAAGGTAATAAAACCTAGTGGGTAGTACAATGTTCATTGTTTTCAGGGTTTGAATTTTTCTATATAAACCTTTTATATCTAATACATATTAATTAATTCAGTGGTTTATTTTAGGCAAAATCTTTGTCAGGCGTCATAAAAACAACTTGTATCTACGAAAAATTCATTCTTTTATCCAAAGTTGGAAAAAAAGAATATTCATTTATCCCAAAATGATTTTCTCAGCGATAAACAATTATTCCGATTTTCATAATTAATTTCTTAAAATTGTTTATGCTTTTGTCCATTCTTCAGGCAAATTATTAATCCTATTTTGCGCTTAAACTTCCAGATAATTTATCATTCTTATTCACTCCAACAATTACATCACATACTTTAATAACTTTTGACCAACTTCATTTAATGAGCTAAAGTATTACGGAATATAAGATATCTTTGTGTCACGTGTCGCTAAAATCAGTCAACTGAATATTATTAAAATGTTCTTCTATGTTCTTTTTTACTCGTCAGTTAATCCAAAGACGGGTTTGCGATGATTACTGTGAGGCAGACCATTACAGAGCAAGGTCACAACTCCATTATAATCATTTTGCAAGTTTTTTTGCAGTACCTTCTTTTAGAGTAGTAAAAATAAACCCTATGTAAGCTTGAAGAAAGGTTCACGAATGTAGCATGATGAGAACCATTGACACATGAAGACAACCATTGTGGCATGATGAGGACCATTGTGGCATGAAGACAACCATTGTGGCATGAAGACAACCATTGTGGCATGATGAGAACCATTTGTGGCATGATGAGGACCATTGTGGCATGATGAGAACCATTTGTGGCATGATGAGAACCATTGTGGCATGATGAAAACCATTGTGGCATGATGAGGACCATTGTGGCATGATGAGAACCATTGTGGCATGATGAGAACCATTTGTGGCATGATAAGAACCATTTGTGGCATGATGAGAACCATTTGTGGCATGATGAGAACCATTTGTGGCATGATGAGAACCATTTGTGGCATGATGAAAACCATTGTGGCATGATGAGAACCATTTGTGGCATGATTAGAACCATTGTGGCATGATGAGAACCATTGTGGCATGATGAGAACCATTTGTGGCATGATGAGAACCATTGTGGCATGATTAGAACCATTGTGGCATGATGAGAACCATTGTGGCATGATGAAAACCATTAGTGGCATGATGAAAACCATTGTGGCATGATGAGGACTATTGTGGAATGATGAGAACCATTGTGGCATGATGAGAACCATTTGTGGCATGATAAGAACCATTTGTGGCATGATGAGAACCATTTGTGGCATGATGAGAACCATTTGTGGCATGATGAGAACCATTTGTGGCATGATGAAAACCATTGTGGCATGATGAGAACCATTTGTGGCATGATGAGAACCATTGTGGCATGATGAGAACCATTGTGGCATGATGAGAACCATTTGTGGCATGATGAGAACCATTGTGGCATGATGAGGACCATTATCTGCTATTTGGCATTATTCCAATGCCGGTAGTGAAAATGCTGTAGCTCTATGGCCTTTAAATGCAGCAAAAAAGAGTACTTTAGAAAAGGTACTTTTTAGGTACCTTCCGGTTATCGGATTGACCTGAAAATCAATAGGGATCGTCGCAAGAGGTGTAGCTATCGATAACTGAACACAGAATTGGAATAGGTCAAACGGTTGATGAGTTATCGTGCTTACGGACGGACGGACGGAGGGAGGGAGGGAGGGAGGAACGTGCAGACACATCACGATGATAGGAGTAAAGGTACACTAACGTGAACCTTAATAAACTTCGTCGCAGGTTTGATTCGGTATGTTCCGTTTTTCTTCTAGTCTAGTAGTAAAGTTTCTTCGAAAATAATGACCATTTTCCATTGAAGTTATTCATTCAGCAGAAATCACAATACACCCACTGCGACAAATCCCCTTGTATCTAGGGTTTGCATACCATGGTTTCGCATATTGAACAACTCAATAAAAAGTTCAATATTTTCTTATTGAACTGTTCAAAACTCAATGAACTGTTCAAAACTCATTCAGGTTTTGGGCTTTGTTATTTTCCCCACACTGCATTTAATTTTTGCAGAGCTTATCAAGCTTATTTTTACTAAAACAAACATGTCACAAGTGGACAAAAGGACAACGAAAAGGAAGCTACGGTCTTCGGTAATTTTGGAGATTACCAGCCGCTAACTAGCACTATAACTATTTCTTTCTTTACTTCCATTACGTTTTGCTAACAAGCAAAATAAATACCCTTTCATAATATGTTCAAATCCGAGTATGTGATTCTCACTTACAAATTTACATAGAAACTCCCTTATATTGCTTCTATTGAACTACTCATTGAATAGTTCAATAAAAGTTCAATAAGAAAAAGCTCAATGAACAGTTCAATGTGAGTTCAAATGCAAACCCTACTTGTATCCAATGTAGTTGCTTTGTTGCTTACAGTTGTGTATCTGGCAGATAACCGATTGAGTAATACCAAGCTGAATATACAAATGGCTTTCAAAGCAGAATGAACACATTGAGACTACATGCACTTTTTGGTATTTACCCGTAATAATATGCTGACTTTTCGGAATAGTAATTATTTATCCCTAAATGAAAATATTACTTTATCCTTGGAAAATCATTTTGGGATAAATGAATATTCTTTTTTTCCGGGTTTGGATAAAACTACAAATATCAGGGTTAAAAATGCAGATTTTCTAGGGATGAGAAATTACATGCCTTTATTTTACTAGTTGTCAGAATCGGTCTCCTGTGTACACTTATTCAAGTGCAAAAAAATAATAATACAAAATAAGTTAAGCCAAGTTTCCTTTACAATATCATTAAAGGAAAGCTAAACAAAAAAAGTTTATTTATCAAAACGGCCTCTCATAGTATGAGACATATCATTCTTTTCAAGCACATAAAACATTGCTATTCGTAATTGATGAAGCTTTTATTGGAAATATAATCTTTTTTTATTGCTATCAGAGATCTGATATAAAACATTTTAATCCAAAAATTATCTGCACAAAATATTTATACTCGATCCAATGACAACTTTTGAAAAATACTATAATTGCAACATACTGAAATAAAACTTGTGTCATATATTAAATTGTTGTTTGTCTGTATATTCAATATTCTGTGATGTCTCAGTAATGTCCAAGGTAAAAAAGACAAACTGTATAAATCCGATGGAAGGACAAAAAAGACCGAAGGACAAAACGGGTAAATAGAAACATATGACATATTAGATAAACCAAATTTTGTATTTGTAGCATGCATAGCATTTGGTATATATTACATTTTTCAAGCTAATTATACAAAATTACGTATTCCGGAAATTGTATTGCACATTGTACGTTTGCGCTCTAGTAGAACTAAAATAGAATCAAAATAACTCCTCTCCAATGACATAGCGTAAAAGTATGTATTTCGAGGTACTTCCTTTTTTGCTATGTAATATATACAAAATATAATATATAGTTCACATTTCCCTGTTTTTTTTTGTTCAAATTGCTACAGAAGAAAAATACGGCTAGGGATAAAATTCTTTGAGTATTGTAATAAAAATAAAAGTTCTTCAAAGCAAAAAGAACCGCAGATGTCAAAAGGTTTTAGAATTAGAACTTTTGAAAAAACAACATACAAAAAATAACTAGCATGATACCTGGGATTAATGCGGTCAGTAAATTTTTATTTGAATTGCTGTTATGCAATACATCATATTGTGGAACTAGAATATTCTGGTCTTATCGTACAGTGCACAATAAATGTGAACTGCAAAGTTTTCACTACCCGCTAATCCAATTTTGAATAAGTTTTGCACAGAAGAATTTTGCTAAATCAGCTGTCGTAAGTTTTATTGCACAAATTTGATTTAAAAAACAAAGTCATTTCAGAGTTTTCAATTTTTCTCAAACAAGTGCCGTTGCCACATTACCAAACAATCAGAAAGAATTTATTTATTTAGTGTTTAGACTTTAGTAAAGCACGATGAACGGTGGTCTTGATTGTGATCTTATTGCCTTATCAAACAACATTCACCAAGCAATCAACGATTTCACATTCCCACTTTCACTCCGCTGGAATTCGACAAACCACCAATGGGTTGTAAATACAACTAAACTCAGATACACATTATCTTATTTCTTTCTTATTACTTATAAAATTATTCTTCTGGCGTTGACACCCTGGGCATGGAAATCTTCCCTTATTGTAACCGACAATGCCAATGGAAGGCTTAAGACCACAGTCATAATTATTCAAACTGCTGAAATTATTATCACATTAGGAAATGATGTACTTTGCTATTTGTATGGCAGTACACTTGCCGAAACAACAAACTGGGCAACCAGAACAGATAAACTTTGGCTGAGCCGTGAAGAATTAGGTAAGGCTTTAGACATTGGTATAAAAACTTAATTAACATACAAATGATTTTTTGTCTCATAGGTGGTTATTCATACAAGTTTATTGCAAGTGGAGTGGCATTGTCTATAGTAGTTGGAATGACTGTTTTGCAACTCGTACTTACGCCACTTTTCTATATAGCTGAAACAGATTTTCTATTCATATTCCTAATTGGATATACAGACACGCAAAATCGACTACTTAAACACGGGCTTTTAATTATACGATTTCTACTATGCTTGCTGACATCTTTGATAATGATTACTACTTCAAGAACCCTCACTACAATGGGTCTTCAACTTGGTATTTGTGAGGCGTTTCTGTTAAGAATGTTGAAGCGTTACTGGCCAAGCGATTCATTAATTCGAATGTATCAGCAAATCCAAATCACAACAACAATCACTTACCCACTCGGCAAAGCCGGTAGCGCCAATTTTCTCAGTGGAACATATACTTTGATAATAATAGGAGCTTGTACTGCCACAATTGGCTTCAAAAATCAACATGTGGTGTTAGGTGTGATTTCAGTATTATTGGTAATTCTTGTTTATTTACTGCTTCAAACAGTTTTTGCATGCGGCTGCTTATTGCATAGTAGCTCATGCCAAATACTGTCTAGCTGGAAAGAGAAACGTGGTCGTATGAAGAGAAGAAACAAAACAGCATCAGCTATGTTCCGAAGGGTTCAAAGCTTATATCCACTAGCTCTCCCAGCCGGAAATGTAGGAATAGTTGATAGAGACATTAAAATTAATTACGCTAATCAGATAATTATAAGTTATGTGAACATTTTGATTACACTCAAAACAAATCCAAGGTTTTTTGAATTCTTCTAAGTCTGCCTTGTTTGAAAGTTAGCACTGGTTATATATTTTTTAATTTTTTAAAAAAAGGTTCTGCCAAAAATATAATGTTTTGAAAATAATATGTATGCAGTAGTAGCCTAAAATGATTTTGCTAATGTCTTTCTTTACAGTAGAACAGTGAATTATTTACGAAAGACACATAACATGGAATAGTAAAAGGTCTTAAAATAAGGAAACTCTTTAGAGTCGTATTATTTATTTATTTGTAGAAACAACCATTAAATAAAATAAAATATGTGTGTACATCCACATGCATAAAGGTTTCCACCAATTTCAAACAAGATTGCTAAAGTACATCATACAACTTTAGAATATTAATTAGTACATTCGATAACGGTATCGCTTATATTAAAGTATTTATTTATACTTACAACTTATTTATTAGTTATGTGGAATGAAAGGACAACCGGGTATTCAACAGAGTCAAATAAACCAAGCCTCTAGATCCATCAAGGGGCTAATCAAATCCATCGTTTCATTAAATCAACAATTTTTCTGCAACAAAAACGAACCCTGCTAAAGAATTGCCAATAGTTATAACATAAATAATCATTCTAAACTTATCAGGTAATCCACCAACACCATCAGATCCAGCACTAACACTATTAATTAAATTCAGTTTGTTTGTAAATCTAATTCTGACAAGATCACGGGTAACAAAACGCATCCACCAGTTCCAAATTCCTGAACTCTCTACTCCACGTACTCGCTTCGTGATGAAACTGGGAACCCATCCATGCAAGGAAAATCCAATTTTGTAATCAAGCAAGTATTCTATTCCGGTAGACAATTTGTTTCCAACAAATGGCTTAACTGCAGCCTCGTACTCCGCAATTTGGGTTTCATAAAGAATGAATGCTGTATTATCGCAACTTCTAAGCTTGTTTATCGTTGACTGTTTTTCAGCTTGGTAAATCTGTTTTCTAAATTCTTCACTCGTTACATCACCATTATGGTTTAGTAGTTCATCTAATCGGTTTCTTGCCGAAAATGATATTACAGAGCTTCTAATGCTTTCGTTGAATAATCTTGGAATTTGGAACTCCAGGTTTGTCGCCACGTCTGTCAGTACCTCTTTCTGGAAAGCCATTTGCGAAATCGCCGCGGCACATATATTTGTCACGTTTATTCCCCTTATGACAATATGACCAGGTGGTAGGTGTTCAATTGCGCAGCTAATAAACTTGGGATACAAATAAACTACAGCTACCTCGGAGAAAATTGAATACTTTGCACTTACAAGCTGCTTTAATTACTTGAACGGACGGTTTCTGTTTTGCAGTAACATTTCATAAACTTTATCGTTTTTATAAGTGTTACTAATAACCAAAATTCCAAGTAGCGTAAACGCAACTAATACTTTGCACTTTGTGTATTTACATATGCAATCAGGAAAAGGATTTGATTGCTCCAGCACTAATTTCAGGGAAATTTCTAGTATTTCCGGAAGTGTCGGATAGACCTCCTTGTGCAAAATAAAAATACACATAGGAACTGCAATAAATAGTACCAGAATTACCGCAATTCATACTTCCGTTTGGAAACTTCCAAAAACACTTTGAAGCAAAATATGTTCATGTTTTGTTTCACCACAACTTACAAATCTCATCTGCCATGCTGGATAGCTCATTGAGTAAGTCACGCTATCAGAATCGTAGCCAAGAAAATATGAAACTTTTTGCAAGGGTTTTCTGTAAGTACTTGGAGTCAACTCAGGCACAAAATTGGGTAACAAAATGCTTTCCCACAGCAACGAAATCATTACATTTAGTGTATTAACGTCTTGGTTTTGTAGTGATTGTTTGAAGTTAATCAATCTAATTTTGAAGCAAGTTGAACACATAAACCAGTCAAAGTTATACGGCGCAAATATAAACAAGTTGGAAATGTTTGGCAAGTTTTTAAAGGGATCTTCAAGTAAATGCTTTCGATGATTTACGTCGTTTTTGTTATGTGAAACAAATAATGAAATGCTTGTGCTGCAACTGTCGCACGCAGTTAGTATCAACACTTTCTTTAAACGCACTGCAGAGTCATATATTGAAGCTACTATTAAGGGTTCAGTGATTGCCGTTTTTGTCCTGTACAAATTAATCCAATCAATGTCGTTAAGGTTTGGAAGTAGGAGTACGCGAATTCGTAATTTAAGGAAATTACTCTCCTCCTCAAAAAACCATACCCACCAATCTTTAAAGTACCATATTTTGTTATATGTGGAGCGTATGTTAGGAGGCAGTATGTGTGTGTTTAATTCCCCGTTCCAAGTACGACTTGAACGCGAAAACGACTTACGTACTAAGCTGATACAAAAACAACTTTGAGGTGCATAATAGTTTTTGCTAAGGCATTCCTTCAAATCTCCCAAAAGGTACTTTGAAACACAATTAATTGTAGAGTTCGCTGATATTCTAAGTCCAGTAGACTTCATGTTTTGTAATAATTCTGACGGCAAAGCACGAACAGAAGGATACGTGGTGTTACTTTTTATTAAGTGGAAAACTGTTTGCACAGGATCAAGTCGTCTTAATAGTATAGGTACAGTGTTTGGTTTTATATCTAGTCCTTGAAAATTTGTAACAATATGAAGACACAAAGGACAAACTAGTGTGCTTAGCCATAAATCTACTCTGGACAAATTGGAAACTTTGTGGGGTTTTGGTTCATCATACAGTTGAATTGGACTAATTTCTATGTAATTACAAGAAACTGAACATGCTACAGCAATAAGCAAAATCTTTATACCAAGTTTCTTGGTTCTAAGTAACATATTTTGCAGTTGTTTGCAGAAGGCAAAGTTTATAAACGAGGGAACTTAAACCATTTACGTAGAAGATATGTGTGGTGTCATGACCGAATTAATTTCACTACCAATAACAACCAATAAATGTAATTTTAAATAAACCAATATAAATTATTATAACGATCATCTTGTTTATTTGTGTATTTATTTTAAACCCTTATCGGTATGTAAAGTAGACTATTGCGAAAATGTTATTTACAAATAAAAGTGTATGCGAAAATATTTTGCAAACACTTTGTCAACACTTTTAACTTTTGTTGTTTTGTCATGTTGTTTGCAGAACGTTTGCCTAGTAATTGGTATATTATAACGGTTTAACATTTTTCATAACATGCAATTTATTAGAATTTCTAATAATAGCATCTCAAAAGTAAAGTCGTAGCCTAAAATGTAGGAAACAGGTCTGGAGAATGTAATATCAACTACAAATTGATCATCTACAATAAAACTATTGTATTAATTAACAGTATAAAATGAGCCAAACTTCCAGATTTCCAGATGAACCAAACGAACAAACCAAAACACCACTCCTCCCACCGATTTGTAAAATCAACAAATATTTCTGCTACAAAAGCAAGCCCTCCTAAAGAATTACTAACAACTTACCACATAAAGAATTGCTTTAAACTTTTCAGGTAATTCATGTACAGCAACGGAATTAACATTTACACTATTACCCAAGTTCACATTGTTTGTAAATCTAATTTTGACAAGGTCACGGGTAACAAAACGCATCCACCAGTTCCATATTCCAGAATTTCCTATGCCTCGAATTCGCTTTGTGACAAACCTTGGAATCCAACCATGCAAGGAAAATCCAATCTTGTAATCAAGCAGATGTTCTATTCCAGTTGACCATTTGTTTCCAACAAATGGCTTTACTGCAGCCTCGTATTCTGCAATTTGAGTTTCGTAAATAATGAAAGCTGTGTTGTCACAACTTTTAAGTTTGTTAATCGTTGACTGCGTTTCAGCTTGTTTAACTTGCTTTGCAATTTCTTCATCACTTTTACTACCTTTAAAATCTAGTAATTCCTGAATCCGTTTCGTTGCGGAATTTGATATTACAGAGTTCTTAACACTTTCATTGAATAATTTTGAAATTTGAGTCTCTAGATTCAGTTCTCCGTTTGTCGTTAACACCTCTCTCTGAAATGCCATTTGCGAAATTGCTGCTATGCATACACTTGTTTTGTTAGTATTACCTCTAACATAGTGATGGACTGGTAGGTTTTCAATTGCACAACCAATAAGAAATTTAGGATACATATAAACGTCGGCCACTTCAGAGAAAATTGTATAGCTTGCCTTAATAAGCTGGTCGAAATATTTTAAGGGACGTAATCCAGTTTGTAGTAATGCTTCGTACACTTGATCGTTTTTGTAAGCATTGCTAATTACCAGTACAGCTAATAGCGTAAATGCAACAAATACTCTGGACTTTATATTATTGGCAATGCAATCTGGGATAGGATTGGATTGCTCAAGCACTAACTTTACGGAAATTTCCAATATTTCAGGAATGGACCAATAAAGTTTGACATTTATTTGCCATATATATACAAAGATGGGCATTAAAACAAACAAAGTTAAAATTACACCTATCCACACTTCCGTTTGAAAACTCCCAAACAGACTTTGTAGCATAATATTTTCTTCCCTTGTACGTCCACAACCTACAAATCTCATTTGCTCATCTCATCTAACGAAACCTTTATCATAGGTCTCCTGTCGTGTTGTGTGTGTGAGGCAGTTTCAGACACAAAATTGGACTTTAAAACACTTTCCCAAAGCGATGAAATCATTTGGTTTAACAATATATCAATTTGCTGAGTTCGTATGGATTGTTTAAAATTGATTAATTTTGAGTTCAAACAAGTTGAACACATAAACCATTTGAAGTTATATGGTGTCAAAATATACAATTTAGAAATGTTTTGCTTCTTAGCAAAAACATTTTCAAGAGACATTCTATGTAGGCTTGAATCTTTTTCGAAATTGGAAACAAAGAGGGTATTTTTAGTGTTGCAACTGTCACACCCACACGCAAAAAATAATACAATTTTCTCGGAACGTGTCCTGGTCTGAGAAACTGAAGCTACTAACAAAGGCTCGTTCTTTGAGGTTCTCTTTCTGTAAGTGTTTATCCAGCCAAAATCGTTTGCATCATTTAGCAATAGCAATCGAATCCTAAAATTAGGTATGTTACTCTTACTATCGTTTTCAAAAAACCATTGCCACCAATCTATTGAAAACCATATTTTGGTTTCACTAAATTGTAGTTTTTGAGGCAGTAAGTGTATGTTTAATTCCCCATTCCACGCACGACTTGACAAAGAAAACAATTTTCGTAGCAGCCTGTTACAAAAACAGCTTTGCGGTACGAAACTCTGTTTTGCGGATTGTTCCAATTCTCCCAGAAGATACTTTGACGCACAAGTGATTGTGGATTTGTTTGAAATTGTAAGTCCATTAGACTTCATACTTTGTAATGATTCCAACGGTAAAACACGAAAAAAGTAATGGATTGCATTATGTTGCGAAAAATTATCAACTGCATGCACGGGAGCAGGTCGCCTCAGAAGTATTGGAAGATCAGTTGGTTTTAAATCAAGTCCTTGAAAATTTGTGACAATATGAAGACACAAGGGGCAAACTATTGTGCTTGGCCACAAATCTATCTGCAAAAAGTTTGATGTTTTAGCTTTGTGGGATTCTTCATGAATTTCAATTGGATAAATTTTTATGTGTTTGCAGGAAATGAAAACAATGGTGAAAGTTAGCAGAATTTTAACATAAATTTTATTTGTACTGAACATGTTTTTTGCTTTGTACTTAGTTTATAGACATTGTTTAAGAAAACTGCTCTTGAAGCGTTTCCTCAAGAATTAAGTTTAGTTGTGAATGTATTTCAGAAAACAACTTTCCAATATCTATGTGCATTTCTAGACATTTTGCTAAAGGAAAAACAGAATGCCGTTACTATTCAAGTGTTTTGCTCAGTGTGAAGGTAAATAACAAACAGCCTACCTACATATATACCTACATACCTATTCATAGTTGCTGGTAAATAAAAATCTTAAAGCGCATAAATACTCATGTTAATCTGCACAAATACTTAGAAGTTTTAGTGATAAGTTTTGAAGGTTGAGCATTTATGCAAGGTTATAATGTTGATGAATAATGTGACAGTCACAGTGCTGAATGCAACAAAACGGCCGACAAAAAATTGTTTCCATTATAAACACACAACTACTAATTACATTACCCAAAACTAAAATATACCACAACCCAACAAAATTTTCCCAACGTAGTTTAATTCGTGTTTCAGTAGATTTTCTTATTTTAGCATTTTGAAAATTTACATTGTAAGATTGTTTCCTTACAAACTCGTGACTCATATCGATCCACTTTAGTATTAATCCGGTTGCCCTAAATGATTTTATCGTGTTATCCACTACATTTCGAAGTTGGGAACCTTTGGGAAATGCAAAAGAAATCTCCATGAAGAAAAGTACATCAGCACTTTTCACAAGTGGTTTACGCTTGCTTCCATGCAAATTACTTAAGTTTTTTTGCATGAAGTAGTCCGCATCATGATTCCAGATTACACAAATTTCTCGAGTTGTTTGTTGAACTCGTTTCAAACAGGTTGCTTCATCTCTTTCCATTGTAAGTCTGGTACTGATTGCTCGGACCACGGGACTCGGAGAGCTTTTAAATAGTGCGTATGTTGTGCCACCAGAACTGCTGATGGTCAAATTATATTTTGAGGCAGGAGATCGTGCAACATCCCAAAACGTTTCTAGGGGTGTTTCCAACATTGGATATCTGAGTTGCGTAATTAATTTGGACCTGTAAGATGTGGCGATTAGCAAACCAAAAATCAGCCAAGTGACGACTATAATCCGAAATTGGTATTGATAATGCTTCTTCCAAACAAGATTGTGTTGCTGTTCAAGTAATGTAGCAATTAGAAACGAAACGGAACTCTGCAAGTTATTTGTTATGTAGAAACTCATAACAAAACAGATAACAAAGCCACACATGATCATGCACCAAACTTCTGACTCTAAAGGTCGATAAACGGATTTCCATGAATAGTGTGGATGCGCATGTCCCGTTGTAAAGGTCACCCACATATAGCTCAAAGGCGATGGAAAGTCTACTGCCAAGTTTTGATCATAGTTTCGTTTGATGCCTAGAGCAATATCTGCGCGGCCTTCAATAATGTCTGCCGTAGCTCCATTCCATTTACCAGTTGTAGTGTTCAAGTAACCAGAGGAGTCAGCCGCAATCATTTTCACAGAAAAGTTGAATTTGCTCATTAAAGCTTTGGTAGCGTAGCTAAATATTCCATTTTGCAATTCCCATGTTCCTGATTTGGTTTGACGGAGAAACGAGTTTGAAGATGACTTTTGGCAACTGACTCGAAAAACGTGTCCTTGAAAGTTAGTATGTTTGGTACTACCTAAGGATCCGGATTCGTAAAGGATGGGTGTTATGATTCGGTTGCTCTCATTGATGATTTTACAATTTGTGTCAATAAGAATGTTCAGGAAAATAAACATTAAGCTGACAAAACTGGAAACAATCATGATTAGAGCTAAGCAGAACTAAAGGTACAGCAGCAACATACTAACTCGACAATAACCTTGGCACGGAATTTTTGTTGTGGAAGAAATAAATAAATTCATTATTTATACATAGCTTCATGCATTAACACAATGCCCCAGATTTAGTATAAATGGTGTTTACATACTACACAAATACACAAATCTCTCTTCGTGATCAAATTATGACAGGTCGAGCAATATATGAGAAAAGAATCTTAAAGATTGAAGAATAGCCCATTTTCATGTTTAAAACGCAATATGTGTAACCTTGGGTTTTGGGGTAATTGGTATTTATTATAATAGGTACGTTATCTGGTCTGGTACATCACCTTTGTTCAGTTATTTTGTCGCAAACACATCATAATTTCCAAGCTTTGTGTGTGGTTGCTGAAGATCGAAAAGAAATTGATAATTGCGTTAAGTAAATTGCGTTCATAAAAATGCGTTTAAATGTACGTTTATTGTAAAACCTGTTGTAATAAACTTATAATTGCACATATGTTTTCAAGCAATACGTTATTCTTATTTAGTACAAAGTGAGTTGCTACAAATAATGACGTGCTTCTTAGTTCCTAAACCACAGTTTATTTGATGGTCGACTTTATTTGTTTATATATTTCTGTATATGTATATGTACTAATGCTTTTTCAACACTGATAATAGCCTATTGTCCATTTTGAACTTCAACTGTACTAGGCATATCAGTAATTGAAAATGTCTATACAATTGACACGGTTTGTAAAATGCTGCTTCATATAGGATTTCTGAAAGCACATCCACACATTTCGTGTGGTTAATTTTCTGTTTCCTTTAGTTACAATAATCCTACCAACTAAGCAGAGTATATTCCAAATTATTTGTCTCTGGTGATAGCCCGTGCTTGTGATATGTGTCGCCTCATCAAAAAAGTAATTAGACTACAAAAATACTTTTAAAATTAAAAATGGTATAAAGCATGCCACATGCCCACACTCCAACGGAAATAAGACGAAGACAGCAAGTCTGCCACATCTTTTCCCTTTTGTTACCATGTAGTTTCCAGTTGCTACAAGACGCCGTATTCAGTAGTCAGTAAAAAAGCCAGCATTTTATTGTACACATAT
This sequence comes from Entomobrya proxima, assembly GCA_029691765.1. Taxonomy (NCBI): domain Eukaryota; kingdom Metazoa; phylum Arthropoda; class Collembola; order Entomobryomorpha; family Entomobryidae; genus Entomobrya; species Entomobrya proxima. The sequence continues at coordinate 51,314,969 of CM056168.1, forward strand.
AAAGAATAAAAGTTTTACAAGTTTTACAATTCAGAAGCATTTACTACTTTTATTTGTTTTTCTTTGCAAATTTCTTTAATTTCAGGTTTAAATATTCTATACGCAGATAACTATTTAAACCATTATACCCCCAATCAGGATTACATTCCTTCAGTTTCCCCTTCAAGCCCTGTTGATATGCAAACAGTCGTGTCTGCCCTTGGTAGTTCAAAATATTTCATCGTAATCGATAATTTCATGGGTGTGGATTTACTAGAAAACACGTATCCTACCGTAGTTTTTGGGAAGATGGATGCCGAATCTGAAGGTATTCAAGGGAATCATGACGGATGTTGTGTGGAAGGTCGTTTGTCAGTGGATGATCGACTTGGAGGAAGTTGGAATTCTAAGGGGAAGTCCAGTAGTGCCGTTTTTAAACACTGTTTAAAACATTTGTTTTGTTTTGTTTTTTCGGGAAACGTTTTTTAAAAATCTGTTTTGTTTTGTTTATTTGGAAATTGTTTTGTTTTGTTTTGTTTTCTGAAAAAAACAAAATAAACAGTGTTTAAACGTAAACGCCATCTTGTACTCGTTCCATCTACTTTTTATATTGAAGTTCACTCTGTGGGAATGCCTCTGCACAGATGATTCATTGCGTGTGTTCTTGTTCCGTATTTTTCTTTGCCTTGTTTAGTAGTTCCTTCTACATTCCCTTGCTCACATCAAAATTATCTTCTGCTATCTTTACAAAATAGCTATCGTCCATCTGGTAATTAATTACTTCCAATTAAAATAAAACTCCCAGTGATATTTCATTTCGTGGTTCATTTCAACATAATATTTTGTGTAACAGAAATCACGCTTGTTTAAAGACCAATATGGAAGAAAAAAAGGATCTTCCCGGATGTAGTAAAATTACTCCACCACCACCCGGACCCAAACACTACGCCTTATCCTCTAAAGTGGTAAGCTTCTTTCTTTGTATTTGATTTAAAATGTGTCCCCGAGATAAACGTTGCATTGTTTTCTACACGACACTAATCTAACAAATACTTATTTTTTCAGGGTTCAGCAATTAGCAGAATAGCAGGATGGGCCATCGAAGAGAAGCTGGAACTTGCGTCGGAAGTGATTAAAACCTTTCGGGGTGATGCTCTCAAGCTGAAGAAGCTGATGAATCTTGCCAGGGATTTAATGGGGCAAGCTAAAAAGGGACAACCGCTCTCCGAAAAAGGAAATGAAGTGTGTGGGCAACAACGCAATGTTGACCCCGGGACTTCGTTGTTGCCACTTCCGGCTCCGCAAGCAGCAGTGGCCAGCAAGGTTAGATTATACTTACGGGAAATAAATACAGTAATCCCTTTAAACTTATAAAGCATTAATCATTTATTTTCTGAATGTTTAGGTCCCCATGATATGCAGAGGAGATCTGATTGTTAATGCAGATGTAATTTTCTTCGACACTGAAAAAGTTACCATGGCTGGCTCTCACGAGAATGTGTCTGGTGATTTGGCAATTGTGGATATCAAGGGAAGACTACTGTTTTGGACTTTCATTAAACAAACCAACGTGTGCAAGTTCAACACTCAATTAACGGGACTGGACAGCAAAAAAATGGAACTAGGTGTATCAATGGAATTCGTAAGCACAAACTAATGAAATAAAATGAAATAATGACCTTAGCATTGACTCAATCGAATGGCGTTCTAAATGGCATGATATGTTTAAAACTTTTTTTGAATAGGTTAAGGAAATTCTTAATCTGATTTTGCAAGGAAAAGAAATCTGGGGTGCCAGCACTGCTCTTGATGTCAAAAGTTTGGGGTTTACAAAAGATAAAGAATCAGATAACTGGATCTTCCCAACCTCGGCTAAAACTAAGGATATTCAGGATTTCTATAGGGATTATAAAAATCAGTCTATCTCACTTGGACTTTTGTCGGAGCACTTTCTTGGCGAGAACCTGCAAGGAAAAACGCATTCTTCGATTACAGATGCACGATTGACGGCCTTATGCTATCGGAAAATGAAACAATTCCAAGCATTGGGGATGACAAGATTTAGTTGTCCAGTGATGGATGAATTACGGTCTATGCCGAAAACTAAGGACAAGCGTGACATTCGTTTCGACAAGTGCACATGTGGTCAAACTAAGATAAAGCAAAAGAACAAGAAAACTCATACCCAGTCCATGCAGTATCTCATTTCAACCCCCGGAAAGTTTGATTTCGATGATTTTTTGTAAATAATTAACTATTTTTAATTAGAATCTGGATATTTGATTACAATAAGTTTATTCGATTGCCCAATAAATATCATTGTTCTTTAGGCACCGAGATAAACATTGCATTGTTTTCTACACACCTTACTATCAATCCTATTACAGATTTTAATATGATATTTTAAGCATCAAAACTGAGCGAGTTTGTAGCAAACAGTTACTAATACTATTCCATCTCATTACATTACATCTCCATCTGCTGACGCCATATTCCCCGGAGTATACTTTACGGCGTATCTCACACGAAGTTTAATTAAGTTTACAATGCATAAATACGCAAACTGCAATTTCTAGTTTGGAATTATAATCACTCAACCAAAAATTTAATTAAGTTTCAATGCGATTCCGAATCTGAATTGAAACGGCAAAGAAAGTGGAGCTCCGTGTGCAATGGTGAATTGCAAAGCTGAGACTCAGAAGGGTGTGGGTATGAGCTGGTCTGATTGTGTGGCGTGTGACTTGTACGCTAAGCTCCGCTCACCAGCAACCTCGCAACGCGTCAAAAAAGTTGCAAAAAACATGTTTAAACAGTGTTTTTTGTTTTGTTTTTCGGGAAAATGTTTTTTTAAAGTTTGTTTTGTTTTGTTTATTGATAATTTGTTTATCAAAAAAACGATAAACATGTTTAAAAACACGTTTAAACAGTGTTTTAAACACTGTTTTGTTTAAAAACGGCACTACTAGGGAAGTCAAGTTGGAGAAGAGGCACTTACGGGATTCAACAGCTTTGATGTTTGATGAGGGTGCTTCAAGGGAACCGCTGAGCATTGTTCGGCTGAACAGTAAGCAGTTGTCTTATCATACTGTGTTTAAAATATAATGCGAGGTAGTTTTGGAAAATTGATGAACTTGAAAATGAACTTTCTCGAATTTCAAAACTTTTACCACATAATGATAGTAGGACTGTAGGAAATAGCCCGTGCAAAGTTTCAGCCCTCCTAAGTAGCCGTGGCGTCGGTGGTGACGAAAAACTGATTATGCCGGTGTCGACGGAATAAAATTCCAATATCTCAAAACAGGATAATTATAGGATTGTAACTTTTTTGGTGGAGCTTATAGGGTAAATGAGCGATTAGATGACGCACAGACATAACATTAATGTGCATACATTTTTTGGCAAAAAATAATTTTCCGAAATTTTCAAATTTTTTCTTCACTTTTTGAAGGTTTTATCCGCGACCATTTTTCAGATCCATCCATAAATCTTTGAATTTATATTGTCTGTCTAGAGTGCGGTATTACCGAGCTATTGCAGCAAATTTCGTGTAGAAATTCGAATTGGTTGAGAAAATGTGGTCAAAACCTAAAACAGGAAGTGCCGTAAAAAATTGATCAATGTAGAAAATTTGCGATATCTTTTTTTCTTGACAACATTTTAGAAATCTGAGAATATACACTCGAGCTAAGTGTATAAGGATTCATTTGACATATTAACTGCCAATATCTGACCACGGACCACGGTGGTCGCCTTGGCTACTTTTGTCCCTCAGTTCATTCATTAAAATGTCCTGTTCAAGCAAGCTTAGTCAGTCGTTTTATGCAATTCTTAATTTTTATGTACTGTAGATAATAAGATGAATGATTTTTAAAACGATTAGCTGCTTTGAAAGTATAGTTTTTACACAAACTTGCAGAATTGTTTAAAACCACTGATTGTGCTTGCTTGAGCAGGACATTTTAATGAATGAACTGAGGGACAAAAGTAGCCAAGGCGACCACCGTGGTCCGTGGTCAGATATTGGCAGTTAATATGTCAAATGAATCCTTATACACTTAGCTCGAGTGTATATTCTCAGATTTCTAAAATGTTGTCAAGAAAAAAAGATATCGCAAATTTTCTACATTGATCAATTTTTTACGGCACTTCCTGTTTTAGGTTTTGACCACATTTTCTCAACCAATTCGAATTTCTACACGAAATTTGCTGCAATAGCTCGGTAATACCGCACTCTAGACAGACAATATAAATTCAAAGATTTATGGATGGATCTGAAAAATGGTCGCGGCTAAAACCTTCAAAAAGTGAAGAAAAAATTTGAAAATTTCGGAAAATTATTTTTTGCCAAAAAATGTATGCACATTAATGTTATGTCTGTGCGTCATCTAATCGCTCATTTACCCTATAAGCTCCACCAAAAAAGTTACAATCCTATAATTATCCTGTTTTGAGATATTGGAATTTTATTCCGTCGACACCGGCATAATCAGTTTTTCGTCACCACCGACGCCACGGCTACTTAGGAGGGCTGAAACTTTGCACGGGCTATTTCCTACAGTCCTACTATCATTATGTGGTAAAAGTTTTGAAATTCGAGAAAGTTCATTTTTTGGTGTCAACATCCGCTAATAGTTACTCTATACTTTTTGGTGTCCGAAATAAAATTTTGTTTTTGCATTTTGATTTAAAATATAAACATATATAGCTGAGCTAGTAAACTGGAATTATTTTTCTTTCGTTTATATTCTCTGCATTCAGTATACTATAGTTATCAAGATAATAAATGAACATAAAACATTTCTATTGCATAAACAATACTAATCCTGTCCACTTTAGGTATTGCGTAATCCATAGTTGAATTTTTGCAGACTCTCCCAGTTTTTACACGGTGCTGCTTTTTCGAGAGATATTATGGAAATTGCAAGTATACAAATCAACAACATTGTTCAATCTCACCAGGGATACCCCATTAGGTTTCGACCTAATGAGAGAACGAAGTCACATTCACAACTGCAGGAATAAATCTCTATAATGAGAAGCTGCACAAACTTACTGTTCCAGCGGGGAATCGAACCCGAGCACGGTTGCGGCAGAATGCATGATTAGCTTTCTGCGCCACCGCGGCGCTGGCAACCTAAGTAAGATGACCTGCATCCAAAGTTATTCAATGAAATGGTTTAAATTAGTGTTTGGTTGATTTCAACATTACAGATTCCTATTCCTACGCATAAATAAACTACTGCATAATAGTTCAGTTAATATTTTAGGGCTTGTATTTTAACTTGAAGCAGCATTAAATTACAATTAGCTGATTATTTTATGCGCTTTTGCTCTTTTCGTAAAGAATTAAACGGAAACCGCTAATTTTATTTTAATGTACATTAAAAGTTGATAGAAATAGAGCTACGAAGTTCGAGTTCGTAGTACGAACTGAGCTACCTGCCCGACGGGTACACAAAAATTTGCGAGAAGCTTCAATACCTTTTTGTAGCATTTCATCTTGTCAGTTTTGTTCTCGTCTCCTTGCGTGTGCTCAGCTGGTGATGCAAGCCACTTAATTTGCTGCGGAATTACTTGAGAATCTGACAAAGTAATTACTAGTTACGTAAATGTTGAGTGGTTCAGCTTGGAATTAATTAATTTCTGGTTGATTGACAGTTGGAAGGTGAAAAGAAGTGTAGGTGTGGGACTTGCATTTAAAGTGAACTTTGTCAGGTGAGCCTTGCGTAATTGTGTACACTTTATTTTTTTGGGATTAAAAACCTGCTGGTGCTGGTTATTTAATTGATTTTGGCAAATAATTGATTGATAATTAGTTTGGTCAGGATCAGGAAAGAAAGGTGATTGAGATGGCAGAGGAGGTCCAGAATATAATTTTGGGGGAGGAGGGCAATGTCCAGTTTCAGGAGCATCCATTGCTAAATCCATTGGTAAGGTTGATACTAAAACAGGAACTTGGAGGTGGATTGACCTTTTATTTCTAACTGCCGTATTGCAATTATGGTTTTACAGATAATGGAAAACGTGTTCAGTTTCATGGAGTCCACAGCCTCGGTCAAGGATCTGAAGAACTTCCGGTTGGTGTGCAAGGTTTGGAGTGAAAGTAGCCTGAAGGTCTGGAGGAAGGTGGCTCCCTTGCGATTAGGACCACCAGAGAGGTCAATCAGAGTCACTCGGAGTCAGGATATGGAAGCTCCTACCACCTGACAATTATGTTCCAGTGAATAAGTACTTGGAAATGATGAACAACTCTTCCATGGATTTTCTCCAGCTTCAACAGAAGCCCTTTGCCAACCTGGTGCTTTTTCAAATCAACATCACCAGGAGTGTTCCAACCTGTTTCAAGCATTTGAAGTCACGTGGATTTATGGGAACCAATCTTTGGAATTATCTGAAATATGGGCAGAATCATGTGAAGTCCTTTGGCTTCAATGCGTGCCGCGTACCGAAAGACTCCTTTACAGGATCATGTCTTGGAAAACTTGGTATTGCGACAAAGGTGAGCTTCGTTAATGCTGAATGGAATTTTCTGGCAGATCCAAGAACGCACGTAGCTTACCTGGAGAGCATGTCCAATCAGTATTTGAGAGAACTGGAAATATCCGGAGATGACCCAGTCCACTTTCGTGTCTTTCTGTTTACTTGCCCCAACTTGGAAAAGCTTACTGTTCGGTGTAATTACCCTCATCAGTACGACCACAAGCTTATACATTTAATATACATGCAGCAATTTTTTCATCGGCATTTTCAAATCAAAAAGCTGGATGTTCTTGAATCACGCTTTTTTAAAAGTTTTCATGACGTTTCCCAGTTAGCACGTCTTTGGAACCAGAATCGTATCCGTTTCCCCTTGGAACTCCTTACCCTCACCTTGGAAACTTATCATACTTACTTTGAAGACGACTTTGACAGTGCCAGTTTAACTGACCTTCGCGACATTTTTCAGCCTTTGGTTGAGATCTTTGAGAGCACCCTCAAAACTCTGAAGGTGTTTCGTGCACCGATTCACAACGTGATTCCGAACAATGAGCCATTGTTTTTGGGGGATATGTCGGTTTTGGAGGAGTTGCATCTTTACGGGAATTTGGTTGCAAGCTTTGGCTTTTTGGAACAGACGTCGAGTCTGAAGGTGCTGCGCATAGACACGCGTTGCCCATCCTACAGGAATCACATGGAGAAACTGTATTTTGCTGACAGATCCCCAGCGAAGGTCACCTGGTTTAGAGATCGTTATCAACCCCACCAAGAGGATTTGTTGAGTGGAACGCCACAAGAGATACGCCTTCGACTTCGGTTGGAACACATGACCAACCTCCATTTAGAATGTGACTTGAGCCCAGAAACTATTCAATGTTTGGCAAGGTGGATGCCGAATCTGAAAGTGTTCAAGGGAATTATGACGGATGACGTCTGGAAGGCGGTTTGTCAGTGGATGACCGACTTGGAGGAAGTTGGGATTTTAAGGGGAAGTCAAGTGGGAGAAGAGGCACTTACGGGATTTAACAGCTTTGATGATGGTGCTTCAAGGGAACCGCTTAGCATTGTTCGCCTCAGTAGTAAGCAGTTATTTTAAAATACTTTGCTTAAAATGTATGGCAAATTAGGATTAGGAAACTTATTTGATTTTAATTGTTTACTAGATCTGAGACGATTTGTGTACATGTCGTACTGTGGTCAGAGCTCGATTGGGGATTTGGCTGTTCGCCGGGGATTGTTGGAAATGCACAGATTAGGAATGGTGAATGTCTGCGCGAGCAAACAGGTAAAACCATGAGATATCTAAGTGCAGTTTTAAGCAAACAAATGGGTTTAAGGGTTTTTTAAAATCAATTAATTTACAGTTGAGTGAAGAGGCTGAGGCGGCGTTGAAGGAAGGTATCCTGAATGTTACGATTGTTCGAAATACAAATGAGAATTGTCTGGGTGGTTGGGATTGCTGTGAGGAGTTTAATTTCTTGAGGGAATTCAATAACTGAATGTTAGAAAATCGACGATAGATAATGAACCGGGATGTAACATGATGGAATTTACCAAGTTTTTATACATTTTGTTACAACTATTGTTACGATGTTTTAATGTAATCACTTATAGTTGCCTATTGTATTGTAACTTACGTTTGAACTGCTTTTCTATTTTACTAAATAGTGCAAATTGTTAATAGATCACAAATCTGTTCCAGTCTGCGTAGTCGGTGGAGGTGTTGTAAAGATTCTTCATTCTTACTTGAATTTATCAACTTCTAAAACACTTAAGTGTTAATCATACTTAAATTGTGCACAATGATTATGCATAATCACATTTAAGTAATCATAAACAAACTTTAGAGTCTTTTTGGAGTAGATCTCAATGTTATATTCTGATGCAGCAATGTATAAATTTAGTGTTGTAACAAGTCATTAGTGTTGTACTTTTTGGTTTCCGAAATAAAATGTTGTTTTTTGCGTTTTGATTTATAATATAAACAAGTAGCTGAGCTAGTAAACTGGAATTATTTTTCTTTCGTTAATATTCTCTGCATTATAACTATAGGTATCAAGATAATAAAGCAATAGCAAATGCAGTAATTAAGAATCGAAGATTAGAACCCCGGGGCGGGGCCTTCGGCCCGCAAATAAACGGATTTTAACAAATGGACCTCATATTTGTAATCCTGGTAAAAAATGGACCTGAAATCATGTGTCACGCATGATATATCCATTAATTTGGAAAATTTAACAATTAAAGCCCCAAATCAGGGCCTAAATAGTCAAATTTTAACTAATGGACATCAAATTTGTAATCCTGGCTAAAAATGGACCTAAAATTATGTGTCACACATGATATATCCATTAATTTGGAAAATTTAACAATCAAGGGCCCAAATCAGGACCTAAATAGTTAAATTTTAACAAACGGACATCATATTTGTAATCCTGGTCAAAAACGGACCTAAAATCATGTGTCACGCATGATATATCCATTAATTTGGAAAATTTAACAATTAAGGGCCCAAATCAGGACCTAAATAGTTAATTTTTAGGAAACAAACTGTGGATTCGTAATCCTGGTGAAAAATGGAACTAAAATCATGTGCCACACAGCATAGATCCATTAAATTAGCGGATTTGAAAATTAAGGCCCTGATTTCAGGACCTTACAATCCGAATTTTAACAAACGGACGATTCAGTTTTTGGGAAGATGGATGCCGAATCTGAAGGTGTTCAAGGGAGTTATGACGGATGATGTGTGGAAGGCGGTTTGTCAATGGATGCCGGCTTTGGAGGAAGTTGGGATTCTAAGGGGCAGTCAAGTGGGAGAGGAGGCACTTACGGGATTTAACAGCTTTGATGAGTATGCTGCAAGGCAACCGCTGAGCATTGTTCATCTTACCAGTAAGCAGTTAATTTTAAAATACTGTGCTTAAAATCAAATGCAAAGTAGGATTTGAAAATGTATTTGATTTTAATTGGTTTTTCAGATCTGAGACGGTTTGTGTACATGGCATTCTGTGGTCAAAGCGAGATTGGGGATTTAGCTGTTAAACGAGGATTGTTGGAAATGCCCAGATTAGGAATGGTGAATGTCTGTGTGAGCAAACAGGTAAATCTATAAAATATGTACATTTTAAGCAATTAACTGCCATCTAATCTAAAAGAATAACATCTAGCTAAAGTGATAAATTTCTTTAATTAATTCACAGTTAAGTGTCGAGGCTGAGACGGCTTTGAAGGAAGGTATCCTGAATGTTACGATTCTTCGCAATACCAATGAAAATTGTCAAGGTGGCTGGGATTGCTGTGCGGAGTTCAATTTCTTAAGAGAATTCAATAATTGAATATTAGAAAATCGAAGACAGAGATTGAAGCGGGATGTAATAAGATGGGAATTGATCAAATTGTTGCACAGAACTTACGATCTTTATTGTAAAAACTTACAATTAAGTACATTACGAAAACTTAGGTTTGAACTACTTTTCTTTTTTACATGTTCCAGTTTGCTGACGTGTTCAGTGAAGGTGCTGTAAAGAGACGGCATTCTTACTTGACTTTATCAATTTCAAACTAAAAACCTCAATTGTTAATCATACTTAAATTGTATATAATGATACTTAATCATTAAGAAACTTAGATGAAGTAATTGGCAATGTAATAATCATATAAATACTGCCTATGTATCAATTCATTATTGTAAAAAATCATTGATGCGATATAGTTTTCAAATTAAAATTTGTGTTTCTCGTTTTGACTAAAAATATAAAAGAATGGCTGAGTTAGTCAATTAGATTTATTTCTCCTTGACAAACTTATTTCTTCCTATCAACCACATGATAACCGGATATAAACTTACAAAAAATTTTGTACAGAGTTGTCAGTTGTTACTGTTTACCTTCAAAAGATTATTTGTAATAATGAATTACTCGCTTCTCCTATGTGTCAAAGTTGTTTGACATTGCAATCAATATTGAAAGCTACAACGCACCAAATAAGAATAAATTTGACATGACAGACTTATAACAAAGTCATCATACATTTTGTTGGAACTGATTATATATGTGTTAAATATAAGTATATTATGTCAGCAAACGTAATGTTTGTGTGGTATAGAAGATGAAATGAATGAAGTTTGTTATGCTATGTAAGAATATTATGTATGTACTAAATTGAAGTCGAAAGAAGTGGAATGCTGCGCAAGCACATTCCAGGTAATATGACACTATTATTATTGCTGGTCATTGAATAGGCCAGCACATACGCATAATTATTGTTACCTTACTAATGTTAAGCCGCGTATATAAATAGACAAATAAACTGATCTCGAATCAATTGTCTCAAACAATTCAACACGTTATCAGCACCAATAAGCTCTAACAGCTTTGCTAAAAAGAAAAGTAGACTTTCTGAAGAAGACTCAGAAAATTCCCGTATGGAAACTTGAAGAAACTTTTCTGAAAAAGAAAGGTATATTTGAATTCGAAGTAATTTGGAAACTGAAAAAGTTTCTCAAAATGGCGACCACATTTGTTACAACAAAGAAATTTGACGTTAGCTCAGTTACGAAATTGACTGGCTCGGAAAACTACAGGGTATGGAAAATGAGGATGGTGGCAGTGTTCACTGCACACGAATCCATACATGTTGTAGATGGAACGTTGAAACGACCACCCAACACGGCTGTTGAGGACAGGAAGGCTTGGAATCAGAAAGCCCATGAATGTTTTACTGCCATTCTCATGAGCATATCTGATGAAGTGGTAGAAAGAGTATCAAGTTGCAAAAATGCCATTGAAATTTGGGCAAAATTGGCAACTATGTATGAGAGCAGCGCTGGAGAGAACAAGCAGTTGCTATGGAAGAGATTTTATAATGTAAAAGCAGATGATTCACCAGTCAAAACGATGTGTGAAATTCAAGGTATTGCGGCTCAACTACAAACCTTAAAGGTTACTGTAGATGATGAGCAAATCGTAGCCAGGGTCCTGTCCAGTCTGATGGATGACCGCTACAGGCAGTTTAGAGAAGCTTGGCGATCTGCGGAAACAGGGAAACAGACGTCAGCACATTTGCTAGAAAGACTTAAAGTCTGGGAATTAGAAGAAAATGAATTTTCACACTCAACGTGTGAATCAGGAAACAAGGCATTTAAAATTGGACGGAAGAGGAAGTCTAAGGAAGAAATTGCCCAATTGAAGAAGAAGTTTCCGTGTCACAATTGTAACCAGAAAGGTCACTGGAAGAGTGAGTGTCCAAATGCAAAATCCGAGAAAATGGAAGAAGGACATGTACCAGTGAACAAAGCATTTTTTGCTGGCATGCACGCAGCCACAGGAAAGTCAGAATTGGAAAGCGCCAAGTCAGCAAATGACTTTGAGCAGAAAATTAGAAGTTACCAGGATTTGTTCAGTCCTGTTGTTAAAGAAGCTAAGTCCCAAGAAGAGCATGTCACCGTAAAGGAGACAGAAACAGAAGAAACTGAAGAAATGGAACCTACTGTGGAAGTAGGAAAACCACTGAAGAAAGCTATATTAGCATTATTGATGTTGCTATTCATGATGCTAGCAGGAATCAATCTGAGTATTACGCCTGTACAAGGTGTACAAGAAAACGGAATCACTGGAATTTTGTGCGAGGAAGAATGCACAAATGAAAAAAATGAAATCTGTCCACTGGAATTGAGCAACAAGACAGAAGTCAGAAGCAAACGAATGATGAATTTTGTTGTTGAAGCTATTAAAGCTGTAAAGGCTTTAGTAATGAAGATAAACATGAAACAGCAGAAAAATGGAAATATTAGTCGCATAGACTACTCTGAAAAAATAATGCAAGTTTTGACCTCTCAGTTTAAGGAGGGCAACCTGGATGAAGCAAAGAAGAAAATCAAAGTTTTAATGACTTTTGTAACAGTAGCCGTAATGGTAATCTTAACAGGTTACACAGTTTATCATGTATTCCATGCATAATTATCGCAGTGGAACTTTATTGCTGTAAAAGCAAGTAAAGAATTTTGTATGCTAAAGGAAACGCAGTAATAGAAAATAAGCAGCAGCGTAGCAGAAGGAAACAGAAAAGGAACAACACCAGCGAGATGAAAACCCCAACATAACGTTTGAGGAGGGTGTTAAATATAAGTATATTATGTCAGCAAACGTAATGTTTGTGTGGTATAGAAGATGAAATGAATGAAGTTTGTTATGCTATGTAAGAATATTATGTATGTACTAAATTGAAGTCGAAAGAAGTGGAATGCTGCGCAAGCACATTCCAGGTAATATGACACTATTATTATTGCTGGTCATTGAATAGGCCAGCACATACGCATAATTATTGTTACCTTACTAATGTTAAGCCGCGTATATAAATAGACAAATAAACTGATCTCGAATCAATTGTCTCAAACAATTCAACAATATGAATGTGCACAATTATTTTTGTCTGGTGTGTCATGTTTTGTTGTTATTTAAAGTGTAAGGATTGGTTGTGGAAAACTATAGTATTGTGAGATTCAATAGGTTATTATTAAAAGACAAGTATCAAGACAAGCTAACAATGTTGGCAACCTATTAAGGTTATCCAACTCGAGTCGTATATGTATGTTTCACTTTCTCCCCACCTAACACTTATAAATAAAGAAACTAAGTTAGCGCTGTAGACAAGCAGTAGTATTTGCAAGACAATTGAAACAAACACTTTGTGCTTATTGCTCATTATTTGTGAAACCTCAGCTAGTACAATATTTCTCGTTTGTAAATAAAATGTCGCATGGTCTTTTCAGTGATAAACATGCCAGGCTAGTATAGAACTTTGTATCAATTTAAACCTTAAATTCGATTAGGATATTTATCTATGTTTATTTAGAACTCATTATTGGATCTTCACACACAATACTTAGGAAAATCTGCTGTTGTTTTGTAAATAAGCTACTGTAGTACTGTTAGCAAACAGTATTGATAAATGGTTGAAACACACCTTGTACTTATTGTTTGCAAAAACGCAGCCACAATGTAATTCCTGTTTAAAAATGTCTGGTGACCTTTTAGTGAAAACTATACAGGAATCATACAGTGTTTTTATAAATCCAAACGTTTAGCGTAAATTCCATTTTAAATCCGCAAGCATGCCAATCAAACATAAACAATTTGTTAATAAAATTTTCTTAATATTTACAATTTCTTTGGCTGTACATGGGTACATTGAAATATATCCTTTACAATATTACAACGAGCGACATCTACATAATGACTCAGGAGTTAATTTAGAGTTAAGCACTTTAGTTTGTTCTTCGTCTTCGTGTCTTCACATCGTCTCTAACTTTCAAGGTTTAGATCTAAAACCCAGTCAGGTGCCAATGCTTTTACGAAGAACCGCTCCTGTTATTCCAGTTTTTCGTTTATTAGCACAAACTGCCACCGATGAGTATTTTCGAGTTTTGCCGTTTGAGTGGATACAAAACAACATGTCTAAGAAGTTCATTAATACGAACAGTACGTTAACTTGTTCATCTAAATATTTAATGGGAGATTTAAATAAGTATTTTAGTTATCAATCGTCAAAAGTTCACTATTTCTGCAACATAATAAACCGTCGATTGTTCGTAGTGTCTAGTCGTTTATGGAATGGTGAATTGAATATACACATATTACCACCAAAAGTAAATCTTACAGATCTCAAAGTATGGTTTTCAACAGAGTGGTGGCTTTGGTTTCCTAGTACCAATTTTCTTGGATCGTTTCCTGGTCCGAAAATCCGATTATTGTTACTTAGGGACACAACCGATTTTAGCTGGATAAGTTGGATTAATATCTACCAACAGGAAACAGTGCAGGACGAGTTACTAATAATAGCATCAGTAAGTGAGTCCACAAAGCAATCAAAACTCAGATTGCTCCTAACACCCTGTGATAGGTGCAATAATAGCATTAATATTATTGCCAAATACAATCCAAAGCATCAGGGTGGCTTTTTATACATGTATATATAGATTTTGTCCATTTTTACATGTATAAATGTATAAATACATGGAAATATGGAAATAACATGGAAAAATGTTAAAATACAGCCAAAAAAATCATATGACTATATTTACACCTATCATGAGGAATCAGAAGAGGGTTTTAATTAATTTAGAAGCATACGAAACGTTTAAATGGGGTTTTTAAAACATGTTAAAAGCTTAAAACTCAAACATTTGGTTTCATTTTATAGAAAAAATCAAAATTTTCAGGAATATTTCCATAATTTACATTGTCCATGTAAAAATTCCAAGTATTTTTAACATGTAAAAAATATTTTTTACATGTTATTTCCATGTTACATGTATTTACATCCCGCCACCCTGCAAAGCATACAGGAATTACGCTTTATGATTTAATTGATAGTGTTTTCAAAACAACTCAAAATATTTCACGGTGGTTTGTACTGATACCGTATAACTTTGACTGGTTTATTTGTCCAAAATGTTTTAAAACCAAAGTTACCAACTTCAAAGAATCAATTCAAAAACAACAGGTTGAGAATTTACTAAAGTTTATGATTTCTTCTCTTTGGGTAGATATTTTAGTGCCAAATTTTGTACTAGATACTTATGGATCTCTCCGCAAAGGACCCACTCTAAATGTAAAATATTTCCTAGGCTACGATTCTGACAGTGTGATGTATTCGATGGACTATCCGGCTTGGCAAATGAGATTTGTAACTTGTGGTCGTACTGACGGGGAAAACATTATGCTTCAAAGCTTTTTTGGAAGTTTTCAAACCAACGTTTGGATAGCTATTGTTATTCTTCTAGCTGTTGTGCTGCCTATTTGCACTTTTGTTCTTAAGACTGTATCAAAGTTTTCATTGACTTTGCCTGAAATAGTAGAAATTTCAGTAAAGCTATTATTAGAACAAGCTGACCCTTTTCCGGAATATATACTCAAGTGTTCAAAATACAGATTATTTGCTGCATTTACTATACTTGGTATGTTGGTTGTTAACAACGCCTACAAAAATGACAAGGTCTATGAAGTTTTGGTTCAAAGCAAAAACCATCCGTTAAAATACTTAAGCCAGCTTATAGATGCAAAATATACAATATTCTCGGAAGTGGCTTTAGCGGAGTTCTATTTTGTTGAAGAGAATAAATGTGTTACCGAAGCAGTGACTTTGTTTCCTGTGGAGCACTATGATGTAAGACATACAAGCATAACTAACAAATGTGCTGGAGCGTTTTCGCAAATAGCCTTTCAAAAGTTGAAACTGACAAATGGAGAAGAATCTCAAATTCCAACTTTATTTAACCAAAGCATACAATCCTCAAGATTATCACATTCGGCTAACGAACGATTAGAAGAACTATTAAATCGTAGAAATGATATAACGGATGAAGAATCTGCATATAAATTAAGTCAAGCGGAAAAAGAGTCAACCATAAAAAGTCTTAGAAAGTGTAAAAATGTAGCTTTTATGCTTTATGAAACACAAATTGCGGAATATGAATCTGCTGTGCGGCCACTGGTTGGTAACAAATGGTCTACTGGACAGGAATACCTACTTAATTACAAAATTGGCTTTTCTTTACACGGTTGGATTCCTCAATTCATTTTAAAGCGAATTCGAGGAATAGAAAGCTCTGGTATATGGAACTGGTGGATACGTTTAATTACTAAAGACATAATCAAAATCCGATACGCACACAATATTGACATATTTCAACATAGAAACTCAAACTCAGATGTTGGCCTTGCTAAGGTATTGTGTGATAAGTTTAAATTGGTTTTCTACATTTTAGCTATTGGTCATTTTGTAAGTTGGTTGTCGCTTGCACTTGAAAACTTTGTGTGTCAATTTTGTTAAAAATCACTCACATGCCCTTTTGGTGGAAGGTGTGTACAAATTAAGGAACAGTGGCTTTTTTACAAGTTATTTTACAAACGACTCTTTTACAAAATATTATGGTCCATTAACAAATACGGTAAATGCATGATGAATGAATAAATGATTGTTTATGTAAATTGTCATGTTAAATTGTGTATGTTGAATTGTGTTTTGTACCATTTTAAATTGGAATTCATTACAGCATATATCTGTATGTTAAAATATATTGTCTCAAAACTAGCCTCTACCATTATTTGGCTAAGTGTTTACCTCTTCTGCTATCGTAGTATATTGCTGCAATTTTTATGTCATAAATATTTATCCTAAGAAGTAGGATTAAAAAAGACTTTAATGACAAACAAACATTTTGTTGTATTGATTCCAGATATTTTATGTACTAAGAGTGGTAAAAGTTTATGTCAGCCTTACGCTTCTTAAATGTATTTGCATAACATTAATTTGGCTCTCTTTTTAACTCGAACAAAAATGAAGTACAAAGTTACCAGTTTGACAATTCGAGTGCGTTAAAGAAAACACAGACTATTTCATTTAAAACCAGTGTTTTGATATTATTTGATTTTGATACACTTTGGTTTCTACCTTTCTAAATAAATACTACTGAAAAATAAACACATAAAATGATATATTTTTATCAAACTTGGAACAAAATTCAACTCTTGCAGATATTCTTAATTCAAATTAATAGTCAATATATACAAATACAACCCGTTAGGTTTCAGAAAGATTTGCTCCAGATTTCAAATTTAACAGAGGTTGATCTAGGGCTGAGCACAGTGTTTTGTCCTTTGTGTCTGATAACCATCACAAATTTTGTAGGACTAAATATAAAATCAATGACAACTCCAATACTCTTAAAGCGACCAACCCCAGCACGTGTAACATATTACAATTCGCAAATAGGAAAAGAAATTGAATACCTTGAGGCTGTCCCTTTTGAGTGGAAGCAACGTGCAAATCACATCTTTGTTTTAAAGCCAAATAATTTTACATGTGCGTCAAAATATCTGTTTGTAGGACTTTTAACTACTCATAGCTTATGTACCAAGTTAAATCACACTTGGTTTTTATTGTCCAGCCGCACTTGGAATGGTGATTTAAACATACACGTCTTACCTCCTAAATTTAATTATGATGATTACGAATTTTGGTACTCCAGCGACTGGTGGTTGTGGTTCCCTAACGATGAAATCAGATTTCCAAAATTGCGAATTCGTTTGCTTTTGCTACTAGATATAAATAACTTGGAGTGGATTCACTTATACAGACAAAGAACAATGAAAAACGAGCTAATGATTGCAGCTTCAATATATCAGTCCTTTAATCACTCAAAACAACGTTTGCTTTTCACATCTTGTACAGCATGTAAAACGATTACTAATTACAATCAAGAACTGTTACAGGAGCATGCAGAGGAAAGCAGTGCCTCATATTACACTGCATTGGAAAGCATTCCCAGAAGCACGCACAATATGTCTGACTGGAGCATATCGGTACCCTACAGTTTTGAATGGTTTATGTGCTCAGATTGCTTCAAAACAAAAGTTAAGGATTTCAGACATTCAATAAAAGCCAACAAAGTTGAGAATCTGTTAAACTTTATGGTTTTTTCGCTTTGGGAACGTGTCTTTTCTCCAAATTTCGTTCCAAATATGTTTGGACCGTACACAATAGAAAAGCCCTTAATGAAAGTATCGTATTTCCTAGGGTATGATATTGACATTGTGACTTACTCGATGAAGTATCCCGCGTGGCAGATGAGGTTTGTAAGTTGCGGCAATGCAAACGAAGAAAATATTATGTACAAAAGTGTTTTAGGAAGTTTTCAAACAGAAGTGTGGATAGGAGTTCTTATCGTTGTATTTATTGCAGTACCTGCTTGTAACTTTTTATTTGTGTTCAAGCTTAAGGTTTCTTCGAACAGCACGAGAATATTAGATATATCTGCTAAGTTATTACTAGAGCAGTCAAGCCCTTTTCCAGAATCTACACTCAAAAATACAAAATGCAGACTATTTGCTGCATTTACCCTACTTGGCGTACTTGTTATTAGCAATGCTTATAAGAACGACAAGGTTTATGAAGTGCTGCTTCAAAGTAAAAACCATCCATTAAAATATTTAAGTCAGCTTATTAGTTTAAATTATTCAATTTTTTCGGAGGTGGCTCTAACCGAGATGTATTCTGTCAAAAATAATAGTTGCATTACAGATGACATACTTGCATTCCCAGTTGGCCACTACGTTATAAACAGCGATTTCAAAACGAACATTTGTGCTGCAGCAATTTCTCAATTAGCTTACCAAAACGTAGTAATGGTAAATGGCGGTGAACAATTGGAAACTCCTAGATTACTGAACGAAACTATTAGGCGTTCTAAAATTTCAGATTCTGTTACTAAACGGATAGAAGACTTTAAAGTGAGCAACCATAATACAACAGAAGAAGAATTGGTAAGGCTGATTAGTGAAGCTGAAAAAGAGTCGACTATCAAGACACTTGCCAAATGCAAAAACACGGCATTTGTTTTGTATGAAACACAAATTGCGGAGTACGAGTCTATGGTGAAGCCTCTTGCACGACAAAAATGGTCTACCGGAAAACAATTTCTGCTTGACTACCAAATTGGCTTTTCCTTCTATGGATTTGTTCCCGATTTTTTAAGTAAGCGAATTCGAGGTGTAGAAAGTTCTGGTATTTGGAACTGGTGGGTGCGTTTTATTACAAGAGACATTGTTAAAATTAGATATGCACACAAAGAGAAGTTATCTTCTAATAATAATGCAGCGTCAAATCTTGTTCAATCTGATATATTGTCGGACAAGTTTAAGATCATACTTTATATAATGGGTGTAGGGTATACCATAGGACTTGGTATTCTCACACTCGAAGGTCTTGTAGTTTTATGTTTTAGAAAATGGCTATTAAGAAAGGGCGTATATATATTTAGATGTATGTTTCTACGTACTTAGCATAAACATAAAACTGAGTAACTATTTGCTATTCCTTTGTTTGCCACAAAGAATATATTTTGTGTAAATATATATGTTATCAATATCAAACGTTCCGAAGCAACCAGAATTTCTCATAATTGTAGTTATTTTTTTAAACATTATATTTTGCAGCAGCCGTAGAAGTATATCAGAAAATTTTTTAATCACTTATTTTATATTTTTTATATCACCTAGATATTTGCAAAAACATTACATTACAAGAATAACGTTTACAGAATGACTAATCAAATTCTCAAAAAAGTTTCTTGGAGTGGCTTCGTCTAGCACCGCACTTCCGTAGAAAAATTGTAATGGTCGTTGAGCTTCAATTTTCAAGCGCAATATTTTCACAATTTTTCGCTTTTTTTATATCAAGTGAACAGGCAGAATTGCCAATACCTGTTTAGTTTCTCAGGCCATTTTGTATTTAACAAAATTAGGCTAATTGTATGTGGAGCACACGCTAGCGGAAGTACTGACCACAAAGATATATAGTGAGAATGGGAATCATTGAGTCAATGACATTGACATTAAAGCATACATTAGGAATGGCGATGTTTTCTAACCGTTTACCAATATCCATGAACCGACTACATTTAAAGCAAAACCTACCGACATTATCACAGCTCCCGCTGATCTAACAAAACTGGACACAATTTGGCTAATATAATACAAATGTGTATAAAATCTAAGCGTCGTTTCAGTAGGGTTCAAACCAGGGCTGCTTCCCTTTGTGTAAATAGGATTTTATGCATGGGATTTTGGTAGGCGGCCGCGTGCCCTCAGCCGAAATGTTTATAGCCCCATGCACCTTAGCCCCCTGCCCCTAGTCGCAGTATTCATAGTTCCCGAGCTGGGGGCTGGGGGCTATAAATATTTCGGCTGGGGGACGCGACCGCCTGCCAAAATCCCATGTATAAAATTGCATTTAACCACAAAGGAGAGCAGCCCTGGTTCAAACGCTAAATGGTTTTCAAACTGGAAACAATTAAAGAACAGAAACAAAAGGCAGAAAGAAACTAGGTTGCCAGCGTTCCACTTATTTGGACCCGGTCATGATTATCAACATTAAACGAATTATTACGCAGGTAGTTTTTGAATACGAATATAATTGTGGGAAGTAATGTTTTAAAACAAAAGATGTGGGATCTATATTCAAATACACTGCCACTGGTCCTAACACAATACCAACCGCAAATAGAATTCCAACAATTAGGACTCCAAGAATGCCTGACATATCCACATTTAGTTTGTTTTGAGCCAACCTTCGTACGACTATAAATTTATAATTAAGGTTTGAACTACGTTGAATCTCAAGACTTACATTTAATTTCATCTAAGTTAATAAACATACCTTCAAATTGCAAGTAAATTGTTTTTGAGTCCACTGCGTATCCAACCATTCGCTGATCCTTCCTTATAAGGCGATCAAGTTTCCACAATATGTTCATTCCATTCATGAAAAAGTCATATCCCGTGCTTAACATCGTTATCTTAATCAGAAGAGGAAACAAAACCACAAGTGGTACTTGTAAATAAAAGAAAACCAGGTTACCAGATATCTTGGCGTATCGGTTGACCATTTCAGACTATAATTAATAACCTCTTGTAAACAATAATCACCATCGTAAAGAGTGTTAACAATTACATAGTAAATAAAAAGGTAAAAGTTGTCTTCAGTTGGCTTCAGATTTGCAAAGTTTGGAAAAATTGACACTACAAGCAATGTAAGAATACTTGAAATGACTAAACAAGCTATCGTTTAGCTCAAACGTTTCCATTGTAAAGACCTCGTTGTATATTAAAGTGCAAACAAATATTAGTTACAAGAATTTTTAGAATCCTTACAAGTATTACTAAATAAAAAGTTCAGTTTTAGATAGGTATTGCAAAATTGGCTACTTTTTGGGAATTGGAACGGTGGTGTCACAGTTTGCCTCGGCACTTGCGGAGGGATTCAGTTTTAAAATTTGGGAGACATGTGCTGAACACATCCAGCAGCAGCAGCAGAATTCACACCCCAAAAATCATCGTCATCCTCGTCCGCAGCGCTCCACCACCACCACCAAACCCACTACTACTACTACTCTCCTTCTCTACCTTGCCAAGAGCAAGTTTGTTTTTTTTTGTCCTGTGTCATTTGGCCATTAAAATTGTAAAATAACAAATTATTCTTTAAATAAAGTTGACGAATAACTGCTAAAAACTGCCTACAAGTCACTGAATTATTTTCTGGTTTCACTGATCCTGAGATCCGAACCTTTCTGAAGAATAGTGTGATGCGACTGATTTTTGGTGCATAAAAATTTTAGGCACGCCCATACTCATCAAAATTAGTTGTTGAGCGCCCGAAAACGCCCCAATTAACAACAATAGGCATGCAAGTAATAAATTAATACTTTTGTTGAATGTTGTTGTAATGTTGTTGAATGGTTTAAATGGATGGAAAGTGTGTTCGTGGGCTCTGGCAGGTATAACTTTGCGTCTGTAGTCCTTCAATTCTAACTGTACTTAACCTTCGTCCATATTAAACTCAATGTTGTTTTTAACTTTAACAAAATACTTCAAACGGATCTTATAATGCACAATTTTTATTCACAAAAATACCATTTTTATTCACAAAAATACCAAATTTATTCACAAAAATACCATTTTTATTCACAAAAATACCATTTTAATTCACAAAAATATCATTTTTATTCACAAAATACCATTTTTATTCACAAATACCCGAATAATTTGAATAGAAACACGATATAGTATCATGGATACCACTAGCAATTATTACGTAGCAGAGCATAGTGAAGCTAGTATTGAGACTGTTATTATGTTTGTCCGTCTGTCTGTCTGTGTGTGTGTGAGCACGATACAAGTCAGACGAATTGTCAGAATGACACCAAACTTGGTACAGTGATTTTTGGGGTCATCAGGAGGAATGCTATTGATTTTGAACCTGATCGGTCATCCCCCTGGGGTAATAGGGGGAGGTAACCCTCCTGACCATATGCCTTGTCAGATTCGCACCAAATTTGGTATCGTGATTTATTGGTCCACCGTTAGAAACCCTATTGATTTTGAACATGATTGGCGACCCCCCTGGGGTAGTAGGGGGAATCAACCCCCTGACCATAAAATTATTCAGAATCATACCAAATTTGGTACAGGGGTTCATTGGGTCATGGGAAATAGCCCTATTGATTTTGAACCGGATTGGTCGTCTCCTTGGGGTAATAGGGGAGGTGACCCCTCGGATAAAACTTGGTCAGAATCGCACCAAATTTGGTACATTGATTCATGAGAAATAATCCGATGACTTTTAACCTGATTTCTCATCCCCCTGGAGTAGTATAGTGAAGCGAGTCAGAGAAACAGACAGACATCCATTTGGCTCAGCTACGTGTTTGAAAGGATCATTAAATTTGCAATTTGTGATCAGAAGATACAGATGTTAGTACTTGTTTTCTCCCTAATTTTGCTATCACTCTTGAAAAAAAATCACGGAGAGGGATCGAAAGCTCGAGTTTGAATAAAATATCAGCTTCTATGGCCCAAAATTCACTACGAATAAAATACTTCCGTTAAATGTCAAGCATGTATCTGGGCTGCCTTTAGCAGTGACACACACAGGGGCAATGACGATTACATTTAAAATATGAAAGGCAGAGTAATTTCATGAATGAGACAGGTCACATTTAATAGAAGACGTTGTGGGCTTTCTGATGCAAAAAACCGCATGTCGTGGCACAGCCTTGTTCCCGAGATATCCGAGGTCAAAGTTGGGATTTTTACATTGTGGGTATAGCACGTTGCGGCACAATGGTTCGAAGGCGCACCTGCATAAATGCACCAATGTGTGCAAACGTGCCATGCCCACAATGTAAAAATCCCAACTTTGACCTCGGATATCTCGGGAACAAGGCTGTGCCACGACATGCGGTTTTTTGCATCAGAAAGCCCACAACATCTTCTATTAAATGTGACCTGTCTCATGATATTGCTATGCCTTTCATATTTTAGATGTAGACAAACGACAATGCTCTGAGCCCTGTGTGTGACATTATAACAGTATAGGAGAAGTTACATATATTGGCATTTATGTTTCGCCATTCAATGCACGCTCCATGTATTTTCGTAAAACCTTAGTGTTGGTTCATTAGTGAGCCCCAGAATAAAAAAATAATTTCAATTCGAAATATTAGGATTCACAATTTTAAAAAGCTAGGTCAGGTTGCAGGTCCCATAAACAACAAAATTTTAGAGCTACTGCTGTACTTTTATTTCTACTTATATAATGTATTACTGAAACCACTCGCGCTTTTAATAATTTATAGGTTGCTTACTACATTAAAATTTTAAGTTACTGTTAGGAAAATATTACAATTTAATTTTTACAGCAGTCGACTGAGAACTTCTGATGGGTGGCCTTTTTCGACAGCATAATCGTATGCTGTTTTTCCTTCCTTATTTTCGTTAGTCTTGCTTACTCCGGCGCTAATCAACATATCAACTATTTCCAACAATACTACTTCAGATGATTTGTAGTCATGCACGACGCTTTGCAGTGCGTTGTCCCCATCGCCGTCAATCACGTTACAATCGCAGCCTAACTCCAAAAAATACTTCAAGAGCTCAGGATGGCCAAAGCTGGCGCATAATAGTACTGCATTGGTACCATGATTATTTTTGACTGACCAATCCGCTCCAACGCTGATCAGATACTTCGCAAAGTCAATACTCTGGCCACTCTGCACTGCGTAAAGCAAAGGTGTATTTCCGTCGTAATCGGTAGCATTGACTTCACATCCCAATTCTACAAAATATTGCAGCTGATTCACAAGACCACAATAGGCACAACAATGCGTAACGTTCATACCCTGATTGTTTTGAGCTGACACGTTTGCACCAATTTCGACCAAATATTTTACAAACTCAATACTTTGTTTACTCCATACGGCATAAATTAAAGGTGTGTTTCCCTCCTGATCACCAATATTTACGTCGCAGCCCAGGTCAACAAAGTACCTTAGATGCTCCAAAAGACCCTTCAGTGCACATATGTGTGTTGCATTTCTATCATGATTGTCATGCACGGTGCAGTCAGCACCAAGACTAACCACATATTTAATAAACTCGAGGCTTTGACTTTCACCAAGTGCACTTAGTAAAGGTGTATTACCCTTCTGATTGACTGCATTTAAGTCGCAACCCAGCTCCGCAAAGTAAGTGAGGTGTTCAAGGAGGCCCTTATGTGCACACAGATGTGCTACACTGATACCCTGATTGCACTTAACTAAACAGTCGGCCCCAACACTTACTAAGTACTTCACCAATTCAAGACTTTGCTTTTCCGCTGTTGCTATATGCAAAGGTGTCCAGCCAGCCTGATCAGTCGCGTTCACTTCAAACCCTAGCTCCACAAAGTACTTTAAATGTTCGAAAAGTCCCTTACCGGCACATATATGTAACGCACTGACACCCGACTTGGTCGTGACCGACCAGTCGGCACCATGTCTAACCAAAGCTTGTACTACATCAATATCTTGCCGCGCGACTAGTGCAAGATGAATAGGTGTGTTGCCATTATGATCATAAACATTCATGTCATAGCCAAGTTCTGCTAGGTAGTCAAGGTGTTTTAACAATCCTTTACATGCACATATATGCACTGAATTCAAGCCGTGATTGTCTTGAGCTGATAAGTCTGCACCGATTGCAACCAAGTCTTTTATAAACTGAAGAACAATTCGTTGACGTAAAGCTAAAAGCAAAGGTGTATTTCCGTTGTTATCAGTAGCGTTTATTGCACATCCTAGGTCTAGAAAGTACTTTACGTTCTCCAAATGGCCCACTTTGGCAGCAATATGTGCTGCATTCTGACCGAGATTGTTTCGTACTGAGGTATCTGCACAAATACTGACCAGTTGTTTTAGAAACTCTAGATTTCGTCGTTTGAATACAGCGAGAAGCAGAGGTGTGTTGCCATCATGATTAGTGTCGTTCAATTCTAAACCAATTTCTAAAAAATATTGTAGATGCTCGAAAAGGCCCTCTTGAGCACAAATGTGTACAGCATTCATTCCTTGATTGTTTCGGGCTGACCAGTCAGCCCCAGTATTGACCAAATATTTTACAAAGTCAAGTTTGCAAGTGTGTGGCCAACATAGTGAAAGGAGTAACGGTGAATTTCCATCGTTATCAATATCATTCACTTTGCACCCAAGTTCCAAAAAGTATTGTAAGTGCTCAAACAGACCTTTGCTGGCGCAAATATGGGTTGCGTTCTTTCCAAGATTGTTTTTGGCGAAAAAATCTGCCTTAAGTCTCACCAGATGTTTGACAAAATCAAGACTTTGTCGTGCGCATAATGCAGAAAATAAAGGTGTATCTCCTTTTTTATCAGCTACGTTTACATTGCATCCAATTTCCACAAAATAGTTGAGGTGCTCACGAAGACCCTCCTGAGCACATATGTGTACTACGGTAATGTTGCATTCTTTGTTGTTCGTGAGCAACCAGTCGCCACCACTTGCAACCAGTGTTTTTACTAACTCAATGCTTCTTCCATTTAATAGTGCAGTTAACAAAGGCGTCCACCCATCCTCATCAGTTGTGTTTACTTTGCAGCCCAGTTCAGCAAAAAAAATAAGATGCTCCAGGAGACCATTCGCAGCGCACATTTGTATTACATTGGTGCCGTTTTCGTTCACGGCTGCACAATTTGCACCGAGGCTGACCATGTACTTAACAAATTCAATGTTTTGCTTTTTCAATACTGCTGTATGCAATGGTGTATTTCCATCATCATCTTGTGAGTTAGCATCACATCCCAATCCCAAGAAATACTTAAAGTGCTCCCGAAGGCCGTTGCTTGCACAAAGATGCATTACACTTCTACCTTCATCATTTCTTGCTAAACACTCTGCACCTCTGTTGACCATGTACTTTGCGAAATGAAGACTTTGTTTATTGCGTAAAGCAACAAGCAAGGGTGTATCACCATACCTACTAACAGCATTCAGATCGCACCCCAGATTTATAAAGTAATCCATGTGCTCTAAAAGACCATGCATAGCACATATGTGTATTGCATTGTAACCGTCATCGCCATTAACGAAACAGTTTACACGAAGACTGGCCAAATATCTGATGAACCCCATACTTTGTCTGCCATGGAGTGCCAGAAGCAATGGCGTTCTTCCATGGATGTCAGCTGTGTCTACGTCGCACCCCAATTCCACAAAGTACTTTAGATGATCTAAAAGGCCATTTGTAGAACATATTTGTGCTACATTGACACCACGATTGTTCTTAGCTGAACATTCCGCCCCAAGACTGATCAGATACTTTACGAAGTCAAGATTTTGTTTCTCGGTTAATGCCTCAAGCAAAGGTGTGTTTCCATTCTCATCAGATGAGTTCACTTCGCACCCTAGTTTCACAAAGTACTTAAAGTGTTCCATGAGTCCCCCGCCAGCGCTCAAAATTATGGCTTTGCAGGCGTGGCTACTTTTAATTGTCCAATCTGCGTCACGTTGTACCAAATGTTTTATCAATTCCAGTCTTTGTTTTTTCTTTAGTGCCAAGTGTAATGCTGTAACACCAGAATTATCAACTGCCGAAATGTTCACAGAAATTCCTTGAGAACTTATAATTTCAGACTTACTACCGCATACGAGAAGCAGGTCTAAGGTATCTAGCGGCAAGTTGGATATATACATAACGGCAAAGTGAAGTGGTGTACGTCCATTAAAACCAGGCCAATTTAATAACTCAGTAATGTTTTTTGGAGAGATTTTGCTATTCTTACTTTCTTCATGAATTGGGATATTTAGTTTTTGTAATGTTGCTTGTGGGTTGAAGCAAAGTCCTCCCAATAACCGTATTACCTCGTGTAACGTAATAGCCGACGACGTGACTGCTGCCAAATGTAAAACTGTATTATAGCTAGAGTCAATCGCGTAGGGATTTGCCCCTTTGAAAAGAAGTAGTGTAAACATTTCCAAGTTGTAGTTGCGTAAAGCCAGCAACAATGGAGTTCCGGCATACTGAATATATGTAGCCTCCATTTCAATGAGCGAGTAATCAAAGTCGATTAAAAAAAGAACAATTTTTTTCTCTCCATAATTTACTGCATCAATAAAGATACACTCAAACACTTGTTTGAATTTCTGGTAAAGTGCAGGAGAGATTATTCCTGATAAACTTTCAACTAAGTTTTGCTCAGCTTGAGTTTTTGTTTTGAGACTCCTCCAAACCATACTTTCATTTTTGGGATCTAACTCTGTCATACTCATCAGGTACATTATGATTCTCAACCTCAATCGGCTCTCCCTTTTTGTATGTAATATACCATGTAAGTGCAATTTACATATAGTTGGATCTAAAATCAGATTCTGGGCGTTGCCTTTTACAAATAGAAAATGTGCTAAATTCAACAAATCAATATCTTCCATGTATTCAATTGCTCGATTAAACACTGTTCGGCCGTCATAATCAACTGCTTGTATCTCTACCCCATTTTCAACTAGAAATTTTATTGCCCTCAGATGGATGTTATTAGCAAGCAATGGACTTTTGCATTCTTTGGCGTTATTATACTCCCAAGCTTCCTGGATTAAGCCTTCGCATTTTGACAAAAGCAGCTGAGCTACGTCAATTCTCTTTTCAATGCGTTCTTTATCTAAATATCTGGTTTCTTCTACGCAAATGTGGAGCAGTCCCATTCTCTCAACAGGAATTCTATCAACAAAATCTTGAACAACTTCATAGTCTGCACGCCAAACAACTATGTGCATTGTTTTTGACATATCACCTTGTTCACCAAGTTTCATGATGTCAACCATGAGCACATTTTGTAGAAATTTAAAAATCTCATGTATAGCTTTTTTACTACAAAACGCTGCTGCAACACTCAAGACGTTACATAATTTGTCTTTGCTTTCCATCTTGTAATCTTTTTGGCGAGAATTTGAGGCACATTTCAAAAGAACGTTTAGTAGCTCTTCAATGTCAGCTTGCAAACATGCTTCAAGTGTAGCAAAAAATCTGGACTCTAGGGGCAAAATCCTTTCAGTACACAAACATTCCAATTTGTTACCACCTGTATTAGTTATCGTATCATTAAGAAAATAAGCAACAACGCCTTCGCGAAGAGTATGGTATTTTAAAACCTCCCGTCCAAACCAATCTTTGCGTTCTTCTCCAGGAAAAAACAAAGAGTCAAATGCCAGTTTCTCTATCAAACGAGAATAATTTCTTTTTCTGCACTTATTTGTTTTTGTATCTGCAAAAAGCGTCATGGAGAGGTATTCAGCAACTAAATATTCTGCAAACGTTCGATGTAAAAATTCAAAATCTCCGTTGTTGTACTGACTTTTCTCCAAAACTCCGGATTGAGTGATATGTTTTAAACTCAAACCTTCAAAGTTGGTTACGTAAGACGAAAGCTGCATTGCAATGTCTGGAAAGATTAGTTGAAGTGCATGCCAAGCATGAAAACTTTTCACTTTACAGCTAATATCACATTGATTGCCAGCAGAATCAATCTTGGTCATGCAGTCGAACTGGCATTTGGTTTCTCCAAGTTGGCCAATCATGTACTTTTGGTATATTTTGGAAAGAGAGTTCACAAAGTTTTCAGAGAGCTGTAGGGAGATTTCGCGATGTTGGTCTGCGTAAACAATAGCTGATTTGCCATATACTTCTGCTATTAATCTGCACTGAAGAGGTACACCGGCAATGATATTCTCCTTTTCTTTCAGCAGTTTTTTAATTTCCATTAGACAAAACTCTGCATATTCTTGAAGCTTTTTCACTTTACTGGATGGTTCTTTCTCTGTCCAATACGAAACCAAAAATCTGACTTGGGTTTCCAAGTTAAATGGTTGGATGTTGTAAGCAATAACACCAACTGATTTTTCAAGTTGTGCAAGCACGACAGGACGGGATGTAACAAAAATTCTAGTGTTAGACGAACTTCCCAAGATTGTTTGGAGATATGAGGTTACATGCTCCAGCTCTGCTTCATCGACTTCATCAAGCCCGTCAAAAAATATTTCTACCTTCAAACAATTGTTCTTTGTCATTTCAATAAGAATACGGCTTGCCAGTACGGAAGTTGAGACATGCACCAAAAAAGGCTCTATGGGTGTACATTTGTACTCTATTGGCTTTTCCAGTAGATCCAAATTTCTTAATGGAAAAAATATAACAACCCTATCGGAACATTTTGCGTTTAGTTTCCTTGCTATGTTTGCAAGCAAAAAAGACTTTCCCATACCAGGTGAATCGCAAATACAAATTCCCTTTATTTTCTCATCAAGCAAGGACTCAACAAATTCGTCTTCTGAGACAAGCACATTTTCGCAAGCATGCTGGGTCGTTAAGTATTTACGCAGCAGTTCCGAACCCCCTGACGTAGCTTCCACTATAAACGTGTCCGTAAGTCTTTCATAACTAATTAAATGCACAGGAACGTTCAATTTATCGCATACCCGTTGCCAGTCAATCTCAACGTCAAGGAGAATAAACCGGGCTGAAATTTTATCCTTTAAAAGCTGGCTGGTGGAAGACTCAATTGCATATTTTGAGACAAAATTTCTAAGTATCTGTCTTGTTGCGTTTTTAATGACAAAAACGTCGGAGCTTTCATTTTTGAATACTTCAGGGTTTAATATCAAGTTGCGATAGAGCAGTCTTGGAATGTAAAGAGAGTATGGCTCAGGGATTGTGCCGCGTAGTAAATGCAACGGAGTGTTTTGTTGAAATACATTTTCATGAATTTTCATATGTTCCTCCAAAGATATATTTTTTTGTAACCAGGAGTAGATGGCTCTTATTTGGTCTTCGCCCAGAAGATTTTTTACTTTGTTGGTATTTCCCATAAACCAAACTTCTAACTCGCCGAGTTTTTCAGCGGGAATTTCTAGCAAAACTTTAGCGGCGCCCGTTTGCTTTGTCTCTATGAGCGCTTTTAATAATACATAGTATGAATTCTTTCTACCTTCCAAAATTTTATATAGTAAGTCAGCTTTGCGATTCGGCTCTCTGGTAACTTCCTGCAATGTTTTAAAATTTTAAAATAAGCGCTTATTTCATTTGCGGTAACTCATGGATAAGAAATTACTATAAAATATAACTATTACATAGAATGCGATATCTTACAATTGCCTGGACGTCGTCTTCACCTAGCAAATCCTGAGCCTGCAATTCTGCTAAGAGTAGAGTACTGCAGTTTGTCCAGCTCAGGAGTTTGGGGAGCTTTTTTCGAACATGGGAAATTTGCCACACTTCCATTTTATTAAATTAACCAATGTTATCACGAGGAATAAATGTTACACTTTATAAAAAAACTTCAAGCTACGTGTAAGCACTCACACTTAAACGGGCATTAATTTGAATTAATAGGTCATAATATTTAGTTTTTGTGTAAGTTCAATGGGATTAAAAATTTTGAATGTCTGATTACTTTATGAGTTATAGTAAACTTTTTGTATAGATAATAGTAAATACTTAACGGTACACAGTTTGCTGCAATTTTGTAGTTCAAAATTCGGTAGTCGCTAAATAACCAGAAATACCAAGGATATATTTATTTATTTTTAAGTATTATGATAGGCTGCAACTGCAAATGAGAATGCCTGAGACCGACAGCAGAAATAGCTCTTATAACTGCGCAGATCTAATGTAGCGCGTGATCATATCTATTTGGTTTGTGTTATCTCTCTTTCATTTATTGTTTGTCAAATGAAATCATCACTGAATGTTACATGTCAATCCAAACGTCAACATCAATCAACATGTTGCTGGATTTTTTCACACGGCATTCTTTCGTTGAAAAATGTTTACCAAGACAGAAATAAAATATTCTGATCCCGTGAAATCAAAAGCATAGCAGAGAATCCTCAACATCAACTTTGTTATAAACCCTTTATGCGAATCATGATTACGCGTAAGGGTTTATGCTTTTACTTTGAAATAAATAAATACATGTAGTAAACTTAAACACTACTTAGAAAGTTTAGTCCTCCCTCCTGGTTCGGTAAACACATTTGAGGACAATGCTCCAGGATGTGACTTATCATCAGTTTGTCTTTCTCATGGCATATTTCAATGCCTTAAAACAAAAACTCACAGCATACTTTCATAATATTGTGTGTCAAAATAAAAAGTCAATAGCTGGTGAAAAATACTGGGTGGAGATTTCAATAACTGGGCAATAAACTTTGTAAATATTTTACAACTTTGGCTATATACTATATTGCTTGGGTTTATTGATCCCAATTCACAATCCACAAAGCTTTTGGTACAAGCATTCGTTTTTATTGATTTATTCATCATTTATATATTATATGTTTTTCAATTGTGTTTTATTGAAATATGGTTGTGTGGGTTTTTTTAATATGAAAATGCCGCTTTGTTCAGTCTCCCGACAATAGCAACCCCATAAATTTAGTGGCATATTAAGTTTTTTGGTTAATGTATGTGGATTTGGACAATTTATTGTCAGTTTTGTGTGTCAACATTTTTTACTTTGATACATATTTAAACTACTCATGGATTTATGAACCTGTCCGACTGATATTAGCTAATAAAAAATAAATTAATTTTTTCCAACACGAGACCCGACACCAAGATTATCAGATATGCTCTCAAATAAATTTTAAAAGCTCTACGCAAGGGGTATTTAAGTAAGCATCAATTGATGCAAGAAATCAAAGTTTTACAATTCTTTAAAGGAACTAAATTTGTTTTAGACCTATTTTCCTTTTTTATAAATACTGACATTTTAGGCGCTACAAAAATTGAAATCCGAAATTCATATTAATACTAATGTTGGCCTAATACCACTTATATCTCTATATAATTTAACATGAGAAGAATAAAGTACCATTACGAATGCCTAATTCACTATGTATTTCATTTCAATGCATATCTGCACACACGAATGTCAGTGTTGCTCATACTGTGACGACGTACACATTGCATGGAACATGAGCGTTTGATTCACATTGTTTGGAAAAGTAAAGTCGTGTACACCAAAGTATTCATATCATGTCACATGCTGAACTCGTGTTGGAGTTGGAGACACGGCCGTGTGCAAAATCAACAATCATACGAAATCTGTCTGGAAATTTGATGTATACCAAAGTGTATATTGATATTGGTTATCGTGTTAGTTTATCAAAGTTCAATCAAAATATATTTTCTGCGCAATTACCAACTATAATGATATTCTCTTCAAAAGTAAATACATGAAATCTGGAAGTAGCATGTACAAAGGTTAATAACACAAAAAAATCCAAATTATCTTTCCAACTAGTAAACCATAAGTGCTCCGTTTTAAATAAACTTTTTTGTGGGTTATGGCAACCGCAAAGATACCAAACTGTTAATTTCCAAGCCTATTTCCGACG
Organism: Entomobrya proxima; assembly: GCA_029691765.1. Lineage (NCBI taxonomy): Eukaryota > Metazoa > Arthropoda > Collembola > Entomobryomorpha > Entomobryidae > Entomobrya > Entomobrya proxima. Next base: position 51,347,706 of record CM056168.1, read on the forward strand.
ATTTGGTATATAAGAAGAAGCTTTATGCGCTATGCAAATATACGGTTGAAATATAACCCAAATTCGCGATATGAAGGTCTTACGTAAAATATATCCACAGAAGCTCTCTGACAAAACTGTATTTACTGAAAAACTTTGCGGCACGGAATATTGCAAAAAATATTTAATACAATCTGTCAGCGTTGTAAGATAATAGATTTCATAGTAAAGCAAACAGTATTTTTATTAATGTTTGTATGCAAAAAAATGCCTAATTAAAGCCTGATTTCTGAGTACTTATTGAATTATTAGCGGCCGCTCCGGAGGTTTTATTACTATTATGCAAGTAGTTACCAATTGCGAGTCTATTTGTGAAAGGTAATGTTTTAAAACAAAATATGTGGGATATATTTTTATACACACAGCCACTGGTCCTAACCCAATGCCAACCACAAGTGGAATTCCAACAATTAGGACTCCAAGAATGCCGGACATATCCACATTTGACTTGTTTTTAGCCATTTTACGTATTTCTATAAATTTGTGATTCAATTTTGAATTATTATGAATCCCAAGATTTACAATTAAATTCATCCAAATTACAGGTGGCTGGAGGATAAGAACTAGATTTCTATTTCTCGTTTTGTTTTTACCGCTGCATAACAACGGCAGTACCTCCTCAGCAGTTGACTGTGAGCCCCTACCCCATAGCCCCATGCCCCGTAGCCCCCAAATCTCAGCCCCTATCTCATTAAGGCAGACTTGCAACTGCAACAGCATTTACTAATCAACGACATACTCAGCTCTCTGTATGACCTCTAAGATAGTAGTTAAGAACTACATAAGACCTCCATTTTACTGAATGTGTGTAATTAGGGGAGAGGGGCTATTCTTTTCTGGTGAGGAGATGCGCCTTTGTTTACATGCAAACAGCAATCAGATGTTAGAAATACAAATCGACATGGTATCGTCCAGCCCCCTGTAATAAACATACCTTCAAACAGCAAGTGAAAAAGTTTTGTGTCAGCTGCATATCCAACTTGCCGCTAGAGCTTGGACTTGGGGCCCCACCCCTGCAGGGGACTGCAGGGCCCCAAACCCATGGGGCAGTGGGGGCAATTTTTTCTAGAACCAAGAGCAGGGCAGGGCAGGGGTAAGGCAAGGCGAAAATTTGCTGGGCCCTGCTTTTCCCCATAGTAAAAATTCGTATTTAAATTGGCATTACATACTTCCTCAAAGCATAGACTTTAAGGCACAGATTAACCATTCCCTCCTTAGCAAGAAAAAAGGGGGCCGTGTAAAACTTAGTACACCATTTACTAAATGGCATTTAGTAAATATATTCATTGAAGATGATGGCACTAAATTTGCTAAACCCAAAGTAGATTTTAAATAGGTGAAAAAATTACATTTAGCAAAAATATTCAAGTATTGTATAACTATAACCAATAATCTGCTATCGAATAAACACACAATCACAGTGTGACTGAAACACTAAAAATATAACTATCTCCTTCATAAATTAACTGCCCCTATAAGCTTTATAGCAAATTTAATAATTCATATTTGTTCAAACATTTCATTAAAAAGGCTCAGTTTTAGTTAGCGAGCTACGAAAATTTCTATTCATCAAAATTATGCTTGACTTTTAGCAATTAAGATAGGAAAATTATTTTTGTACTATGGAAATTTGAAATTGCAGGGCCCTGAAGGGCCCTGCAGGGATGGGGTTCAAAAAATTGGGTCCGCAGGGTAGGGCAGGGCAGGGCAGGGGAACTCAAAATTCTCCCATGAGTTTGGGTCGGGTTTTAAAAAATGTGGCCTGAAGTCCAAGCTCTACTTGCCGCTGATCCTTTCTTATAATGCGATCAAGTTTCCACAGTGTGTTCATTCCGTTTATAAAAAAATCATAACCTCTGCTTACAATTGTAACCTCAATGAGGAGTAGAAACAAAATTACAAGTGATAGTTGTAAATAAAAGAAAGCCAGATATCTTGGCATATCAGAAGTTGACCATTTCAGATTTATAACTTATAACGGCTTGTAAACAATAAACACCATGGTAAAGTATGTTAACAAGTAACCAGTTGATGGCAAGCCACTCAAAGTGCTCGCTGCGAAAGACGATGAGTTTCCCGAATGCATCAGAATCCAAAATTTTGAACTACTACATAAACTTTAAATCATTACAAGTAATAACCAGTTGATGGCAAGCCAATCAAAATGCTCGCTGCGAAAGACGATGAGTTTCCGGAATACATTAAACTCCGAAATTTTAAACTACTACATAAACTTTAAATCATTACAAGTAATAATATGTGCTCTTTTAGCTCGGTTTAAAGCCCATTTACCCTGGTTTAAAGCCCATTTACCCTGGTTTAAAGCCCACTTACCCTGGTTTAAAGCCCATTTACCCTGGTTTAAAGCCCATTTACCCTGGTCTATGGAAAATAAAGTGGACACACGGACACACGGACACACTCACGGACACGACATCTTAAATAGCTCTCCTGCAGACGCAGCGAGCTAATAAGTGGCCTTTTAGCTTGGTTTGGAGCCCATTTACCCTGGTTTAGAGCCCTTTTACCCTGGTTTAGAGCCCATTTACCCTGGTTTAGAGCCCATTTACCCCGGTTTAGAGCCCATTTACCCTGGTTTAGAGCCCATTTACCCTGGTCTACGGAAAATAAAGTGGACACACGGACACACTCACGGACACGACATCTTAAATAGCTCTCCTGCAGACGCAGCGAGCTAATAAGTAAAAAAGAAATAGTCGGCTCTTTTTGGTTTCGAATTTGCAATGCTCAGAACAAATGTCAATACGAACAACGTAAGCATACTTAAAATAACTAAACAAGTTATCGTTGAGCTCAAACGTTTTCCACTGTAAAGGTGTCATCGTGTATTCAAGTAGGTAAATGAATTTTTCGAAAACCTTACACGCATTAGAGATAAAGAATTTCCAATATTAGATAGGCATGTAAGTAAAAATTTTCTTTTCAAATGTTGTAATGGATGGATTGTACGTCTGCTATTGGCAGATATGATTTTCCGTCTGTAGTCCTCCAAATCTGTCTTTAACCTTCGTGTATGTTAACCTTAAAATTATTTTCAACTTTAATAAAATACTTCCGTTAAAAGCCAAGCTCGGGTCTGATAGTGAGCTCCGTTTAGCAATGACATTTCCAGCTATATAGGAAAACCTTTTAGGTATTCACATTTCATTTTCACCATCCAATTGAATTTAATCAATATGTAATTGAAAGATTGAGAAAATATCATTAAAATTTTGTTGCGCAACAAGATTTTTATTAACCGTTGTATGGGATGTTATTCAAAATTGAAATTAACAGTTTAAAATAGATGTAATTACATGTATTCTCGTAATATGGTTAAAAATTATGGTTCATTAGTTAGCCACCATGATTAAAAATTAATGTCAATTCAAACCGCTAGCATTCATAATTTTAAAAAAGCTTCAGCTTATAAAAAGAATATTTGTAAGTTTTAACTTATCATACCACACTAAAGAGTCTTGCACCCTGAAGGATATGGAAACTTTAGGAGGTTGGGTGGAAAAGACAGATTATTGCTGGATTTATTTCTTAAACAAGCTCTTTAATTTCCAATGTATTCCATTTTGGACTTTTATGACCGTTGTAGCCAACAGTTTATATTTTCGTGTCATTACTTCAGACATAAAACACACAAAAGGTACTAAAACAGTGCACAAATAAACAAGAAATACAACAACAATATTGTCCTTGGTAGTCAACGGTTTGGGTAACGGTTCTAGTCTCGCCAAGTTTATTGTGTCGTTCCAAGTTTGTATCCGGTTCGTCCATTTGCACCATACATCATACAGTCCTGCTGCCTCTAACATTCGTATGCCTAATGTTAGCGTATTCAAACCAACCGGAGAGTTTCTAATGATCCAACGAGTCTGCAGAGATGGAAGAAGATCTTTGCTTTTTCCAATTTTATGATAGTTTGTTCCGCGTTCATATTTACGCTTGAGTATAGCGTACATATAATTTATGACATTCCATTCGTCAATATAAGCATATTTTTCATTGTCACAATTTGAAATGAGATTCTCAAAATATTCTTTATCCGCTTCCCATAGATACAGTGTTTGGGTCCGATTTAGCTTGGAGAATATTTGCTCAATTAATTTTGATGTAGTTTTGTTTCCATGTAAATACTTTTCTTCAAAGTAAGTTTTTAAACCAAAGTCAAAACGATCCTTGCCATGTTTGTCAGCCATCGTCCAAACAATGAATCTCAAGTAGTTGTAAAAATACCACTGAATATTAAATCCACTTTCAATTCCAATGCTTAACTGAGAAAAGAATGTAAAGTTTTGAGAAACAAGTGACTCAAATGAGTCTAACGTATGTTCCGTAATTGGCGAAATTAGTTTAGTTATGTTGTCTCCTTTGTATGCATTCGAAATCACAACACCCATTAGTATCCAAACCGATGCCAAAATCTTGGTTTTGTGAATTAAATTGGAATCCAGCTCCAGTAAAATTTTTAGCGTAAAGCAGCAATCTGAAAGTTTCAAAAACATATATGGCCGAACTGCTGCTGCAAAGTACTGCACAACATATCCACTAAAGGCAGCTAATACCAACAATGTAGCCCACGTGATAGAATCAAATGCTGAGGTAAAACCAAAGAATGACATTTTGTCAGAATTTGTTAAATTTGAGCATATAAGAAAAGACCATCCTTTCCTTTGCATTGTGTAAACATGGGGATACAAATTTGTGAAATCTGTTTTCTGCAAAATCGTTGGAGCACCCATTTCTTTGAGTGCCTCATCCATTACAAAAGTACTGTTTGGAAACAGGATACCAAATACCACTAAATTTGGACTAAGGTATAATTTATCCAGAACTTTCGACAGAAAGATATAATTTCTTTGCGGCGTAAACGATTTAACATTATTTTGATACAAGTGTGTATCCGAGGACGGCTGAAAACTCCAAATGAAATTGTCTTTTCTATCGGCATAGAAATTTAAAGTATGTATATCTGCTTTGTATGAAATGCCTGTTAAACTGTAGTAAGTATTCCAATCCCATGTTAGACCACACTGAAGCGCATAAATGTATATCAGAAACTTACAGGCTTCATATCGTTGTCTCATAAGTTTGAAATAGTTTAACTTCACTAAAATTGTTTGCTTATCTACAAACAGGTGTGTGTTAGTGCTAGAAACTACTATGTAAACTTTTTTCCAAATGCTAGAAAACATAAATCCTTCTGCTTTCAAATCAAAGTAGTAATACGGATTATTGGACAAATCAGTGAGTAAAGTGGATGCATGTCCCACAAGCATTAGGTATTTGTTTTCAGACCAAATGTATTTGGCATCAGAAGGAATTTCAAGGCGTCTATACGAAGATTTAGAATATGTATTTGGGGGTGTACTTTCCATCAAAATAAATTTTCTTACTGTCAACGATTGGCATTGCAGTGGAGTCAAAAATAAGACGACATCACAGAAAATGTTTGCTTGTTTATATCTGGCTTTTAGAAATGGATCAATGTTCTTTTTGAAAAAGGTGTATGTGTACTTGTTGTCACACCGGAATCCCAGATTAACATGCAAAGCAGGAGAAAATCTGCTTTTAGCAAAACTTAGGATTTTAGCAGTGTATTCATGAAGGACCAATGGCATACTTGCTAAAGTTTTTTGTGATAGTCGTGTAGCAGTTTTAGTGTGGTCCTGAATAAAATCGTTAGGTAAGTCATTGAAGAAAAAATAACATTTTGTATAAATACATATTTTACTTACATGTTTTTCTTCTCTAAGTACTGTAGTAACAACATGAACGTAACAATTTTGGAACTTTGTAAGTTCTTTTTCAATATCCACTTCAATATCTTGTGCTGTCTTCAAAAAAATTCCCGGTTTTAGACAGAGCAAAATTATATAAATTGTTCTTAACATTTTCAGGTTTTTCTGGATATTTTTACTGATATATGTAATAATTTGATTTTTCCTGTATTTTCTATTTTTATTCCTTTTCTGAATACTGATGTTCTACGTATCAATAAGTATCGTTTACCAGAGTTGGCATTTGTCTGCATTTGGGCCAAATCACCAAACATGTTTTGATACTTCTTATGCATAGGTAATTTTCTTACGGAAAGAGTAGCTCATGCTTCTATTCAGGAAGTACATGAACCAAGTAATCAGCAAAGTGCAGGCCAGTTTTCAGCGCGTGCACATATAAGTACAAAAGCTAGGGTACTTCTCTACTTTTGTTGTTAAAATGACTAAACACAACGTTGGCTACATCTGAATAACATGTGCTGACTAAAACTAAATTTTATTTCACGTCATTTAAATTTTAAAAGTAAATTTGCTTTACCAATCAGTTACTATACTTGCTTCAATCTATTATCTAGAGAGTTAATTTTGTTTAAATTATGACTTAAATAATCAGCTATTTACGCAGAATCCTTTTTGAAATCTAACTTACTAAATATTTAGATTCCGTCTTTTATCTTAAACGGTAACCACATCGCACAACATTTAAAAACTGTGTGTGGCATAGTTAAACTGATGTAAAATCTCAAATTTAATTTACTAAAAAACTCACGTGAAGCTCATATCACTTTTCGGAGATTCAGGTATGCAAGTGTAGTAAGGTTTTGCTATATCAGTACTATCATATAAGCCTTCGTTCGTGATTGTAAAAAGTTTAAAACATCCATGAAACTTTTTATTCGTAGAGTAATATAAGTGGCGTAATTTAATACTATTATAGGATATAAAGACTGTTACGGACTCATGAGGAGGATAACTTGGCTTGGGAAAGGCTAGTCATAAGAAAAAATATCTTTGTTCGGAATCTTAGATTCCCCATGTAAAAAGTAGTAACCGTCATCTCCCTCGCAATGACCACGCAGTCTTGGAACGGTGAGAGCGGGAGCCATTCAGTCTGGTACGGTGGCAATGGGATGATCGTGTACTTTCTTGTTCTCTCTGTCTGTCTATTCATTACTCACTCTTCACTTGACTCGTTAAAAAGTGAAAGATTGTTCTTGGTCTTTGAGATAATTTGTCGTTATATTTCAGTCTAATAATTATTCGGAAAATTATTGTGATTCCAATTTCGGGAAATACATAAAGCTCCTACTTGTCTGTTAAATTAAAGATTCTCCGGCGTGTACTGTGGTTAATTAAAGTATTCATTTGTGGAAATACGGACACTTTCGGTCGATTAGCCAGCAGCATAGTCGTGTAACGGGGAAGCGGGTTAATTAGCAGGCATTTAGGGAAAGTAGACATTTTTAAGCATTTATCCGTGCACCGAACGAGCTGGGACAAATGCCTGATTCGGGGAAACCACAACAAAGACCCTAAAGATAGAGTTAGCTTTATTTGTTAGCATTTTAGTCGTTCCAAAATAATTTAACTTGCATTTGCCGGACTGTTTACGTGGTATCCTCTAAAGTGCAATTAATTGCAAAAGTAATCCTAATATCTATATTTGTTGCAATAGTTCATATCTATTTTTGTTTACATTATCTCGCCGGGGTAATGCTTTGTAAACGAGTAAACCATTTTGAGTGTTGGTATCATTATTTTTATTGTTAGTTGAATTGACGTTGAGTGTGTACTTTTTTGTGTTTACATTTTATTTAAACTCGAAAATAGCACGTACTGATACGCTTATAAATATTTGTAAATTGGCATGGGTTACCAATCGCAGACTTTATCGAAAGCATAAAAGGTGAAACGCCGAGCAAAATTATTGACGTTTTTATGCACAACGTAGGTAGCATCCACCTGAATTGCTGGAAAGCAAGCGTTGCCGATTGATTACTTGATAGGTGCAACAGTATTTGTCATCGGTGCACACCTTCTTTTATGAGTACAACGTCAACAGTTCTGGGATTTTTGTCATCCATTTAGTTTTCAGAATACGAGAAATAACAATTTTTGAAAATTGAAGCACAGTCGCCATAATATGTCATTCTACAATTTTGTAGTCAAAACCATTTTTTCAATAACAGTTGCGTTTTGTCTTAGCATGTGCAAATATAAAATATAAATGTAAAATGAGGTACGTTTCTGATAAAAACTATGCCATTCAGTTGACGCAGCTGTCTTTGTTTATTCCACTTTTCTCAGTAACTTGTCAATTTATAAAAATATACCCATTTAACATTTTTGATGAATCACCATTAACCGCAAATTTAAGTCAGGTGGATTTATCGCTTAGCACTTTTATTTGCCCTTTGTGCCTTCTTATTTTTACGAACTTTCAGGGTCTTGATTTGCAACCAAGTAATATCCCAGTAGTTTTGAGGCGACCAACTCCAGTGCAGGTACGTTTCTACAATTCTCGCAGAAAAGGAGAAACGAAATATCCTGAAGTTATTCCTTACGAGTGGATACAACGCACAACTTCCAATTTAGTTTTAACGCTAAACAAATCTGTAACCTGTGCATCAAGGTTTCTATTAGCAGAATTTAAGGAATATTTTAGCAACAAGGCTTTCGCAGTTAATAATTATTGTAGTAGGTTAAATTATTCTTTATTTTTGTTATCAAGCCGTCTATGGAATGGTGTATTAAACATTCACATACTTCCACCTCAAGTAAATTATACGGTTTACACTATATGGTATTCTAACAACTATTGGCTATGGAGTCCAATTGACGATAGCTTCCCAAATGTACGAATACGTTTACTCTTGCTAGAGAGCACAACGGATTCTGAATGGATAAGTTTGTACAGGCATATAACAATGAAAAACGAGCTGTTGATTGTATCTACAATATTTAATTCTGTGAATCATTCGAAGTTTTTGCTTTTATCGTCATGTACGTCTTGCGGTCCGTTTCCTACATACACTGCAGTAGACTTAAAGGAGCAGGATGTTCCGTATTACATTTTGTTTGAAGACGTTTTTAAAAGCCAACAAAACATTTCTGAATGGAGCGTCTCAACACCATACACGTTTGAATGGTTCATGTGTTCAAACTGTTTCGCAAATAAAATGGCGGATTTCAAACAATCCATACAAGAGCATAATGTGAAAACACTGTTAAACTGGATGATTTCTTCACTTTGGACAAGTGTATTTGTGCCAAATTTTACACCAGTCTATTACGGGCCTTTTACATTCACAAGTAAAAAACCATTGCTTCGGGTTTTCTATTTCCTTGGTTACCATGCTAACAGTGTGGTTCACTCGGTGAATTATCCCCCCTGGCAAATGAGATTTGTAAGTTGTGGGAAGACAAAAGAGGAAAATATACTATTTCAAAGTGTTTTAGGAAGCTTTCAACGAGATGTGTGGTTTGCTGTTTTGTTTGTTTTATTTGTTGCTATACCACTTTTTAACGTTTTATTGGGGATTATTTCAAAGTTTTCTGTAAGTTTTACAGCAATATTGGCAATATCTGTAAAACTGTTATTTGAACAAGCTGAACCTATTCCAGAAATAATTTTGAAAGATAACAAGTCTAGATTGTTTGCTGCATTGACTCTACTTGGCATGCTAGTTGTTAACAATGCATATAAAAACGATCAGGTTTATGAATCGTTACTTCAAAGCAGAAATCAGCCGTTACTATATTTGAGCCAACTAGTAAATGCAAACTACTCAATTTTCTCGGAAGTGGCTTATGCTGAAAGATATACCGTTGAAACCAATAACTGTACTAATGAGCTTGTTACTGTATTACCAGTTGGTCACTATGTTATTAGCAATGCAAACACAACAAACAAGTGTGTTATGTCGTTTTCTTCAGTCACAATTCAGAAGCTGCTTTTGACAAATGGGAGATTAAATTTGGCATCTCAAATTCCCAGATTATTCAATGAAAGTATTGATCGTTCCAGAATTTCACTTTCAGCTGGAAAACGCATAGAAGACTTATTACAAAGTAGCACTAATATAACAGAAGATGAGGTGTTAAATCTGTTTAGCAAAGCTGAAAAGGACTCGACTGTACAAACGCTTAGAAAATGTGATAACACAGCATTCATTCTATATGAAACACAGCTAGCGGAATATGAATCAATGGTTAGGCCTTTTGTGGGTAACAAGTGGTCAACTGGACAGGAATTTTTGCTTGATTATAAAATTGGATTCTCGCTACATGGCTGGGTTCCTACTTTTATTACTAAGCGAATTCGAGGAATAGAAAGTTCTGGGATTTGGAACTGGTGGATTCGTTTTATTACAAGGGACATTGCTCGTATTCGATACACAAGAAATATGAACAAAATCGATACTAGAAACACTGACAAGAATGCTGTTCCTAGTGACATATTTCTTCATAAGTTTAAAATGACTCTTTACGTGTTCTCCGCTGGGCATGTTTTGAGTACTTTCATATTTATGACAGAACATTGTGTACAAATTAAATTGATGTGAGTAAGTGTTGTCTAATAGCAATGTTGTCCCAAAATGTAATCTTAGTGAATGTACGTGTTTTAGTATTGCCATAAGAATGTAGTTTTCTGAAACTTCATCGGTATCAGTTCAACACCTTATCAAACTTCATCTGCTTTGTAACTCGGCAATATGAACTCATCCCCTAACTTTCTCTTCAGAGAAGACCTAAACTTTCATGTTTCATGTAGGTTTGTCTGTAATAATTAGTCAAGTTGCTTGTCTGCTGACCTAATTCTATTTGTCCTCTAAAATAGTCTTGTGTAGATAATATTTTTTTAGTTTAGCCATTTTATCATCATAAACTTTAAGAGATCTTTTGAATTCGATAACCTTTCTTCCGGTAAAAGAAAAGTTATCCAATAAAAGTCATCATCATCTAGCGCATTTTGACTAAACATTTTCAGCGTACAAAGATAAAGTAGCTAACATTTCTGTTTATAATTGAATGGCAGAAAGTGAGAGTTTTACTCCTAGATAAAAACATATATCAAATCGACGCAAAAGCTGCTCAAGTGATATAAAAACATTGCTTCTTAATACTCTGTTAAAAGATCAAAAGTTTTCATTTTCTGTGCGCAGAGAAATTGTTTGAATACAAAACTTGATGCTATGCCCTGAGACGTCTACTTTAATAGTAAAATTAAATAATAATAATTACTAATAATAATATTTATTAAAGATTCAAAAACGCATCTTACACAGTTTCGTTACACGTTTACAAAACCGAAAATGATACGTGCAAGGAGAAATTACAGAAAAGAAAGAAATAATATACAAAGAGGTGCAAGCAGCCCGTTAAGGCGCTGTGCTTTGTGCATGTTAATGCAAGTATTTGTTAACATTTTTCCCGTAATAACTTAACCACTGAAGGAATTGCAGATCTACGGTAGCGTTCGTATCTACTAGGAACTAGTCTAAAATTGAATTTATTCTTCTTATAACTGCTGCTGTAGTTAGGTTTACGTTGAGTCTGATATTTTTCAAACCAATTCATAAAGCGATCATTTTAAAGCGTTTTCATACCAAAATTAAACATAAGCTCTTTCCACCTTTCCTCTAATTTAACAATGTTAAGACTATAACAGACTTTAGAGTAATTAGACTTAGATACATACAGACCTGTTATAATACCCAGTGCTCTCTTTTCTATGCTAAACAGTTTTTTTCCTTGTTCAAGGGTAAGGTAGTTAGACCAGAGAATACAACAATATTCCATTATACTTCTCACATGTGATACATACAATTGCTTTAGCTGAACTTGTGTAAAACCAAAATGCTTCATTTTTCTTAAAATAAACAACTTCTTACAAGCTTTAGAATAAAGATTACATTACATAAACATTTATTGTTAATGTAATAATATATGCTATATTTTACTAATAATCAAACAATCGTCATATTGCTAATAGTTAGTACATATTATAATATGAAGTTATATAATATACTATTATGGAATTTGTGAAGGAAATTGCTACATTGCATAATGGAAGCAATGGCCAGCTGGAATGGCTGGCGATGCACTTTTGTTAAATTAAATGCAAGTGCTGATCTTGTTCTCACGGGATCAGTGCATACCTAATTATACTATAATTATTTGTAATGCTGTAATGCTAATGTAAATCTATATAAAGAAGTTATTTCAATAAAGACGTATCACTTGAAAAACAACAGTTAATCATTACACCTAGAAGTTTACTCGTGCTGACCACCGGGATAGCCGTTCCATTTACAGTGACATTGTAATTACTAAACCTTTTATCAATAGAATTATCTATGATTATCACATTGCTTTTCTTAGGATTTAAGGACATATTATTTGAAGTAAGAACAGAATTTATATTATTTATATATTCATTAATTAGTGGGGTTTTGTCATAATCAACACATTCAGCTATACACATGTCATCCACAAAAGCATTCATGATATTGAAATAAAGTCGTCTGCTTATGCTTTATGTATACTATGTAATGTACTGCTACCACAAGGAACGGTAAACTTGGTTTTAGTTTTTTGTCCCCACTGATGTTTAGACATTTAATACATACATAGGGTCCAATAATTCTAGAAAAGTTATCTATCAGTGTTTTAAATGTATGAGTTAGAATGGTAAAGCAACCAAACATGTGAGAAGAGAACATCCAAACTCTGAGGTACTTTCAATTAATTATCACATCCAGTTTACAGTAAGAACTAATTTACATAAGTAAGACTCATACATAAGCATTTACATAAATATCAATTAATTATTAATTGGCTACCAAAAAGTGGTCTAGTCGAAGGTTAAGTGCAAGCCACTACGGCGGAATTGAAGCCATATCACTTCACCCGGAACTCTTAAAGTAAAAGACGTGCATGTCTTGTATTTGAGTCTTGAAAAAAAATTTCGGCAAGAAAACGAAAGCTTGAGTTTTCAATAAATAGCAACCTTGTTAGCCAAAAACGAATCATATTAAGGGAATCACCAAGAGCAGATAAATAGTTTGGTGGGGTGTTCTAAAAAAGTTCAAAAGAAAAAAACTTGCAAATAAGAAATTTCAAACCAAACACTTCAAAGTCATTATTTCCTACGCAACTTTTAACACAAGTCGCCTATCATGTTTAATATTCCCTGAGTAAACCGTCACCAAATAATAGGAAAGTACGTCGTCGTTTTAAAAATTGAACAAAGTGTAGGTTCGAAACAATAACTTGTATTCATTACTAGGTAGAGTCGGAAAATTAGTTAATTTGCGTTAGCATTCCAAAGCAACTAGCAGCACGTGAAGTAAAGCTTAAAACAACGTAACTGTTGAATATACACTAATACTTGGTATTAGTTATAAGTTTAATATTCCATCAGAAACGAAACTCCTATTACTTGCATTTACCTATTTGATGGTGATGTGGCATGGCATTTAACAAATTGAGTGACCAAGTGTTACAATAGTAAGGCCTTATAAATGGATAGGTATAGATTTATGTGAAAAGCGGGGTTTTTACTTAAATTTGTGGGTATAGTGCATGTACGTAAGCATTAAAACCATATGAAATAGCCATAAGTGTAATAATCTAAGGACAGTAACTTATTGGATTCCTGCATCACAATAACACTAGAAATACAATAATTCAAAACATAAAAGTGTAGATCAAGTATAAATTGAAATTACTGCCAACGAAATATATTTCCTAGAAATAAAATATACAACTGAACTCCTGTACAATTAGCAGTTCAAGTATTAGGTTAAGAAATTATATAGTTTTGGTACTGGTGTCTGCTATATCCAATCCAAGATGAATTTAAAACAAGCCTTCATATTTTTACAACTGTTTGCTGACTGACTCAAAACCATGGAACTGCCACGTCGAGGTTTTCCTGTATTACGACGAGTACTCTTCGCAATCTCCGGAACTTGGCTTTAAAACATTTTACAATAAAAATTACATATGCAACATGCAATTCGATCCCAAGCTGGAATCTAACCTGCCTACCAACCTTCCAAAGCCGGTTGCTTGCTTTCCAAGCAACCTGCCAGCCGCAGAACATATACTTGTCACTAGTAAGAAAACCCAGATGAATGGCAACCTAATCGTGTCATTGTCCACGGAACTATTAGATAATTTTAGCGCGGTTTTAGTTTCAACAACTTTCCTCATCGCAAACGTGTTCACTGTAAAACTTCAAACAAGCATTAAAAGTTTGGATGCCTTTTCATACTGTTCTGAAATTTCAAAAGCCTTGTGCACTTCCAGAGCTACTACAGAGTTAGATAAATTTACTCCATTTTCTAGCTCAATACAGTCGAGTTACATCGTAATCACTGATGACGTCCAAGGCAGAACAGCAATTCATCCTATTATGAAAAGACTGCTAACGTTTTTTGAAAACTGCGAGCTGCAATGCAGAATGGACGGCCCAGAAAATCGATTTGCTTTTAATGCTGCTCAGATCTGGAAGTCAATACTTAAAAACTTTACAATTTACAACATTGCAGCATACATGCAAACTAGATGCCAAAATGGAATAAAACAATGGTATCAGATTGGACACATAAACTTTCAGCAAATGCGTCAGTAGAATTTATTGCATTACAAGTCAACTCCCAGCCAATTGACGGATTTTCTCTTTGGATGCACGCTGAGCATAATGACCTTCATTTTATTAGTTGTAGCTCACGTCGTCAGAGCGCATTATCTTTCAGCAACTTTACTAATGTATTTGACTTGCCTATTTGGATTTGTATTGTTAGCTTCTTGGTTCTAACTGCACAAGTTTGGTGTTTTTAGAAGTTATGAAAAGAAGTGAATTTTGGTTTTACCAAGCCATAGGGAACTACTTAAGGGTTTTAAAAATTCTTCTGGAGCAGGGTGACTTGTTTCCGGGCGAAAAAATGAAAACCGGCCGAATGCGTTTAGAATTAGGACCATTTATTCTGGTTGGCGTGGTGCTTAGCAATGCCTATAAAAATAACAATGTATACAACATGGTCAAAAATAGTAAGCCCGTACCATATAATAGGCTTGATGAGCTTTTAAATGATTCATTTCAAATTGCAACAAGCACAGGACAACTTGAGTGTGCTACAAAATCCAAGAATAAACGTCACATTATAATGAGATCAGCATCAGAGAATGTTGCTGATATAGTGTCAATAGTGCATGCAAATTTTTACGGCACAGATGACGACGAGTTGCTTTCAAAAGAATTAACTCCGCTAGAAGAGAAAGTATATACCTCAACAGGTCTACTACTGAATAAGACAGCAGAAGCTTACAAGGAGGCATCACCTATTATCCGCAGTAAAATCATTACTCTTATCATGATGAATATCAAGCAATGGAATGATATAGGACTTCTGAAAAGTCAAACTATGTTAACAAATTTAATGATACATGAATACCAGAAAAAAGAAAGTAAACTGCTTTATGAATGGCTACGTGTTTGCAAAAAACGTGCTCTGGTGTTGCCTCAAATTCAAGCAAGCAAATTTTGGAATTTGCTAGAAACTAATGGAACCACTGGTGCAGGCACTGGAGTAAGTGCATTCATTGGAAAAGAGGTGTATGCAAAAAAATATTTTGCATTTCGTTTAAATGGGCTTGTGCCTACAAACCTGATTAGGAGTATTAGACACATTAGTGAATCCGGGATATTTAACCATTTGTACGATGTACTAAAGCAGCATTTGGTTTTGCCAACAATTTCCAGTGAAGCCCCAGAGAGAGCCAGTTTGAAAGGAAATGTTGTAACCATTTTTTTGGTTTATGGTGTTTGTACATTATTTAGCATGTTAGCGTTTTTTGGAGAACAAACATGCAAAATTTACAAAAACGGAGTTTATTACCGGATAATAGTAACAGCTAAGTTGACACTTGCAATGAAAAAAATTAGTAAAAGGTTTTATGCAACAACTAACAAAATCAATGTTTCAAAGTTTTATAAAGTGCGAACCCGTTTAAATTGTTTGCAATATGAGTGGCTAAGCAAATTAATGGCTTTCAATATGAAAGTATTTATGCGTTGTTTATTTAGGCGAGAATAGTAATACTTTATAACTATCATGACAGATTATTGCAATAAGGCTAAATATTTTAAGTAATTAATAATCTAACTAAAAATTGAGTGTGAATAGCATCCTTCATATAAAATCATTTTTACTACAGTTGTATATATATTGTCCACGCTTATTTGTTATCCACTGTTTAAGTGCATGACTTGTTTTAAAGCTAGGGTTGATAAAATATTTAAGCTATGGAAACACTAACGTCATTTCTTGTAAAACTAAAAGTAATTCTAAAATAAACCAAAAGGTATTCTGCAATTTGTATAAAGTAATAATACAACAATTGACCAAACATTTTTTAAACTCATCTGTACATTTACCTACTTTATTTTGGTATTTTAATTAAGTACACATACATAATTTTTAAGTATGAACTATGATGAATCTTCTTCAGTAGAGTTATTGTCATCTAAATATTCAGCAGAAGAATTTTCATCCGAATCAGCATCAGACGATTTATCTTCTGGATCTTCAGCACAATATTCGTCGTCTAAATCTTCATTAGAAGAAGTATCATCGGATTCTTTTTCAGGAAAGGAGTACACCATCCTATCAAACTTTTGCCTTTTGCTTTTATTTGGCGAGACACAGTCATCCTCTAACTTTCTCTTTAGCGGAGATCTAAACTTCTGATGTAAGTTTGCTGTGTTATAATCAATAAAGTTACTGATTTCTTGACCTGATACAGTTTTTCCTCGAAATTGTGCTTTCACTTGCTTTTCCATTTCATCCACCGTCACCCTTTCAATTTCAAAGTCCTGCTTTTTAGCATCAAACGCCGAAAACTTGAAAGTTTTCTCACTCTGTGAGGCTTTTTGCATTGCCGTTTTCATTTGCTTAAAACCCATTTGATGTTGAGAAACGGAGTACAAATTGTAAATCAGAACGTTTCTCTGGTCCCTCATCCAAAATAGACTCGTGTAGACATTCCGCTTACACAACTCTGCCATTTTGTCATCATAAATTTGTAAAAACCTTTTTAATCCTTCTACTTTACTTTTTTCGGCCAATACAATGGGCTTCCAATAAGAGTCCTCTTCGTCCACTCCCACTAGAAGATTAATAGCCTTGGCTCGAGAATCAAGTTTGAAAAATCTCCGAATTGATCCAGTCATTAAATTCAGTAGAATTTCGGATTTAGATGAGATGTTCATGATATCTCTCATTGTGGTCATGGGTATAGTTTTACCTATAAAAATTCAGGATAAAAATTTCATGTTTTGGTTTTTCGTAGTATTTCATAATATGCTATGTTATCGTAATAGGTTTACCACTATAGCCAAATGGATCAGCAAAAACCATAAGTGGAGTTGTTGGGGTTATAAATTGTCGACCATAATCGGCTGACAGATGCTCTTCTGGAACTGTAAAAGTACGTTGCATAGAATCAGTTGGAAACTGAAACGCCTTTGACATAATCCAGTCCATTGCTTTAGCAAACTCTCCTTGAATCACCATAAACTTTACTTTGGTCGCTATAAAAGTGACAACATATTGTTTGAAACCACAGTATCCAGCTTTAAATTTTGTATTTACAAATTATCATTACCATTTTTTGCATCTTTGTGTTCCTTTTTAATAGCCCGCAAATTTTTCAGCAACAGTTTACAATCGTTTTGGCTTTTCTCCACAAAAATTAAATAAATGTCAGGAACTTTAGCTCCTAGGTTTGTGTGGGTAAGTGCTAATTTGTAAGCCATTGCTGGAGAACCATCCTCATTATCATTGTAAATTCCTGGTCCAGCAAACCCATCAACAAACACAAGTTTTGAATAGCCTCCTAGTCCAAATCTATACCTGTTGCGAGACAGAATTGCCATCCAAGAGCCCAAATAACGGTATAGGACTTCGTGTTTCACTTTAGCTACTTGTTTTTTATGTTCGAAAAACTTTTGCGATGACTCTGCTGAATCAGCTTTAAAACTAGCATTAGGTTTTTGGTTAACTGAAGGTACTTTTTGCTTCTTTTTGTAGTACTTGACTACAGATTTGGTAGGGTCAGTACGCTCGGGAGATTTGAATTGACTTGATTTCCTTTTTGCGACATTTTTCTTGAGCACATTCTCCCGTGATTTGATAGCACCAAAACGCTCAGGACGTTTGGAACTATTTGACTTTACTTTTGACTTATTGATCTTTTTGGAAAAACCTTCCAGAGTTCTGGCTGAGCCAAAAGTTTCAGAAGTTTTGAAGCTATTTATTTTAGAGTCCCACTGAAACCGTTTTGCACTTTTCTTGCCACTTTTTGTTGGTTTTAATATTTCTCCTTGCTGTCTACGATGCTCCATCTTTCCAAATTATTCTGTAAACTTTTGGTTCACTAAATTAATTTAAAGTTAAATTTATGTTGTATATCACCACTACCACAATATAAATTCAACCTTTATTGTATTTATAGCAAACTATTAAGTTCTGATTGCAGTATTAATAAATATATTATTAAGAACATCAGCACTGGTAAAACATATGCTCTAACAGCAGATAGATGAATGAATACTACTGCAGTCTTACGTAAAAACCAGTTTTAGAGTATACTAAACCTACTATTGTAATATGAATCTGCTCAAAGTGACGATGACGAGGAATAAGGCTGCTCGAGCCCCCAAATTCCTTTAATAAGCAGATTCGCATCTGTTGTGGTCGCATAAATAATACGTCCTACTCTATTCACACTGCCGGCTATACATTTTCATGCGTTTTCATGCATTTTCATGCAATTATGCTTGATGCGTTGCTTGCTTTATAGTGTGCTGTGTTGCTGGTGTAATGCATGCATCAAAATACGTTTAAAACGTTTTGCTGGTAAACTATCTGGCTTATGGTTGTCCAGATAAAAACGTTTTTGTATTTTTGCACAGAATTATAAAAAATGCCGCTTTTTGCTCTGATTGGCTATTGTACATGCATTATTTTCTTTTAATTGTTGTTTTAATTTATAAACCATTATGCATTCTGTATTTATTCAATAAGATAAGAATAAAGTAAATTATATTTTACGACGCTTACTTGTTTTGTAGGTTCAAAGCTACCTAAGTACCAAATTGGTAGAACTATCAAAATGGCAAAATGTTCACAAAAGATGTTTTAATACCTGTAGCATAGCCAGCTTGAAGTGTAATAATGGAAAATAATAATGGATAAATTAGTGTTCTGCGTTTTGCAGAAAATACAACTATTTGTTTGATTAGTGGCAGACATTGCTATTGTTTCACCAAAATGCAACAAAGCCTTTTTGTATCTGGTGCTTTTTATTGAATTTTAAAGCAACATGTTTATGGTACACGCTTTAGGTATAGAAAAAGGATGTAACCTTGAGAATCTAAACGGAGAAATTTATACTTGAAAGGAAAGTGTTAATATCATTCTATAAAGATGCATTATCATGGTTTTCTATGAAGTTCAAATAGTCAGATCTGTTCCTATTTTGTCAATGCTCACAACTAAACTACTTGGCTACACTGACCCTATAACATAATGAAAACACAATAACAAATATCATTACTCTACTTTTTTGTAATTGTTTGGTACTTGAACTATAGTCCATAGCATCCATAAACAAAAAGCGATAAAACCCTTTCAAAAAAAATTTTCAGTTTCCTTAGGGTTGTGTCGATAAATTGTTAACTTTTTGGGTCTAGAATCTGAATTTAAAAAATAAGGGCATATTCTTTCGTTCTTACATAGGTTGGTTGCGTAGTATATGAGCACGTATTATGTTTATTTTGCTTTTTTAAGTACGCCGAGTCAGTCACATTACAAGATCATGCTTTTGCATCTCGAAACACCAAGGTCAACTTTAGGCAGGTGGGTTGGAAGTGTCAAAAAAGTAAAAGCCGGATTTGTATGATTTTCTTTTCTTTATACTAAAGACCGCAAAAGACGTAAAAGGTATTAGAAATGGAAGGAAAATTCAAGGAGAAGAAAAACATTCCTAAAATCTGTTGACTTCTTTTTTATAAACACGGAAATGGTACATCTTTTTGGTATACTTGTGTTTGTAAGTCAGGCATATAATATAATGCATGCATGTTTCCTTTGCAGCTTTCATTTATATCCAAGCGGCTAATAACATTACAAAACTGAACTTTACTGAACTGATATTACCAACCTAAGGGAAATTCGTGAAGAAGTAAACAATTCCTAGAATCTTTTGTCTTGGTTTTATAACACGGGACCGATACAGGTTTTTTGTATGCTTGCATTTGTCAGGTATATAGAAAAAATGTATAATGCATGTTTCCTTCAAAACATCCCAAGTGCCCTTAACAACCTGAAATGCATGCGTAGGTATCATCACAAACATTTCACACCGTCCTTGAGAAAATCAATACTTACTCTCTAAAAACTTTTTACCGGTATTTCTTTCTTTCTGGCAATCATTCTGGAACAAGTGCTCTCAGACAGCTTTGTAACAAATATTTAATCCACTTTTTATTTGAGCTGCTATCGGTGTCGGTTGCAATTATTTAAATAAATCAACTGTAACAAAAGCATTAAACATTTGTTAACGAGTCAATCAGTTTTCAAAATGAAAGTGTCAACCTTGAATAAACCAGTAAATTGCACAATTTGTCAGGACGCTCTGAATCAAGACTACGACATTTGCGAGGACGTTTCCAATGGTCCAACATACCATCAGGAGTGTCTTCTGGCTTTAGTGGAAAGGTAAAACAAACATGCAATGATTTAAACTACTATTTGATTATTACTCTATTAAAAATATTGTTTAAGCACAATCTCTGTTTCAATTTTGAATAGAAAGCAGACTGACCAACAAGAAATGGCTTCGCTACTAAGTCAGCTAGAAACCCGGATGGAAACTGCCGAGAAAGCAGTTGATGAACTGACGCAGTTGAAAAAGCGGTTAGATAAACTGGAAACCCGACCAGTGGAACGTGTTGAATGGACAAGACTTCAAGGCCTGTTGGGCACTTTAAACGTGACAAGTCTTACTCAGATTTCTGATTTTATTTTCATGTGCTCTGCAGCACTGGCCCTCCTGATTTTTGTAGTCGCATTTCTTATAAGAATGCTGAAATTATGAAAGAACAATATACAATTGGATTTAAATTTTATATTGGCTTCGGCTTTCAATATTGAATTCTTCTAATAAAACTTATTAATTTACATCTGAAATTTCATTTTAATTTACTAAAATTTTCAAATAAATATTAATTAAAGTTAACAAAAAGTACAATGGAAATTATTTATACATTGTACATAATTGCCTTAAAGTGTAACAAAAACTCAATCAAAAACAAAATTTTGTGAGGATGCATTTTTCCGTGCATGCATGCATATTCTATGCGTTTAGAGAAACATTTAGGCTATTCCCTGTTCGCCATTGCATTTTAACTTTTTATATTACCAGTTAAGGATATTAAATTTTTTGCCATAATCAAAATAATTTGCACCAATACTAAATAGCTCTGCAAGTTCCAGTCTTGGAGTGAATCAATAACTGTGCTAAACATAAACGGGGATCCAACAGTGTTGTACAAGCGTTTATTATGCATCAGTATTACCTATAATCTCATTTTGTGTTACCAATTTGTTGGCAACTATGCCAAATCATAACCATAATTTATGAACCTATATACAATAATATGATGGTGAATCCAGAATTGTACACACTGGAAAATGTAGCATCTGTCCCGTAATCCAGGGTGTTGTCATTAATTTTATCAAACATGTCAAATCAGTTATTGTAAAGAAATTGTGTTTTCTGACTCTTTTACAAAATCCTGGAAATTTTAAAGTAATTACTTAAGTATATACTTGAATCTTCGGTACTTTATTGCGAAAGTTTTCTCATCGAAAATTTAATAACAATTGTTTCAATGTTCTGACTTGTCTCAAAATTAAGTTCATTTTATTCGTTATTTGACTCATTCGTTGGTGGCACCTTGCCATGGCATGGAATTATCAGTATACTTTGCCCACAGATTGTTATTTCTCAGCGGTTATATTAACAATTGTGTGCTGGTCCTGTTAAATTATAAATTCCTAAACCATTTTACCTATTCAAGTCCAATTACCATTATCATTATACACATTATACCTATTAAAGTCTTCTAGTTGGGGGTCGAAATAGACCACCTAGAGGGTTAAAATGAGCCCAAATGAAAATTGTAACATTTAAAATTATTCAATATTTCGGCGTATATGCAAAATAAATGAATAAATATTTACTTTGTGCAGAACAAAATGCTTTATTTTTCTGACACAGCTTTATTAAAAATGTCTTCATAAAATTGTTTGGATAGGTTATAAATATAAAAATAAATGAAAACTAAATATCTCAAAACCTCGAGGGAAAGTTGCCCTCAAAAACTCACAGAGTCACTCACTCGCAACTTGTTTTATCACATGATTGTAATACCAAAGTTTGCGCTTTTGATTAACCTCAAAAATGGAGTTAATGACAAGAAAAAAATTTTGGGGGACTTTGGGGATACTTTAGATCTTTTGTAGTCAAAATGATAGGCAAACGGAATGCTTGAGCTGTGCTTAAATAAAAAACTGGAAATTTTTGAAACTTCTCTATTCCAATCAATTAATTGCAATATAGTTTACATGCTTTTATAGAATTCTTCCTGGTGATTTCCATCCATCAAACAAAATCCTTCCTGTTTAAACTGTCTACAATCTTCCAGATATTCTACAAAATCCATCAATCTAAATTTTGTAGCTACGTACACCAGCTCATCAGTAGTTTCATCAGATTCCTTCCAGTACCCTGAAAAAGGCACCCTAGCAGTGTGCACAAAATTAAGTACTGTTTCCAAATATTGGCCAGAAATGTCAGGAAATGTTAAAACTGGACTTGGGTCCTGTGCCAACATGGAATACAAAACTGGACAACGGACTTTTAAGATATCAGGATTTACAAAGAACTCCTTATTGTCACTTGACACAACTGTGCGCATGGTTGAATTCTGAGGAAATGATTCTGGATTTTGGAATAGTTTACTCAAGTCTTGTTGCAACTTTTGACGCTGTTTTTGTTCAAATTGAAGTTGTATATTCCACAAGGTTGTGATTGGTAGAGTGGAAGAAGGGTTCTCAAAATGATATAAATTAACAATCAGGCTTAAATACAGGCTTCCGTCGGCATTAACATAATTGCGAAACTCGGCTTCAAATGGAAGGTAAACTTGGGGAAGCAACGGAGTGTAGCTCACGGAATCCGTTATTATGTTGCACATTGGACCTGTAGAATGTATTACATTTTGGTATATTATGAAAGAAGTGCAGTTTGAACATTTGATCTATTCAAATAATCGTCTATATTTAAAATTAAAGTGCTTACTTGTGTCGCCGGTAAACACGGATCCTTCATTGACTTCAACTTGTAGCGTGGCAAACAATGGGCCAACATTGTCACTGGGTTTCTCGTCCAAGGCGATAACAGGATTAATCCACATTCTTCCATATGCCCGATTACAAGTTAAAAAGCATTTTAATTTGGTAGGAATTTTAATGCTAGAGCCCATTTCAAAACGATGCGTTTCTGCTTCCAATGCTTCCTTGGAGCCTCGGATTTCCGAAAAGTTGGCAATTTTCCAGTTGACACGACATTCCTCCTTGAGTGCCTACAATTTGCAGATTGCAGCAGTTGAAATAAATAAATAAATAAATCAGTCTGACAATACAAAATATTTTATTTTGAAATTACAAATTCAACAATTAATATGTTTGAATTAAATCTTACTTTGCTTATCGTAGATTTATTAATATGAGCCATGACTTTCAACCTGAAATTGAATTCTTAGCTATTTTTGTGTTTGCTTTAGAATAGAACTACTAGTAAAATCACAACCAACGAGCACAAGGTTTGCTGGCAAACGAGTGTAATAAGTAAATATTGATTTAGCAACTTGAATGAATCCTACACTTTCAACTTAGTTTTTGATTTCGATAAGCAACATACATTATTAACGTGAATTCGGAAATGTTACAGCTTCTGAGAATTGGATATTTTAGTAAGCATTCAAACTATACACAGACTTGTACAGGGTTACAATACAATACTTAATAGACTATACGATTTCATTGTTCATTCTTTAAAAAAGGGTTTCACAGCCAAGAAGACAGAAATGAATAGATAAAGGGAAGCAAGGGAGATTGTTAAATTTGGCACTGATTTTGATAATACTTCAAGTATGCAGTAGTTTCAAAACACATTCACAAAGAATTTTATTTTCAACTGAACTCACAGTGTATAACCATAGCCCTTTTAGGTTAGCCTTTTGTAAATGATGGTTTTATGCTCCATGATGAAACTAATAAATATCTACAAAACTTTACACACAAACCATCATTTTTCCTAATTTTGTTTTTCCACTCAATACCGTGTGTTTTAACATTAATGGTATTAAAAGATTTAGCATGGCATGTATAGCACAAAATACCAAGCTTGTTGAATGAATGTTGAGGAAAACTGAATTTTAAGGAAAATATGTGAAGTATCCGAATGCGAGCAGTTTTGGTTTTTAGACTTTATACTTGTAAAGGGTTATATTTGTCGGATTAATATTTGGTCTTTGTTCTTAAAATGTTTCACTACACTGGGTCTCAAAGGGTTGTGATATTTAATGTTTTTTTGTAAGTACTATGATAGGTACCTTTAGTTTAGCTTGTGAAGAAATGTTGATTGACTTGTACCATTGTCCATATAACTAACTATAACTGCAACCTATTCCATGCGTGGTTGGACAGATTGGACATTTTGCTTTTTAAAATTACTTTTGAATTTTTCTGTGGCTTTGTACAATATATGATGAAAGCATCATTTTTACATTCCATCTTGACAGTTTTGACAGCTACAATCAAGCAGTTAGATTGATGACATTAATTTATCTGTCAAAATTTTGTAACTTTGTTGCAATATCCTAAAACTTGAAACATGGAGGAATATAACAAAATGGTTCCGAAACAGGTAATTAAAAACTAAATATGAACTCCCTCGCTATTCATTTATAAAGAACTTAAATTTTAAATCATCAAAGCGTGCGTCAATTAATTTATTTCAAGAATATGTTACATGTTGTACATTACTAAATTTTAGTGCTTCATGGAGTGCAATTCATTCGTTTGGAAAATAGAAGATTTTGCAAAAATGAAGAACAATCAACAAGCTTTGGAGCAACAGCGTTTTGAGTTTGAATTGGGCTCCGGTATAGAAGTGGCTTCAAAGTGGAAATGTTTCCTTAGATTAGAAACAATTGACGAAATTGACTTTATTCGACCAGACGTAGAACTAGTTGGTGACATTCCCGAAAACGCACACTTTCTAACGTTCATAATCTTTCGCGTAGGAACTTGGCAAAAGAATTGGAAATTACGCTTTAAAGCAGGTAGGACAATAAATTATGATGAGTGAAACTTAAAGAAATATAATATTTAAGGAAACCAGGTTTCTCTAAATGCCCATTTTGGTTATCTCTTGTTCTTTTAGATGAATTTCAAGCTGGAAAAGAGTCCATATTTGATCTGTGTGACAACAGAGAGCATCTTTCTGAACATCCGGACGAAAGCTTGATGATAGACGTCATTTTCTACATTTGCAACATGAACAGAATCCCATTTAATATCTCCCAAAATGCTCTGATGGTTTCTCTGTTGACTTGGTTCTATGAACCCAAGTTCATCAACAAGTTTCAAGATGACTATCAATCCATGTACAGACAAGGCTTTGGTGATAATAAAAATTTACGAGGCAAAGTCATTACTAAAGATGGTCGGGAATTTGTGGTAAATCGAGCTATTCTTGGAGTTCGTAGCCCAGTTTTTCGTTCCATGTTTGAAACGCCGATGTTTGAAGCGCAGAATGGAGTTGTCGAAATGGACGACATTTCTGGTCCCGCGTTTGAAGCCCTTTTGAGCTTCATGTACACCGGAATGCTGCCAGAAAATTGGAAACAGCCTGAAATTCTTGAAGGGTTTATTTATGGAGCGCACAAATACTTGCTGGAGGATTTGCAAAAGTTTTTTGGAAGGATGATGGTCTTTCTCTGTAGTGACGCGGAGCAGGAGGTTTACAAGCAGAGCTTGGAGAGATTGGCGGACATGCTCAATATCAAAATGGAGAAGGACTGGCAGGCCTGTTTAGATAGTTTTATGGAAGAAGACGGTGAGATTGCGTTGGAAGTGCTAAAGCAGTTAAAAAAGAAGATATCAGAACCTAGACTTTTAATAGCATTTTTGGCTTTAACTCCCTTCTGAAATAGCATGTAAAATTGTAACTTATCTTGTTACATTACCTTGTATCTGGGCTACCTTCGAAGTTTGTGGTCGAAACGATTTCGGAAAGATTGATGTTTGATGCTAACGTAATGTAATTATCTATTATGCATTGCTAGATTGTGAAGCAATACTATTTCTAGTACATATTTTTCCTTAATTTTGCTATTAATCTTGTAAAAGATCACTAAAAGTGATCGAAAGCTTGAGTTTTCAATAAAGTATCAGTCTTTACAGCCAAAACGTTTTTAGGAATAACTGAAGATATTTGAACAGAAATTTGATATTAGTAATATTACAATGGATTTAGTTTACATTCTTTATCTGGTATTTATATTTAGTCCAGTCATACTACTTCCCCAAAAACTTAAGTTGTAAGTGAACTGGAAGTGCACTGGAACTTACATTTGAAATTCATTTTGTTTTAGTGTTTAAATTTCAAACAAGCATTAAGCTTTTCAAACATGCTAAGTTAGATTTTAAAAGGAAGTGTGTTTTCAGGGACTTTCATACAATTCTGGAAATTTTAAAGTAATTGTTAAGGTATATGTTTGAATCCTCGATATTTTGTTGTAATGTTTTCATGTCGAAAATTAAATATAGTTGTTACAGCAAAAATACAGCAAATGTATGGGAAGATTGTTGTTATTTCTCAACCGATAATTGAAAATGGTGTGCTGGTCCTATCAAATAGTGATTTCCTAAACAATTATACATATTTAAGTCTAATTATCATTATACCCATTATGCCGATAAAGTATTCAAGCATGTCGCCTTTTCGCATGCTAACCAGTTATACAATATCTCGAAAAAGGAAGAATAACTCAATGTACAGTACATTAAATATAAAAGTGGAGCAATCCAAGGTCGTAAGACCAAGATAATTATGAAATTGTGTATGCTTGAACTGCAAATCAAAAATATAAGTAAACTCAAATAAATTTAAGTTTTGCTTTTGTAATTTTGAATGACTTTGATTTATATTTGGTCATTTCCGCATCATACTTTTTCAGTTTTCTTTCTATAAACTATTCAATGGAGTTTTTCCATTTTTCAATACTCATCATTTTGTGAAAATAAAAGTCCCAACATCCAAAATAGTACTCGGGGTCTATTTAGACCCCCAGGATGTAATTGAATAAATAGTTGTTTTGTGCAGAAAGAAATGCTTGCTTTTCTGACCTTAGCTTGATTTCAAAAGTTTTCCAAAATTGTATGGATATATTATAAATATAAAAATGAATGAAATTTTTTGCACATTACTACTAGAGTGCCAAAAGAATGCGCTCTTGATTAACTTCGGAAATTGAGTTAATGAAAAAAAATAGCAGGCAGCAGGCAGGTCAGGTTTTTTGGAGGGAGGATTTTAGGCGTACTTGGGATTTTTCGTGGTCCAAATTACTCTGTGTGCATAATGCTTGCGCTGTGCCTAAAGAAGGACCCCATTTTTGGGCCATAATTCAAAAAATCTTTTTATGCGTAGATTGATAGACCCTTTTAAGAGATTCCCATCATCGTATACTGATAGATTCCCAACCACTGGGAAGTAGTAAACCCACAAATAATATAATGGATTATACGGGTTAATAGCTCATTCTTCAAAAAAGGGTTTCACAGCCAAGAAGACAAAAATGAATAGGTAAAGGGTTACAAGGGAGCTTGTTAAGGTTGGCACCGATTCTGATAATGCTTCAAGTATGTAATGGTTACAAAACACATTGACAAAGGATTTTAATTTCAGCCAAACCAACAGTGTAAAGCCCCAACCCTTTTTTGAGATTCACCTTTTGTTAATGATGATTTCATGCTCCAATATGAAACTATTAAATATCTTCACAAATTTACACACAAACCTTCATTTTTTATATTCTTGTTTTTCCAATCAGTCCTGTGTGTTGAATGAAAGTTGAAGTAAACTGAATTTTGAGGAAAATTTGTAAAGTTTCCGGATCCGAGCAGTTATGGTTTTTAGATTTTAGACTTGTAAAAGGTTACATTTGTCGGATTAATGTTTGGTCTTTGTTCTAAAATGTTTCACTTCACTGGGTCCCAAAGGGTTGTGATATTTAATGTTTTTGGTAAGTACTATGATAGGTACCTTTAGTTTACGTTGTAAAAAAGGCTGATTGACTTGTACTTTTGTCCACATAACTGACTATAACTGCTAGCCTCTCCATTTGTGTTTTGACAGAACGGACAGCTTGCTTTGTAAAATTACTTGTAAATTCATTTTTTGACAGTTTGACAGTTACAAGCTACTTAGATTGATGACACTAATTATCTGTCAGTATTTTTTAGTTTTGTCGCAATATCCAAACATTTGAAGCATGGAGCAATATAACAAAATGGTACCGAAGCAGGTAATTAAAATTGTAATCTATGACTTCTTTCAACTATGACCGTCAAACTATTCCGAATTTAAATCTTAAAAAGTGTGCTGTAATTAATTTGTTTAAAGTATATGTTACATTTTGTAAATTCTAAAATTTTAGTGCTTCACGGAGATCATCAATCAATTCTCCTGGAAAATAGAAGATTTTGTAAAAATGAAGAACAATCAACAAGCTTTGGAGCTACAACATTTCGAGTTTGAATCGGGCTCCGGTATAGAAATGGCTACAAAGTGGAAATGTTTCCTGAGACTTGAAACCATTGACGAAATTGACTTTATTCGACCAGACGTGGAACTAGTTGGTGACATTCCCGAGAATGCGCACTTTCTAACGTTCATTATTCTTCGCATAGGAATGTGGAAAAGGAACTATAAATTTCGCGTTAAAGCAGGTAGGAAAAAAATGATGATGAGTAAATAGTAAGGAAATATAAAACTCAAAGAAACCAAGTTTGGATTATTTAATGTTCTATTAGATGAATATAAAACTGACAAAGAGTCCATAATGGATATGTGTAGCAGCATAGGTTATCTATGTAATCATTTATCTGAACATCCGGATGGAAGCTTGATGATAGACGTTTATTTCTGCATTGGCAACATGCACAGGATACCATCTAATATCGCCCAAAATGCTCTAATGGTTTCCCTGTTGACTTGGTTCTATGAACCCAAGTTCATCAACAAGTTTCAAGAAGACTTTCAAACCATGTACAGACAAGGCTTTGGTCCAAATAACAATTTAAATGGCAAAGTAATTACTAGAGATGGTCGTGAATTCGTGGTAAATCGAGCTATTCTTGGAGTTCGTAGCCCAGTATTTCGTTCCATGTTTCGAAGGCCCATGTTGGAAGCGCAGAATGGAGTTGTCGAAATGGACGACATTTCCGGCCCCGCATTTGAAGCCCTTTTGAGCTTCATGTACACTGGAATGCTGCCAGAGATTTGGAGAGAACCTGACATTATTGAGGAGTTTATTTATGGAGCGCACAAATACCTGCTGGAGGATTTGCAAAAGTTTCTCGGAAGGATGATGGTCTTTCTGTGGAGTGACGCGGAGGAGGAGGTTAACAAACAGAACTTGGAGGAATTGGCAGACATGCTCAATATCAAAATGGAAAAGGATTGGAATGCCTGTTTAACCAGTTTTATGGAAGAAGACGGGGAGATTGGGTTGGAAGTGCTTAGGCAATTAAAATATAAGATATCAGAACCAAGACTTTTAATAGCATTTTTGGCTTTAAGTGTGGATTTATTTTAGAGTTGAAATATGATTTCTTTCACACTTCCACAATTTCATATTTTAACCTTTAAAAATTAAAGTTTACAAAAGTATAAACGTGAGAATTCAAAAAGAGTAAACTGTGCTCAAAAATCCTATTTCACTTTCAATTTCACTTTATGTCAGTTTCCCTCATGAGGAAGTATAGATCCAAATGTGGGATAATGAATTGAAATACAATCATTAATAGGAGAATATGAGTCGAAAATAATTATGAATAAGTCTGAACCCAAAACTGAAAGTTGAATTGGAAAATTTTCCTACTCTTATTGTATTTCCACTCTAGTATAAACCTACCTTAGCCTTTCTGAAATAGTTTGTAACAGGACAGGGATTATCTTCCCTGTTTCGTGATGGAAAAGATTTTTGGGAGATTGGTATTTGATGTTAACATTCTTATCTATTATGCATTGCTAGATTGTCAGACAATACTATTTGTGCAATTTGTTATTAGAAGATATACCTTATTTTATAGTGCTTGTTTTTTCCATATTTTTGCAATTACTCTTGAAAAAGATCATGGAAAGGGATCGAAAGCTTGAGATTTGAACAGACTGACAGTCTATATGGCCAAAAATACATTATGAAAAACTGTATATATAGACATGTTGATATTAGTAATATTACAATAGATTTAGTTTACATTCTTTAGCTGGTATTTATATTGCATTTGGTCCAGTAACACCACTTCTCTCAAAAACCTAGTTTGTTAACGACTGGTTATTCCTCAGTGCAGTGTCTTGTTTGATTAAAGTCACAATTGGAAATAAATTATGTAACTTTTAATTTACACGCAAATACCACTGCATGCCGAGTATAAAATATTATGGTTTCAGCAACAGCACAGCTTGTAGTTGCAATTGCATTTTTTGTATTTTCTGTTTTAATGTTGAATCTATCCAATTAGTCTTATTTACTTACATCTGATATTCATTTTAGTTTACTATTCGTATTTCAATCAAACATTAAATAAATTTGTCAAAAGTTTTCATATTGGCGACAATAAACAAAAATTCAAAAATTGAATCAAATGCATAAAATGTTGCTAGGATGCATTTTCTGGTACTTGTAAATTGTAAACTATTCTACATGTTCAGGGAATAAGAGACAAATGTCCGGTTCTTATAGCATGTACAGGATGCACAAGATCCTTGAGAATTTCACATTTTCTTTGAAAGGGTTCATGGTTTCATAGGCTTACCACGTTTCCTCAACATTTGTGCATTTTACATAAAATAGGTATTCATATTACCTAGGTATGCATTATTGTTCTCATACCTCATCCAAAGCACGTTGTGTAAACATTCCCTTACCTTTCTCTACAGGCCAAAGTATTTTTCCTAAACAAGTAGGATATTAAATTTGTTATGTAAATAAAATAATCAGCTCAGACAATGAATAGCTCTGGCTGTTCCAGCACAATGCATTGGAGTGAATCAATTACTGTGCTAAACACAAATGGGACCCCAACAGTAACATACCATCTAGTTCAGGTAATTGTTAAAGCAGTTATAATTTTGAAGCTTAATTTTTTAAAATATGAAATATAATCAATTTCATACATGATAATTTGTTTAGCCCCAATTTCAACAAGTTGTACATATTCAAGCAGCAGAATTTGGACAAAATAATGTAGCACAACTGACTCCGCGTCAACGAGAAAAAGCTGAGCGTCTAAGACAACAGGCTAGTCGACTAAGGGAGGAGGCTCGACGAAGAGGAGAAAAAGCTCGACAAAAAGGTGAAGAGGCTCGACAAAGAGGTGAAGAGGCTCGACGAAGAGGAGAAAAAGCTCGACAAAAAGGTGAAGAGGCTCGACAAAGAGGTGAAGAGGCTCGACGAAGAGGAGAAGAAGCTCGACAAAGAGGTGAAGAGGCTCGACAAAGAGGTGAAGAGGTTCGACAAAGAGGTGAAGAGGCTCGACAAAGAGGTGAAGAGGCTCGACAAAGAGGTGAAGAGGTTCGACAAAGAGGTGAAGAGGCTCGACGAAGAGGTGAAGAGGCTCGACGAAGAGCTGAAGAAGCTCGAAGAAAATGTGAGCAGGCCCTACGTTACAGAGAATAGATGTTGGAAGGTCTACGGGAACAAGGTCGTCGCCAATGGGGAGAAATATGTTGGCATGGACAAGCGGGAGAAATGTATAATGGTGGTGAAAACGGTCAGAAAAATGAAAAACATCCACAACAACAATATTTGACAATGAATCAGTCTGTAAACTTTATTGGCACAAATTACGGTTTTTCTCAAGTTTATAATTTTTCAAGCGTGCCAAATCAGTTTTAGAGTTTCACACAATTTCGGAAATTTAATGACTTATGAGTAGTGAGTAACATGTTATATATTTGAATCAACTACAACATATATTTGCACTTTCATTTTTGTTCAAGTTTGAAAATTTTATTTCAGTATATTCAGTAGTTTGTTGTAGTTTCTCAAATAAATTTCAAAACTAAAACTTTTCTAACTTGTATCAAATTAGCTTCATTTTAATCATCATCTGGCTCATTTGTTGGTGGCTCCGTGCTACATTTGTTTAATTAAAATTCACAAAAGTGACCGAACGTTTTTTTAAAAACGTCAATTATGAACCGGTCAAGGTTCCCCCAGGATACAGGACACATGGCATTTTTCATGAAGTCAAAGGACCGGAGCCGCCGGAGAACACCAAGTTACCAAAAATATTCCAGCGGTGCTCCAAAGTCGTCAAAAACCTTTCATTTAAAAGAATTAGAAGTATAGGAAAGGAAATATAAGCAATTCCAAAACTGTGCCGATGTTACCTATGTTATTTTTCAATCGGTTACTTTATCACAATAGATACGATAAATTACGAACAAAAAACTAATTTGCAAACATCATTATTTTCGCAAAGTACTCTGTTCTGTAAAATTAATTCTAAAAATAAAACAAAAGGTATTGCAGAATTTGTAGCAAGTAATAAATATGGCAATTGACAAAACATTTTTCAAACACTAATCTTTACATTTACTTTATTTTAACATTTTATTTTAAGTACACATATATATTTTTTAAATATGCACTACGATGAATTCATCAGAGGAGCTATTGTTATCGGAATATTCAGTAGAAGACTTATCATCTAAATCTTCATCAGAAGATTTATCGTCTGAATCTCCAGCACAAGATTTGTCGTCTGAATCTTCATCAGACGAAGTATCATCTGATTGTTTTTCAGGAAAGGAGTACACCATCCTATCAAACTTCTGCCTTTTGCTTTTATTTGGCGACACACAGTCATAGAATTGAATTGAATTTATTGAACAAATGGTTCCCTTATTACAAGGCACATTACACCATAGTCATTTAACAGTAAAGTTATTTTTACATAAATCGTTTCTTAGAATACAAATTCATATTAATACATCATTGGCTACTATATTATTTAAATTGCATTAAACCTTTCAATAACAGCATCAATTGAAGAGATAATTACATTGTTTAATTCATTATCATCAAATGTAACAATATCATTAATTTGATTATCAAGTAAACATGAATATAAGGAATTTTTAAACGTGAAAAACGAAAAAATACTTTGACGAGTTTTGGTTGGTAGATCATACCATAACTTTACACCATTAAAAAGAAAGGAACGTTCGCCCCATTTCGTATTAGGTACATAAGACGGAGTAATATAAGTTTGAGAACGCGTACATCTTGTTTCTTTACAATGAAAGTCTAAATATTTATAGAAAAAATCACCAGATTTACTTGACATAATAGTATTGAAAGTAAAGCACAAAAGATTGTATTTGTATAAGTAAGGCGAGAGTAACCATTCTAGTTCATGACAGATATCATTACTTATAGAATCAAATTTTTTAAGATTAAGAACATATCTAGCTGTTGACTTTATTATCTTATTGACTTTGACATGAAATTTTTTATTACTTGAACTCAACCAGACAGACGATGCATAATTGATATGTGACATTATGTAGGCTTGAGCTAGAGTTTTTCTATTTTCGAATGAAGTGATTTTTTGTATTGGATAGAGCTTTGATAGAGACATGAAGCATTTTCGTGTAACAAAGTTGAGATGAGTCTCGAAAGTTACTGCTACCCTGAATGACTCCAGTTTCGGTTACTTTTACTATTGATTTTGTTGTTACACCATTTACAGTGCTTTCTACATATTGATAGCGGCCAGATAATAAAGATTCGATTATTAATAGATTGATACCATAAGATTTAAGTTTGTGTAGTAGAATTTCTCTGATAACTTTGTCAAAAGCTTTCATAAAATCTAGGGTTACAATAATACATATATTCCCTAAATCAATTTCTAAAAACAGCTTATCAGTTAATGCAATTAATGCATGAGTAGTACTCATATTCTTTCGAAACCCAAACTGATTAGGTACTAAGATTTTATTTGCCTCAACATAATCGCTTAGTTGCTGTAAAATGCATTTTTCAAGAAGTTTAGTAATAACTGGTTGAATCCCTATAGGTCTGGTTTCATTAGGACAACTTGGCTTATCTACTTTAGGAATAGGAACAATTCTGCTGGTTTTGAGACATATCGGTACATTACCATATTCAATGAACTCATTAAAAATATCAGTCAGCTTAAGTACAAAGGTATTATTTTCCATACAGCTATTAACCATATACGCAGTAATACCAAGAGGATCGGGGGATTTGGAAAGAGGATTTTTCATAAAAGACCAAGCTTTCTTTAGCATGATAGGAGTGATTGGGGTTAAGGACAAAGGTGGGTTGCTTAAATTGAATGAAATTGTAGGGAGTGTGTACGGAATAGTCGTTTTCTTTTTTGTGATGTCAATATAAAAATCGTTGATTTCGTCAGGCGATAACGCAATACCTACACTGCTATTAGACTTCGGCGAGAATGTTTTAATAAACCCATTCCAAAAACCAGAAGTCTTTGTACAATTGTCAAAATGCGTTTTTTTATCCTGTATAATGGATGCCTTAACTCGCTTCTTCAGCAGCTTTAATTGCTTTGCTGTACAAGGCGAAGGCTTACGAGAATGCAGCTTAAATAAGCGCTTGTTCTCTCTTAACAAGGATTTAGTAGTTTTTGATATAACCACTTTATTGGGTTTAGACTTAACGTGCTTCCTTTTTATAGGGCATAACAAGTCAAAGCATTCGACGATAGCAGTTATAAAGTAGGATGCATCATTCTGTAAGTCCGTAAGTTTAGTGTTAAGCATATAGTCAAGCTTGGTACGGGGTATGGTATTATAATTTCTAAATGAAAAGGAAATTTTGGGTTGTCTTGGTTTACTGGTTGACATACAGCACTCTGTTATACAGTGATCGGCAAGACATTTGTCTATTACTTCTACATTACAAATGTTAGTTTTGTTGTTGGTAAAAATAAGATCTAGTAAATTCTTTTTACGTGTCGGCTTATCAATAATTTGGTCTATATTGAGAGCATTCGTAAAGGTTTTAAGAGGATTAAGATAATTACATTTCAAATTGAAGTCACCTAGTACCACAAATTTTTTGTTAGTTGAATGGAGAAATGAAAATAAATCAATGAAGAAACTCATGTCGTCATTAAGTACATTAGCATTATAATTGGGATGACGATATATACAGCAAATGAAATAAGAAAAATGGGAACTTGCTAGTACTTTGATAATTTGAAACTCAATGTTTTCATTAAACGGAATTTGAACTGAAACTTTTTCAAAATTGAGGCAATTTTTGATGAGTATTGCTGTGCCTCTGTGGCCATTCAATGCAATATCGTTACGAATAAACTTATAATTATTACTTATTGGTAGTAAGGCAGTGTCAGGTTTTAGTAGAGTCTCAGTTAAGCAAAGGATATCATACTTGCTTGTTTCGATTACATGCTGGATTTGTAAAAACTTACTTTTAACGGATAATATGTTTACATGAGCAATTTTAGTGAGAGAGTTCTTTTTACATGTTGGTTTTAAGCTCCTCCTTCCGTTCTTCTGAATTTTGGTGCTGCGCTCCGAAGGTTTTGTCTGTTGATAAAATTCGGGTTTGGTAGCGGTGCCGTCATCCTGCGTTTCTCTCCAGGTTTCTGCCTGTGTCCTTGGGTTTGAGCTTGAAACTGTCGTTCTCCGTTTTTGGGGCAAAATTGGGTGTTGCATGATAAGAAGATGGTCCTGGTCCAACATATGCATTATACGGTGGTCTTGATGAGTAGGAAACGGTTGGCTTTGGATGATTTTTGGATTTATCATTCTCATATTTATTAAGTATAGCACCATCTTTAACAGTAAACGCCGGTTTGCCATTTACGAGTAATTCACGTTTCTTAAAGTTGACTGACGATGAATGACCAGCTTTGGTTAATTCATCAGCTTTTCCTTTGAGAACGGCAAAGTCACGCCTCATGGTGAAGGGTAGATCGGCTTTAATAAAGAAGGGTTGTTCGAGGAAATGTCTTGCACCGAAAACTGTATTTCTGTCACTTTGCGACAAAAACTTTACTTTAACAGGACGAGATGAGCCAGGTTTGAAGGTTTCATTAATACGATAAACAACGTCGGGAATGATTTCACTTTCAGTAAGTTCATAGATCATGTGCACAACGTTTTCAAAAAGTATATCAGGATTTTCATTTTCACAATCAGGGAAACCACCGATGATTAAGTTTTTCTCACGAGTTTCTTGTTCGAGTCTTTCAACTGTTTGTTCTAGTGTTTTCACATTTTTTTCAAGGTATACAATTCGATCGTTGTGTTGAGCGTAGTTTTGTGAGTTGCTTTGGATTGAATCACGAAGTAAAATTTCCAAGTTGTCTATTTTATCAAGATTCTTCAATTTTTCCAAGTCACCAAGCTTTTGATCCAATAAAAGTGATAGCTTCTGAGTTATGGGGTCAATTGAGTCATCAGAAGTTTGTGAACGCAAGACAGTGGAATCACTGGTATTCGGATTTTGAAAATTAGTTGGAGTCTCAGTCTCGGTTTCATGGAATGTGTCCATGTTTTCATTGCTATTATTATTATCAGAATTAATGTTGGCACTAGCCATGGTAGCACTGATAGTTGGTGTTAAGAGTGTATAGTTGGTATGAATAAAAAGAATTTAAAAAAAAAGTAAGTTTAGGTAAAAGAACGAGACCACCAAAGCCAAAGGTGTTGCTTGCTTCAAGGACAGACTGAGACGACAGTCATCCTCTAACTTTCTCTTTAGCGGAGATCTAAACTTCTGATGCAAGTTTGTTGTGTTGTAATCAATAAAGTTGCTTATTTGTTCGCCTGATACAGTTTGTCCCCGAAACTGTGCTTTCACTTGCTGTACCACTTCATCCACTGTCACCCTTTCAATTTCAAAATCTTGCTTTTTAGCATCAAACGCCGAAAACTTGAAAGTTTTCTCACTCTGTGACGCTTTTTGCATTGCCGTTTTCATTTGCTTAAAACCCATTGGATGTTGACAAACGGAGTACAAATTGTAAATCAGAACGTTTCTCTGGTCCCTCATCCAAAATAGACTAGTGTACACAGTCCGTTTACACAACTCTGTCATTTTGTCGTCGTATATTTGCAAAAACCTTTTTAATCCTTCTACTTTACTTTTTTCGGCCAATACAATAGGCTTCCAATAAGAGTCCTTCTCATCTACTCCCACTAGGAGATTTATAGCTTTCGCTCTAGAGTCAAGTTTGAAAAATCTCCGAATTGATCCAGTCATTAAATTCAGTAGAATTTCGGATTTAGACGAAATGTTCATAATGTCTCTCATTGTGGTCATTGGAATTGTTTTACCTATACAAAGTTAAGATAACGTTTTTAAAATTTGCTATTTTGCGATAAATCACACGAGATTGCTATGATATGTTTACCACTATAGCCAAATGGATCAGCAAACACCATAAGTGGAGTTGTTGGGGTTATAAATTTACGACCACAATCGGCTGACAGATGCTCTTCTGGAACTGTAAACGTATGTTTCATAGATTCAGTTGGAAACTGAAACGCCTTTGACATAATCCAGTCCATTGCTTTAGCAAACTCTCCTTGAATCACCATAAATTTTACTCTGGTTGCTGTAAAGATTATTTTATTTGAAATTATAATATTCTTTTTTAAATTTTGTATTTTCAAATTTCATTTTCATTACCATTTTTTGCATCTTTGTGTTCCTTTTTAATAGCCCGCAAATTCTTCAACAGCAATTTACAATCATTTTCACTTTTCTCCACAAAAATTAAATAAATGTCAGGAACTTTAGCTCCCAGGTTTGTGTGGGTAAGCGCTAATTTGTAAGCCATTGCTGGAGAGCCATCCTCATTATCATTGTAAATTCCTGGTCCAGCAAACCCATCAACAAACACAAGTTTTGAGTAGCCTCCTAGTCCGAATCTATAGTTGTTGCGAGACAGAATTGCCATCCAAGAGCCCAAATAACGGTATAGGACTTCGTGTTTCACTTTAGCTACTTGTTTTTTATGTTCGAAAAACTTTTGCGATGACTCTGCTGAATCAGCTTTAAAACTAGCATTAGATTTTTGGTTAACTGAAGGCACTTTTTTCTTCGTTTTGAAACATTTGTCTACACATTTGGTAGGGGCAGTACGCTCGTGAGATTTGGATTGACTAGATTTATGATTTGTTGCGACACTTTTCTTGGAAACATTCTCCAGGAATTTGGTAGCACCAAAACATTCCGAAAATTTGGAACTATTAAACTTTACTTTTCCCTTATTGGTCTTTTTGGAAAAACCTTCCAGAGTTCTGGTTGAGCCAAAAGTTTCAAAAGTTTTGAAGCTATTTATTTTAGAGTCCCACTCAAACCGTTTTGCACTTTTCTTGCCACTTTTTGTTGGTTTTAATATTTCTCCTTGCTGTTTTCTATGATGCTCCATTTTTCCAAATTATTCTGTAAACTTTTGGTTCACTAAATTAATTTAAAGTTAAATTTATGTTGTATATCACCACTACCACAATATAAATTCAACCTTTATTGTATTTATAGTTAACTATTAAGTTCTGATTTCAGTATTAATAAATATATTATTAAGAACGTCAGCACTGGTAAAACATATGTCTATCAGCAGATAGATGAATGAATACTACTGCAGTCTTACGTAAAAACCAGTTTTAGAGTGTACTAAATCTACTATTGTAATATAAATCTGTTAAAGTGACGATGACGAGGAATAAGGCTGCTCGAGCCACCAAATTCCTTTAATAAGCAGATTTGCATCTGTATTGTGCGCATAAATAATACGTTTGACTATATTCACACTGCCGGCTATACATTTTCATGCGTTTTCATGCATTTTCATGCAATTATGCTTGTTGCGTTGCTGCTTGCTTTATAGTGTCCTGTGCTGCTAGTGTAATAACAAGCATCAAAATACGTTGAAAAACGTTTTACTGGTAAACTTTATGGCTTTAGTTGTCCAGATAAAAACGTTTTTGCATTTTTGCACAGTATTATAAAAAAGAAAATGTCGCTTTCCTTTGATTGGCTGTTATGCATGCATTATTTCTTTTTAATTGTTGTTTTAAATTGATAAACCATTATGCATTTATTCAATAATATAAGAATAAAGTAAATTATATTTTGCGATGCTTACTTGTATTGTAAATCCAAAGCTACCAAAGTACCAAATTGGTAGAACTGTTAAAATGGCAAAATATTCCAATAAAGCATGTTCACAAAAGATGATTTAATACCCGTAGCATAGATTATTTGACACTAGACAGCTTAACGTGTAACAATGGAAAATAATAATGAATAAACTGGAGTGTTTGGCGTTTTGCAGAAAATAAAGCTACTTGTTTGATAATTGCTTATTACAGACATTGCTATATGCCTTTCCAAATGCCACAAAACACTTTTACTGTGTCTGGTGTTTTTTATTGAATTTTAATGCAATATGTTTTAGGTGCACGATTTAGGTATAGAAAAAGACTAAACGTCAAGAAGAGAATCAAAAAGAGGATTTTATGTTTGAAAAGAAAGTGTTAATAGCATGTTATAAAAATGCATTATCATGTTTTTACACGAAGTTCAAATAGTCAGTTTTTGTTCCTATTTTTTCAATGCTTACAACAAACTACTTGGCTACTGACCCTATAACATAATGAAAACACAATACCAAAAATCATGACTCTACCTTGTTGTAATTGTTTGGTGCTTGAACTATAGCCCATAGTATCCATAAGCAAAAAACAATAAAAACTTTTCAATTTTTTAAAACTAATGTTTCCTTTGGGTTGTGTCTATGGAAACATTGTCAATTTTTGGGTCTCAAATCTGGATTTAGAAAAATAAGGGCATATTCTTTCATGTTTACATACGTTGGTTACGTGACATTAGTGTCAGCACGTATTATGTTTATTTTGTTTTTTTAAGTACGCAGAGTCATTCACATTACAAGGTCATGCTTCTGCATATCAAAATGCCAAGGTCAAATTTAGGTAGGTGGGTTGGTAGTGTCAATAACAAGAAAGGCCGAACTTGTATCCCTCTCTTTTCTTTATACTGAAGATTGAAAAAGACAAAAAAGATATTTAAAACGCAAGGAAAATTCAAGTAGAAGAAAAACATTCCTAAAATGTGTTGACTCCCTTTTCATAAACACGGAAACCGTGCATGTTTTTGGTATACTTGTGGTTGTAAGTCAGGCATATAATACGCATGCATGTTTACTTTGCAACTTTTCTTACAACCAAGCGGTTTGGTATGGTTAATAATAATACAAAACTGAAATTTACTGAACTGATATTAACAACCTAAGTGAAATCCGTGTAGAAATAAACAATACCTAGAATTTTCGTTTTATAACACGGGATAGGTACATGTTTTTTTGTATTCTTGCATTTGTCAGGCATATAGAAATGCATAATGCATGTTCTTTTTTCAAAACATCCCAAATACCCTTAACAATTTTAAATGCATGAGTAGGTATCACCACACACATTTCACACCGTCCTTGAGAAAAGCATCGCTTCCTCCCTAAAAGCTTTTTACCGGTATTCATTTCTTTCTGGCAACGATTCTAGAACAAGTGCTCTCAGACAACTTTGTGAAAAATAATTAATGTACTTTTTATTTGAGCTGTTATCGGTTACAATTATTTACATAAATTAACTTTAAAAAAGCACTAAACATTTGTTAACGTGTCAGTCAAGTTTCAAAATGAAAGTGTCAACGTTGAATAAACCCGTAAATTGCACAATTTGTCAGGACGCTCTGGATCAAGACTACGACATTTGCGAGGACGTTTCCAATGGCCCAACATACCATCAGGAGTGTCTTCTGGATTTAGTGCAAAGGTAAAACAAAAATGCATTGGTTTAAACTACTATTTGATTATTTGACTATTTAAAATATTGTTTTAGCACAACCTATGTTTCAATTTTCAATAGAAAGCAGACAGAGCATCAACAAGAAGTGACTTCTCTACTACGTCAGCTAGAAACCCGGATGGAAACTGCCGAGAAACAAGCTGATGAACTGGAGCAGTTGAAAAAGCGGTTAGATAAACTAGAAGCCCGACCAGTGGAACGCTCTGAATGGCCAAAACTTCAAAGTCTGATGGTCGCTTTAAAAGTGACAAGATTTAATGAGATTTCTGACTTTATTTTCTGGTGCTCTGTAGCACTGACCATCCTGACTTTTTCGCTCTTCTTTCTCACTTTTCTTTACAAACTTTTGAAATTAAGACCAATGTAGAATTGCGTATTACTTTACAATTGAAATTTCATTTTAGTTTACTAATTATACTTTCGAATAAATATTAATTACAGTTAACAAAAAGGGCAATGGAAATTATTAATACATTTTTACATAAGTGCCATTGAAATTTAACAAAAGCTGAATTAAAAACCATAAAATGTTGTGAGGATGCATTTTTCGGTGCATGGAAACTATTCTAGGTGTTCAGTAGTTTGATATTGAAACAGATACACAACAGCCCAGTTCTTCTATGTAAAACGGACAAGATGCACACACATCAACAAAATCCATGAGAACTTCATATTTTCTTTGAAAAGGTTCATAGGCCTACCACGTTTTCTCAGCATTTATGTATTATACATGTATACAATATAGGTATTTATCTTGTGTCATGTTATTTTCATAATTAATTTAAAACATGTTGTTTGCACGCTCTTCTGCTTTTCCCTGTTCGCCATTGCATTTGAAATTTTGTTAAGGATATTTAATTTTTTGCATCCAAAATTGAAATCAGAATATTTTGCACAAATAATGAATACATCTGCAAGTTCCATTTTTAGCAAACATCATTTTTATAGTTGTGGCTCGGTAAAAAATTAAGTTGACACCGAATAATTAAAAAATGTTATCATCCCCATAACCTCACATTATACTTATCCATTATGTAAAGATTAATAAAGAAATTAAAGCTATGAATTGAACATTTTTATGTTTGAAAAGAAAAGGTTGATATCATTTCATTATGTCACCTTAGTTTTGTAAGGAAGTCAGATGAGCTGCTTTTTGTTTCTATTTTTCAATTTTTACTTTTACAATGTTCTAATGTGCATGGCTATCAGTTTTAAATAACATTATGAAAACACAGCAGAAACAATCATGACTCCAGCTTTCTCATTTGTATTGTCTTTATTTTTCATTTGTACAACAACTAATTTTTTGATGTCTTAATGTTGAAAATATTTCCTCTACTTGCACTTATTTCAAGATAGTCAATTTTTTCAATTCATCGATATTGCATATTTACGCCACTAAATATACAGACAAGTTCACAAAACCCAAATATGATGACTTTGTTTTTGTCAGGAGCTATAAGCTATACATCCATAATTGTTGGCTACACCACTTACTTTATGAATTAATCTAAAATCAGTTTTCAGAAAAATCAAAACCAGGTGTTTCACAGGCATTTCTCTGACAATACCCTATATAGTTAACAATTTTCATTGTGTATCCACAATTATATTTCCAATATATTATATTGTCAGTAAATACTTAGGTTCAGAGTCCGGATTTTAATAAGAATACAAACTGAACTTTGAGATTTTTCGTGGTCAAAATGATACACAAACGGAATGCTTGTGCTTGAATAATAAAACTGGAAATATTGATTTTGAAACTGCTCTATTCCAATCAATTGCAATGTATTTTACATGCTTTCATAGAATCCTTCTTGGTGATTTCCATCCATCATACAAAATCCTTCCTCTAAAAATTGCCTACAATCTTCCAGAAATTCCACAAGATCCATTAATCCAAATTTTGTGGCAACGTACACCAGCTCATCAATAGTTTCATCGGATTCCTTCCAGTATCCTGGAAAAGGCACCCTTGCAGTGTGCACAAAATCAAGTAGTGTTTCCAAATGTTGGCCAGAAATTTCAGACAATGTTAGAACGGGACTTGGGTCCTCTGCCAACATAGAATATAAAACTGGACAACGGACTTGTAAGATATCGTGATTTACAAAGAACTCTTTATTGTCACTTGACACAACTTTGCGCATGGTTGAACTCTGAGAAAATAATTCTGGATTTTTAAATAGTTTACTTAAGTCTTGTTGCAACTTTTGACGCTGTTTTTGTTCAAATTGAAGTTGTATATTCCACAAGGTTGTGACTGGTGGAGTGGACGAAGGGTTCTCAAAATGATATAAATTAACAATCAGGGTTAAATACAGGCTTTCGTCGGTATTAACATAATTGCGAAACTCGGCTTCAAATGGAAGGTAAACTTGGGGAAGCAACGGACTGGAGCTAATAGAATCCGTTATTATGTTGCACATTGGACCTGTAAAAATATATTACATTTTGGTATATTATGAAAGAAGTGCAGTTTGAGCATTTGATCTATTCAAAAAATCGACTATATTTAAAATTAAAGTGCTTACTTGTGTCGCCGGTAAACACTCCTTCATTAACTTCAACTTGTAGCGTGGCAAACAATGGGCCAACATTGTCACTAGGTTTCTCGTCCAAGGCGACAACAGGATTAATCCACATCCTTCCGTATGCCCGATTGCAAGTCAAGTAGCATTTCAATTTGGTAGGAAGTTTAATGCTAGAACCCATTTCAAAACGATACGTTTCTGCTTCCAATGCTTCCTTGGAGCCTCGGATTTCCGAAAAGTTGGCAATTTTCCAGTTGACACGACATTCCTCCTTGAGTGCCTACAAATTGCAGCAGTTGAAATAAATTATTTATTATAAATAACTAAATAAATAAATAAATCTAACAATGCAAAATATTTTATTTTGAAATTACAAGGTTATAAATCAATCTGTTTGAAATATCTTACTTTGCTTATCGTAGATTTATTAATATGAGCCATGACTTTCAACCTTAAATTGAATTCTTAGCTATTTTTGTGTTTGCTTTAGATTAGAACTACTAGTAAAATCACAACCAACGAGCACAAGGTTTGCTGGCAATCGAGTGTAATAAGTGAATATTGATTTTGCGACCTGAATGAATGCTACAGTTTCAACTTAGTTTTTGATTTCGATAAACAGCATATCATGAAAGTAAGTTCGGAAATGTTGTGGCTTCTGAAAATTGGAGATTTTAGTAAGCACTCAAACTATATGGACTTGTAAAGGGTTACAATACAATACTTACTTACAATATCTACAAAAATTTACACACAAACCTTCATTTTTCATAATATTGTTTTCAGTCAGTCCTGTGTGCTGTGTGTTTTAACACTAAAAGGATTAAATGATATATATAGCATGGTAGGTATACGTATCACACAAAAATACAAAGTGTTGAATGAATGTTCTCTGGATTCTTTCAGAATAATAAAGGAAAACTGAATTTTGAGGAAAATATGTAAAGTATCCGGATTCGAGCAGCTATGGTTTTTATACTTTAGGCTTGTAAAGGGTTACATTTGTCGGATTATCGTTGGGGTTTTCGTATAAAAATGTTTCACTTCACTGGGTATCAAAGGGTTGTAATATTTTTGGTAAGTTCTATGATAGGTACTATGATAGGTACTTTC
Organism: Entomobrya proxima; assembly: GCA_029691765.1. Lineage (NCBI taxonomy): Eukaryota > Metazoa > Arthropoda > Collembola > Entomobryomorpha > Entomobryidae > Entomobrya > Entomobrya proxima. Next base: position 51,392,539 of record CM056168.1, read on the forward strand.
AGTGTGAAAAAGGTTAATTGACATGTACTATTGTCCATATAACTGCCTAATTAAAACTGCAAGTCTCTCCATGTTCTGTTTTGACAGAATGCACAGTTTGCCTTGTAAATTACTTCTAAATTTTTCTCTCCCTTTGTACAATATATGATGCAAGCATAATTTTTACATTCCATCTTGACAGTTTTGACAGCTACAACCAAGCAGTTAGATTGATGATATTATGTTATCTGTCAGAATTTGGTAACTTTGTTGCAATATCCGGACACTGGAAACATGGAGGAATATAACAAAATGGCTCCAAAGCAGGTAATTAAAATTTTAAAATATGAATTCTCTTGCCATTCATACTATTCATAATTTAAATTTTAAATCTTCATAGTGTGTAGTGTGCTGTATTTAATTTATTTGAAGAGTATGTTACATGTAGTATATTACTAAATTTTAGGGCTTCATGGAGTGCAATTCATTCGTTTGGAAAATAGAAGATTTTGTAAAAATGAAGAACAATCAACAAGCTTTGGAGCAACAGCGTTTTGAGTTTGAATTGGGCTCCGGTATAGAAGTGGCTTTAAAGTGGAAATGCTTCCTGAAGCTTGAAACAGTTGACGAAATTGACTTTATTCGACCAGACGTAGAACTAGTTGGGGACATTCCCGAAAACGAGCACTTTCTAACGTTCATAATCTTTCGCATAGGAACTTGGCAACAGAATTGGAAATTACGCTTTAAAGCAGGTAGGAAAATAAATTATAATAAGTAAATAGCAAGGAAATGTAAAATTCAAAAAAACCAAGTTTCACTAAATGCCCATTTTTCAAATATATCTTGTTCTTTTAGATGAATTTCAAGCTGGAAAAGAGTCCATATTTGATCTCTGTGACAACAGACATCATCTTTCTGAACATCCGGACGGAAGCTTGATGCTAGACGTCATTTTCTACATTTGCAACATGCACCGAATCCCACCTAATATCTCTCAAAATGCTCTGATGGTTTCCCTGTTGACTTGGTTCTATGAACCCAAGTTCATCAACAAGTTTCAACAAGACTTCCAAACCATGTACAAAGAAGGCTTTGGTCCAAATAACAATTTACATGGGAAAGTAATTACTAAAGATGGTCAGGAATTTGTGGTAAATCGAGCTATTCTTGGAGTTCGTAGCCCAGTCTTTCGTTCCATGTTTCAAAGGCCCATGTTGGAAGCGCAGGAAGGAGTTGTTGAAATTGACGACATTTCCGGCCCCGCATTTGAAGCCCTTTTGAGTTTCATGTACACAGGAATGCTGCCAGACAATTGGCAAGAACCTGAAATTCTTGAAGGGTTTATCTATGGAGCGCACAAATACATGATGGAGGATTTGCAAAAGTTTCTTGGAAGGATGATGGTCTTTCTGTGGACCGACGCGGAGGAGGATGTAGAGAAGCAGAACTTGGAGCAATTGGCTGACATGCTCAATATCAAGATGGAGAAGGATTGGAATGCCTGCTTAAACAGTTTTATGGAAGAAGACGGGGAAGTTGCGTTGGAAGTGCTTAAGCAATTAAAAAAGAAGATATCGGAACCTAGACTTTTAATAGCGTTTTTGGCTTTAACGCCCTTCTGAAATAGTTTGTAAAAATTGTAACTTGGCTTTTGGGTTACCCTCTATGTTTTGCGGTCGAAAAGATTTCGGGAAAATTGATGTTTGATGTTAAAGTAATTATCTATATAATGCATTGCTACATTGTGAAACAATAATATTTCTGCAATTTGTGATTAGAAGATAGACATTTAGAGTACATGTTTTTCCTTAATTTTGCTATTACTCCTGCAAAAGATCACTAAACGGGATCGAAAGCATGTATTAGTCTTTATAGCCAAAACTTTTTTATGAATAATTGAGGAAACATAAATTTTGATAGTAGTAATATTACAATAGTTTACATTTTTTAGCTGGTATTTATATTGTATTTAGTCCAGTAATACTACTCCAATTCTACAACGTAAAAACTTAAATTGTAAGTAAACGGGAAGTGACCTAAACTTATTATCTTACATTTGAAATTCATTTTGTTTTAGTGTTTAAATTTCAAGCAAACATTAAGCTTTTCAAACATGCTATACCAGTTTTTTAAATGTGTTTTCATGCACTTTCACGCAATTCTGGAAATTTTAAAGTAATTGTTAATGTATGTGTGAATCATCGATATTTTGTTGTAATATTTTCATGTTGAAAATTAAATATAAGTTGTTTAATAATAGCTTGTCTCAGATGAAGTTCTTTTCGTTGCATGAAATTATCAGTATATCTTGCGCACAGCTCGTTATTCCTCAGATAATTGACAATAGTGTGCTGATCCTTCATGCCTATCAAAATCTGACTCCCTAAACCATTATATATATTTAAGTCTAATTATCATTATACCCATTATGCCTATTAAAGTATTCAAGCATATTGCCTTTTCCCATACTAACTACTAATACAATATCTCGCAAAAGTTATAATAACTCAAAGCAGAGTAAATTAAATATTAAATTGGAGCAATCCAAGGTCGTAAGACTGAGACAATTACAAATTATGAAATTTAGTAAGCTTGAACTGCAAATCAAAAATATAAGTAAGCTCGAATAAATTTAACTTTTGCTTTTGTAATGTTGAATGACTTTGATTTATATTTGGTCAATTCCGCACCATATTTTTTCCTTTCTATAAACTATTCAATGGACGTACGTTTTCCTAAATTGTGTGGATATATTATAAATATAAAAATGACTGAAATTTTTTGCACATTACTACTAGAGTGCCGAGTGTCAAAAGAATGCGCTCTTGATTAACCTCGGAAATTGAGTTAATGAAAAGGAAAAATCACAGGCTAGTCAAGATTTTTTAGGGTAATTTTGGCGTATTTGAGATTTTTGGTGGTCAAAATTTCACAATAATGCTTGTGCTGTGTCTAAAGGAGGACCCCATTTTTGGGCCATAATTCAAAATATCTTTTTATGCCTAGATTGATAGGCCCTTTTAATAGATTCCCATCATCGTGTACTGATAGATTCCCAACCACTGGGAAGTAGTAAACCCACAAATAATATAATGGATTATACGGGTTCATAGCTCATTCTTCAAAAAAGGGTTTCACAGCCAAGAAGACAACAATGAATAGGTAAAGGGTTACAAGGGAGCTTGTTAATGTTTGCACCGATTCTGATAATGCTTCAAGTATGTAATGGTTACAAAACACATTGACAAAGGATTTTAATTTCAGCCAAACAAACAGTGTATAGCCCCAACCCTTTTTTGAGGTTCACCTTTTGTTAATGATGATTTTATGCTCCAATATGAAACTATTAAATATCTTCACAAATTTACACACAAACCTTCATTTTTTATATTCTTGTTTTTCCAATCAGTCCTGTGTGTTGAATCAGACCAATGAAAGTTGAAGTAAACTGAATTTTGAGGAAAATTTGTAAAGTATCCGGATCCGAGCAGTTATGGTTTTTAGACTTTAGACTTGTAAAAGGTTACATTTGTCGGATTAATGTTTGGTCTTTGTTCTAAAATGTTTCACTTCACTGGGTCCCAAAGGGTTGTGATATTTAATGTTTTTGGTAAGTACTATGATAGGTACCTTTAGTTGTAAAAAAGGCTGATTGACTTGTACTTTTGTCCACATAACTGACTATAACTGCTAGCCTCTCCATTTGTGTTTTGACAGAACGGACAGCTTGCTTTGTAAAATTACTTGTAAATTCATTTTTTGACAGTTTGACAGTTACAAGCTACTTAGATTGATGACATGTATTTTAAGTCTGGGTTTAAAGTACTGTACTTCACAATATCCTAATCGAAAAATCATGAACATTCAACTAAGCGAAGCAATTAGAAAAATTTCATGGAATATATTCTTTAAAGTAAACCAATCTGAAAGCTCCCCATCGGAATTAAAATTATGGTTCCACAAGAATAAGAAGGAATTTATGAAAATTCACAAATTGGGAGGTAAGAGATGTCCTATAGAAGATAACATTTTTGATAAAAAAGCTCTCTTTTCATCTTGGTTTAAGCAGTTTAAGGTTAGTAAAATTTCAACGAAACTTGAAACCATCATTTTAGAGCTAAAGGACTTCTGTAATCAAAATAAAATTAAAATAGTAGAAGCGGACAAAAATGCAGGCATCTGTATTGTTTACGTTGAAGATTATAAAAATGAGGTTTTAAGACAGTTAGAAAACCAGAACACTTATCACCCAACAACAAAGTCTCATTTTAATGCATCTATGGTAGAATTTAAAGATAAATTGAGATGTTTTGAAAAAAGCTGCAATTTGGAAGTGCCCATTTCATCACTTTTACCGTATGAAGATAAACCAGCGTCGTTTTATATTTTGCCTAAAATACACAAGCCTTTTCAATCGTTTCCTAAAGGTAGACCGATCAGTTCTACGTATTGCAAGACCAATAAATACATAAGCAAAATGCTTGATTTCGTTCTTAAACCATGTATAAATGATATTGATGATGTCATTATTGACACACAACATTTTTTGCTGTTAATAGATAATATCAAGCTAAATCCTATGAAAAAATATACGCTGGTAACTGTAGACGTAGAAGCTTTGTATCCTAGTTTGCATTTAGACGATTGTAAAAAGCATTGTACTAACACTTACCTTTCTAGTAATACCAAATTATTAAACCTAACTGAAAGTCAGATTAAAAAGATGCTGGATATGAGCTTAGATTACAATTATATCGAATTTGAAAATGATTGGTATTTCCAACATACTGGTATTGAAATGGGTAATGCAGCTAGTGTAATGGTTGCAAATATAACTGTATCTCGTGAACTAAAATCTTTATTTAGTAATATAATTGAATGTATTTTTAATAAAAGGTTTCTTGATGACATATTTTTAATCATAGAATCAGATAACATAAGTGATATGGATGCTTGGTTGAAAGATAAAATTAAGCATAGATACTTAAAATTTACTTATGAGTTTAGTGATAAGAGTGTTAACTTTTTGGATACTACGATTAGTCTAAAAGACAATATTTTGTATTCAGATATGTACGTAAAACCCATGTCTAAACATTTATATTTACATACAACGTCTAACCATCCTGTGCACTTGAAAAATTCTTTGTTCTATTCGCAAGGTTTAAGGGTAATACGAATATGTAGTACATATACTTCTCGGATAAACAACTTAAATGTTTTGTATGATAAATTTAAGTCTAGAGGATATAACGAAGAAATTCTAACTTCTACTTTTAATACGCTACTTGAAAAAGATAGATTTCTTGTACTGAAACCCAAGAAAAAGATTCTACTTGAGTACTTATCTTTACATTGTACTGACATTTTACAGAAATACACTATAGTATATCCAGCTAGTTCCCCCGTAAACAAGAACAAAGACATTGTACATGTAGTATTCCCATTTTACAACTGTATACGTTCATACTCACTTGCAGTAAAAGATATTCTTTTTAGTAACACGACAGATGAATGGAAAGAATACATTGAAGATATGAATATACGGGTGGTTTTTAGTAGAACATTCAATCTGAAAGAAAAGCTCAAGACAAAATGACGCTTTTCATTTCTACTTGACTTTACACTAAAAACATCAATGTGTAATTTTTAATTTTTGGAATTTTGGTGAGTTTTATTTATGGTGGCTACTTACTACTTCTAACTGTTTATTTATTAAGGCTATTTATTAAAGTATGTATTAATTTTTACTAATTTATATTATATTGACAAACTATATTTTTAGGCCTGAAGAAGCTATGCTCAGCGAAACGCGTTGCTAATAAAATTCCAGTAAAAATAACTCAGTTTAAAGTGATCACGTATTTTCTTATCATAATACGCATTTCATCATGGAAGTGCTTAAGCAATTAAAAAAGAAGATATCGGAACCTAGACTTTTAATAGCGTTTTTGGCTTTAACGCCCTTCTGAAATAGTTTGTAAAAATTGTAACTTGGCTTTTGGGTTACCCTCTATGTTTTGCGGTCGAAAAGATTTCGGGAAAATTGATGTTTGATGTTAAAGTAATTATCTATATAATGCATTGCTACATTGTGAAACAATAATATTTCTGCAATTTGTGATTAGAAGATAGACATTTAGAGTACATGTTTTTCCTTAATTTTGCTATTACTCCTGCAAAAGATCACTAAACGGGATCGAAAGCATGTATTAGTCTTTATAGCCAAAACTTTTTTATGAATAATTGAGGAAACATAAATTTTGATAGTAGTAATATTACAATAGTTTACATTTTTTAGCTGGTATTTATATTGTATTTAGTCCAGTAATACTACTCCAATTCTACAACGTAAAAACTTAAATTGTAAGTAAACGGGAAGTGACCTAAACTTATTATCTTACATTTGAAATTCATTTTGTTTTAGTGTTTAAATTTCAAGCAAACATTAAGCTTTTCAAACATGCTATACCAGTTTTTTAAATGTGTTTTCATGCACTTTCACGCAATTCTGGAAATTTTAAAGTAATTGTTAATGTATGTGTGAATCATCGATATTTTGTTGTAATATTTTCATGTTGAAAATTAAATATAAGTTGTTTAATAATAGCTTGTCTCAGATGAAGTTCTTTTCGTTGCATGAAATTATCAGTATATCTTGCGCACAGCTCGTTATTCCTCAGATAATTGACAATAGTGTGCTGATCCTTCATGCCTATCAAAATCTGACTCCCTAAACCATTATATATATTTAAGTCTAATTATCATTATACCCATTATGCCTATTAAAGTATTCAAGCATATTGCCTTTTCCCATACTAACTACTAATACAATATCTCGCAAAAGTTATAATAACTCAAAGCAGAGTAAATTAAATATTAAATTGGAGCAATCCAAGGTCGTAAGACTGAGACAATTACAAATTATGAAATTTAGTAAGCTTGAACTGCAAATCAAAAATATAAGTAAGCTCGAATAAATTTAACTTTTGCTTTTGTAATGTTGAATGACTTTGATTTATATTTGGTCAATTCCGCACCATATTTTTTCCTTTCTATAAACTATTCAATGGACGTACGTTTTCCTAAATTGTGTGGATATATTATAAATATAAAAATGACTGAAATTTTTTGCACATTACTACTAGAGTGCCGAGTGTCAAAAGAATGCGCTCTTGATTAACCTCGGAAATTGAGTTAATGAAAAGGAAAAATCACAGGCTAGTCAAGATTTTTTAGGGTAATTTTGGCGTATTTGAGATTTTTGGTGGTCAAAATTTCACAATAATGCTTGTGCTGTGTCTAAAGGAGGACCCCATTTTTGGGCCATAATTCAAAATATCTTTTTATGCCTAGATTGATAGGCCCTTTTAATAGATTCCCATCATCGTGTACTGATAGATTCCCAACCACTGGGAAGTAGTAAACCCACAAATAATATAATGGATTATACGGGTTCATAGCTCATTCTTCAAAAAAGGGTTTCACAGCCAAGAAGACAACAATGAATAGGTAAAGGGTTACAAGGGAGCTTGTTAATGTTTGCACCGATTCTGATAATGCTTCAAGTATGTAATGGTTACAAAACACATTGACAAAGGATTTTAATTTCAGCCAAACAAACAGTGTATAGCCCCAACCCTTTTTTGAGGTTCACCTTTTGTTAATGATGATTTTATGCTCCAATATGAAACTATTAAATATCTTCACAAATTTACACACAAACCTTCATTTTTTATATTCTTGTTTTTCCAATCAGTCCTGTGTGTTGAATCAGACCAATGAAAGTTGAAGTAAACTGAATTTTGAGGAAAATTTGTAAAGTATCCGGATCCGAGCAGTTATGGTTTTTAGACTTTAGACTTGTAAAAGGTTACATTTGTCGGATTAATGTTTGGTCTTTGTTCTAAAATGTTTCACTTCACTGGGTCCCAAAGGGTTGTGATATTTAATGTTTTTGGTAAGTACTATGATAGGTACCTTTAGTTGTAAAAAAGGCTGATTGACTTGTACTTTTGTCCACATAACTGACTATAACTGCTAGCCTCTCCATTTGTGTTTTGACAGAACGGACAGCTTGCTTTGTAAAATTACTTGTAAATTCATTTTTTGACAGTTTGACAGTTACAAGCTACTTAGATTGATGACACTAATTATCTGTCAGTATTTTTTAGTTTTGTCGCAATATCCAAACATTTGAAGCATGGAGCAATATAACAAAATGGTACCGAAGCAGGTAATTAATATTGTAAACTATGACTTCCTTCATTTATGAACATTCAAACTGTTCTGAACTTAAATCTTTAAAGTGTGCTGTAATTATTTTGTTTGAAGTGTATGTTACATTTTGTAAATTCTTAAATTTTAGTGCTTCACGGAGATACATCAATTCTCTTGGAAAATAGAAGATTTTGTAAAAATAAAGAACAATCAACAAGCTTTGGAGCTACAACATTTCGAGTTTGAATCGGGCTCCGGTATAGAAATGGCTACAAAGTGGAAATGTTTCCTGAGACTTGAAACAATTGACGAAAGACTTCATTCGACCAGACGTAGAACTAGTTGGTGACATTCCCGAAAACGCGCACTTCCTAACGTTCATAATCTTTCGCGTAGGAACTTGGAACGGGATTGGAAAATACGCGCTAAAGCAGGTAGAAAAATAAATTACGACGAGTAAAATGTAAAGAAATATAACATTTAAAGAAATTAAGTTTCCCTAAACGCCCATTTAGATTATTTCTTGTTCTTTTAGATGAATTTCAATTCTAAGTTTTTGTCCGCTAAGGTAGTCAAAAGGTCCGCTAAATTTGCTTGCTGAGTTAGCGGACAACGAAAACACCAAATGTCCGCTAAAAAAGTCATTGGGAGAGATAACTATTTTATTTTCGACTAGCAATAAGTACATGCCATTAGAAGATATACATTTCAAGTGCTTGTTTTTTCCATATTTTTGCAATCATTCTTGAAAACGATAATGGAAAGGGATCAAAGGCTTGAAATTTTAATAAAGTGTCAGCCGCTATGGCCAAAAATTGATTATAAAAAACTGCAAATCTAGACATTTTGATATTAGTAATATTACAATAGATTTAGTTTCCATTCTTTAGCTGGTATTTATATTGCATTTGGTCCAGTAATACTACTTCTCCAAAAACTTAGTTTGTTAACAACTGGTTATTTCTCAGTGCAATGTCTTGTTTGATTAAAGTCACAAATTGGAAATTAATCATGTAACTTTTAATTTACACGCAAATACCACTACGTGTTGAGTATAAAATATTATGTGGTTTCAGCAACAGCACAGCTTGTAGTTGCAATTGCATTTATTGTAATTTGAAATTTATGTTTTAATGTTGAATCTATCCAATTAGTCTTGTTAACTTACATCTGAAATTCATTTTAGTTTACAATTCGTGTTTCAACCAAACATTAACAAAATTTGACAAAAGTTTTCATACATATTTATATTCGCGACAATAAAACAAAACTTCAAAAATTGAATCAAATGCATAAAATGTTGCTAGGATGCATTTTCCGGTGCTTGTAAATTGTAAATTCATCTACATGTTCAGAGAATAAGAGACAATAGTCCGGTTCTTATAGCATGTACAGGATGCACAAGATCCTTGAGAATTTCACATTTTCTTTGAAAGGGTTCATGGGTTCATAGGCTTACCACGTTTTCTCAACATTTGTGCATTTTACACAAAATAGGTATTCATATTAGTAAATTACTAATAGTAATATGATATTACTTATGTATTGTTGTTCTCATAACTCATCCAAAGCTCCGTGCCATGGCGTGAACTCTCCATTGCATAAAATTATCAGTGTACGTAGTCCACAATTCGTTATTTCTTCGTTATTTCTTCGTCGATAATTGACAAGGGTATGTGCTCGGTCCTTAATCGCAAAGTAAATGTACAGTTGGGTATTTTTATTAACACATTAAGACTACATGCACTTTTTGGTATTTACCCATAATAATATTCTGACTTTTCGGAATAATTATTTATCCCTAAATGAAAATATTACTTTATGCCTGGAAATTCATTTTAGGATAAATGAATATTTTTTTTCAGGTTTGGATAAAACTACAAAAATCAAGGTTAAAAATGCTAATTTTCTAAAGATGCGAAATTACAGGCCGGGGTCCATATAGACCACTTAGAGGATTAAAATGAACACAAATGAAAATTGAAACATTTGAAATTATTCAATATTTTGGCTTATATGCAAAATAAATGAATAAATATTTATTTTGTGTAGAACAAAATGCTTTATTTTTCTTGCACATTGCTTGATTTAATAAACAATCATAAAATTGTATCGACAAGTTATAAATATAAAAATAAATGAAAACTAAATATCTCGAATCCTCGAGGGAAAGTTGCCCTTAAAGACTCGTAGTCACTCACTCACTCGCAACTTTTTTCCACATTATCATTGTAATACCAAAGGTTTGCGCTGTCGATTAACCTCAGAAATTGAGTTAATGACAAGAAAGAAAACAGCAAGCTGATGGAGATTCTCTAGGTATTTTTGGGCTCATAGAGATTTTTTGTGATCAGAATGAAAAACAAAGGGAATGCTTGTGGTGTGCTTAAATTAAAAAACTGGAAATTTTTGAGACTGTTCTATTCCTATCAATTACAATATATTTTACATGCTTTCATAGAATCCTTCCTGGTGATTTCCATCCATCAAACAAAGTCCTTCCATTTTAAACTGTCTACAATCTTCCAAAAATTCTACAAAATTCATCAATCCAAATTTTGTGGCAACGTACACCAACTCATCAGTAGTTTCATCAAATTGTCCTGGAAAAGGCACCCTAGCAGTGTGCACAAAGTCAAGTAGTGTTTCCAACTGTTGGCCAGAAATGTCAGACAATGTAAAAACGGGACTTGTGTCCTCTGCCAGCATGGAATACAAAACTGGACAACGTACTTGTAAGATATCGGGATTGACAAAGAACTCCTTATTGTCCCTTGACACAACTTTGCGCATGGTTGAACTTTGAGAATATGATTCTGGATTTTGGAACAGTTTACTCAAATCTTGTTGCAACTTTTGACGCTGCTTTTGTTCAAATTGAAGCTGTATATTCCACAAGGTTGAGCTTGGTGGAGTGGAAGAAGGGTTCTCAAAATGATATAAATTAACAATCAGGCTTAAATACAGGCTTCCGTCAGCATTAACATAATTGCGAAACTCGGCTTCAAATGAAAGGTAAACTTGGGGAAGTAACGGACTGGAGCTAATAGAATCCGTTATTATGTTGCACATTGGACCTGTGAAATGTAAAACATTTCGGTAAATGAAACAAATGAAGTTTGACCATGACCTATTCATATAACCTACTATATTTTTAAAAATTAAAGTGCTTACTTGTGTCGCCGGTAAACACGGATCCTTCATTAACTTCAACTTTCAGCGTTGCAAACAATGACGCAACATTTCCGCTGGGTTTCTCGTCCAAGGCGAGAACAGGATTAATCCACATCCTTCCGTATGCCCGTTTGCAAGTCAAGTAGCATTTCAATTTGGTTGGAAGTTTAATGCTAGAACCCATTTCAAAACGATACGTTTCTGCTTCCAATGCTTCCTTGGAGCCACGGATTTCCGAAAAGTTGGCAATTTTCCAGTTGACACGACATTCCTCCTTGAGTGCCTACAAATTGCAGATAGTATTGAAATTGTAATTAAACATCTGACTGATATTCCAATAGCAGTTGAAATGATTAAATCAATCAATGAATCAATCAATGCAAAATATTTTATTTTGAAATCAGAAATTTATAAATCAATCTGTTTGAAATAATATCTTACTTTGCTTATCGTAGATTTATTAATATGAGCCATGACTTGTAAACTGAAATTTGCTATTTTTTGTGTTTGCTTTAAATTAGAACTAATCGCAACCAACGAGCACATGCATTGAGGGCAAATGAGTGTTAAAATTGATCTAGAAACTTGAATGAATGCTACACTTTCAACTTAATTTTTGATTTCAATAAACAGCATATTGTGAACGTTAATTCGGAAATATTGTGGTTTCTGAGAATTGGAGCTTTTAGTGAGCACTCAAACTATTAAAAAACTTGTAAAGGGTTACAGTACAATACTTACAATACTTCCTGAATCATACGGGTCCATTATTGTTCAATCTTCAAAAAAGGTTTCACAGCCAAAAAGACAGAAATCAATAAACTTTAAGAAAGCAGAGTTAAGTATGGCTAAACAGCCCTAAAATCCAAAAATAACTGACTGTAAATCTGTAATTCTGGTTAGAAAAACTTACGTAAAATCATGTGTTGCATGCTATTCATACATAAACGTTTTCGAATTCGCTGTGACCTCTGACCTAGAGTTGACCTATTGACCTGAAATTCAATAGGGTTGTGCCCAAGATGCTTTAGTATCTATATACCAAGTTTGGCTGTAATCGGTGCAGTCATTGCTGAAAAGAACGCATACGGCCGGAATACAAAATTATCAAGTATCTGAGCGATACTTAAAAAGTAAGGGTTGCAAGGGTGCAATGAAACTATAAAATATCTACAAAAACGTGCACACAAACGAAGTTGCTTACTGACAAACCTTTATTTTTCACCTTATGCATTATTGTATATAATCAGTCCTGTGTGTTTTAACACTAAAGGTATTAAATGATTTAGCATGGCATGTATTGCACAAAATACAAAGCGTGTTGAATGAATGTTCTCTAGATTGTTTCAGAATAATAAAGGAAAACTGAATTTTGAGGAGAATATGTAAAGTATCCGGATCTGGGCAGTTATGGTTTATAGACTTTAGACTTGACTTGTAAAGGGTTACATTTGTCGGATTAATGTTTGGTCTTTCTTCTAAAGACGTTTCACTTCACTGGGTATCAAAGGGTTGTAATATTTTTGGTAAGTATGACAGGTACTATGATAGGTACTTTTAGCGTGAAAAAGGTGATTGACATACACTATTGTCCATATAACTACCTAATTAAAACTGCAAGCCTCTCCATGTGTGTTTTGACAGAATGCACAGCTTGCTTTGTAAAAATACTCATACATTTTTTGTGCCATTGTACAATATATGATGAAAGCATCATTTTTACGTTCAATCTTGACAGTTTTGACAGCTACAACCAAGCAGTTAGATTGATGACATTGATTTATCTGTCAGAATTTGGTAACTTTGTTGCAATATCCGAACACTGGAAACATGGAGGAATATAACAAAATGGTTCCGAAGCAGGTAATTAAAATTTTATATTATGAATTCAACGTGTGTTGTAATTAATTTATTTGAAAAATATGTTACATGTTGTATATTACTAAATTTTAGGGCTTCATGGAGTGCAATTCATTCGTCTGGACAATAGAAGATTTTGTAAAAATGAAGAACAATCAACAAGCTTTGGAGCAGCAGTGTTTTGAATTTGAATTGGGCTCCGGTATAGAAGTGGCTTCAAAGTGGAAATGCTTCCTAAAACTTGAAACAGTTGACGAAATCGACTTTATTCGACCAGACGTGGAACTAGTTGGTGACATTCCCGAGAATGCGCATTTTATAACGTTTATAATCTTTCGCGTAGGAACTTGGAACGGGAATTGGAAATTACGCGCTAAAGCAGGTAGAAAAATAAATTACGATGAGTAAAATGTAAGGAAATATAACATTTAAAGAAATTAAGTTTCCCTAAATGCCCATTTGGATTATTTCTTTTTCTTTTAGATGAATTTCAAGCTGGAAAAGAGTCCATAATGGATCTGTGTGACAACAGACATCATCTATCCGAACATCCAGACGGAAGCTTGATGCTAGACGTCGTTTTCTACATTGGCAACATGCGCAAAATCCCACCTAATATCTCTCAAAATGCTCTAATGGTTTCTTTGTTGACTTGGTTCTATGAATTCAAGTTCAACAACAAATTTCAAGAAGATTTTCAAACCATGTTCAAAGAAGGCTTTGGTGATAATAACAATTTACGAGTGAGTGTAATTACTAAAGATGGTCGGGAATTCGTGGTAAATCGAGCTATTCTTGGAGTTCGTAGCCCAGTCTTTCGTTCCATGTTTCAAACGCCCATGCTTGAAGCGCAGGAAGGAGTTGTCAAAATGGGCGACATTTCCGGCCCCGCATTTGAAGCCCTTTTGAGCTTCATGTACACAGGAATGCTACCAGAGAATTGGAAAGAGCCTGAAATTCTGGAGGAGTTTATTTATGGAGCGCACAAATACATGCTGGAGGATTTGCAAAAGTTTCTTGGAAGGATGATGGTCTTTCTGTGGAGTGACGCGGAGGAGGAGGCTGACAAGCAAAACATGAAGGAATTAGCTGAGAAGCTTAATATCACAATGGAGAAAGACTGGAATGCCTGCTTTGATAGTTTTATGGAAGAAGACGGCGAGATTGCGTTGGGAGTGTTGAAGGAATTAAAAAAGAAGATATCGGAACCAAGACTTCTAATAGCATTTTTGGCTTTAAGTGTGGATTTATGGTGGAGTTGAAATATGATTTCTTTCACTCTTCAACGGTTTCATTTTTAAACTTCAAAAATTGAAGCTTACAAAAGTATAAACGTAAGAATTCAAAAACAGTAAACTGTGCTCAAAAATCCTATTTCACTTTCAATTCCAATTTATGTCAGTTTATACTTTCAATCCTCATGATGAAATTCTATAAACTGGTATAGACCCAAACAACTCATGATTTTTAAGAAAATTCTCATGGGGAAGTAGTTCTTCTGAAATTGTTTGTAACAGGGATTACTTTCGATGTTTATTGAGGAAAAAGTTCAGGAAGATTGAAATTTGATTTTAATGTAAATATTTCACAAGCCGGGTGCAAAAAGGAAACCAGCTTTTTTGGTTACCAACGACATTTTTTTAAATGCATTTTTAAGTAGAATTTACGAAAGTAGCAAGATATTTTTCAAAACAGTACACAAAAAAACGAAACTACAATTTTGTATTGCACCTGCATATCGAAAGTGCAGAATTCAAAAAGTTTTCAAACTTATGAGGAGTTGTACACATTTCGGTAGCGTTATTACAGTTTATTGGATTATGCGACTTTTTTCCAACATCCTAGCGACACCTCCATGGTAGTAGATTAGTAGCGTGAAAAATTGTTCACTCATAAAAATTGGCTACTTTAGAACTAAAAACGCCCATGAAAATTTTGCAAACATGGAGTTTTAACCCAGGGTCTTTGCCCTCGTACATTGATAAGCTAAAAATTGTCATCAAAAATTATAGTGCATTAGTTACACACTTTTATGAATGTGGAGTTCTACTGGTATGTTTTTTTGTTTCGTAAAAATCGTTTTTGAGTTAACTACTCACTCATGAAAAACTGAGCTCGCTGTAACTGAATAACTGAGTATTGTTTCGCTATTATGTTTCGTTTTCTTTAGTTACGATTTGACAGACAGTCTCCGTAAGACAGACAATTTTCGTAACCATGCACAGTGAGATTTCAAAATTGCTACCGATACCAAAATCTAGTCTCCTTTTTGCACCCGCCGGCTTCTGATCTATTGGTGTACGGTGGTTAGCTCAAAAGAAATTTGTGCAATTTGTTATTAGAAGATATACCTTATTTTATAGTGCTTGTTTTTCCATATTTTTGCAATTACTCTTGAAAAAGATCACGGAAAGGGATCAAAAGCTTGAGATTTGAATAGAGTATCAGCCGCTATGGCCAAAAATTGATTATGAAAAACTGTAAATATGGACATTTTGAGATAAGTAAAATTAAATGGGTCTAGTTTACATTCTTTAGTTGGTATTTATATTGTATATAGTCCAGTAATACTACTTCTCCAATCCTACGACGTAAAAACTAAAATTGTAAGTGAACCGGAAGTGAACTAAACTTATTATCTTACATTTGAAATTTATTTTGTTTTAGTGTTTAAATTTCAAGAAAACATTAAGCTTTTTAAATCATCAATATTTTATTCTGATGTTTCCATGTCAAAAATTGAATTTCAGTTGTTTCAATGTTAGCTTGTTTCAGATTAAGTTCATTTTATTCATGAGTTGACTCATTTGTTGGTGAAGTCCGAGCCATGACGAGAACTCTACATCGCATAAAATTATCAGTATAGTTTGTTCACAGCTTGTTATTCCTCAGTCCAGTTTCTTTCTTGATTAAAGTCACAATTGGAAATAAATTATGTAACTTTTAATTTACACGCAAATACCACAGCATGCGCATGCTGAGTATAAAATATTATGTGGTTTCAGCTTTCAGCAACTATTAAGCAAATATTAACAAAATTTGACAAAAGTTTTCATACATTTTTATATTGGCGACAATAAAACAAAAATTCATATATTGAATCAAATGCATAAAATGTTGCTAGGATGCATTTTCTGGTGCTTGTAAATTGTATATTATTCTACATGTTCAGAGAATAAGAGACAAATATCCGGTTCTTATAGCATGCACAAGATACACAAGGTCCTTGAGAATTTCACATTTTCTTTGAAAGGGTTCATGGGTTCATAGGCTTACCACGTTGTCTCAACATTTCTGCATTTTACATAAAATAGGTTTTCATATTGCTTATGTATTGTTGTTTTCATAATTCATCCAAAGCACGTTGTGTGCACACTCCATTACCTTACCCTGCTGGTCAAAGTATTTTCCTAAACAAGTAGGATATTCAATTTGCTTAACATTATTAAAATAATCAGTTCAGACAATGGATAACTCTGTAAGTTCCAACACAATGCATTGGAGTGAATCAATTACTGTGCTAAACACAAATGGGACCCCAACAGTGTCATACCAATTAGTTCAGGTAATTATTAAAGAAGTTATCATTTTGAAACATGCAAAATTTTAAAATAGGCAACAATCAATTTCATACATGATAATTTGTTTAGCCCCAATTTCAACAAGTTGAACATATTCACGCAGCAGATTTTGGGCAAACTAATGTAGCACAACTTACTCCACGTCAACGAGAAAAAGCTGAGCGTCTAAGACAACAGGCTCGTCGACTAAGGGAGGAGGCCAAACGAAGGGGTGAAGAAGGTCGACGAAAATCTGAGCAAGCTCAGAGTTACAGTTACAGAGATGAGACGTTGGAAGGTCTCAGGGAACAAACTCGTCGCCAATGGGGGGAACCTCTTTGGCACGGACCAGCGACAGAAATGGGGAATGATGGTACTTAAACTAAACATTTAATTTTTAGGCTAACAGTCTGGCATAAAACGCGTGAAGTGTGTATAAAATACGCAGGCCATATTTTCATTTTTCCTTAATGGGTCGCTAAAACTCAACAATTTTACTAATATTTTTCGGCAATTAAGCTTTACGAACAACTTTGTCTATCTTCAATATGTTTTAATAGGTTGATTCTATTAGCCAAGAGGCGAAGAAGCTCGAAGGAAATGTGAGCAGGCTCAGCGTTTTAGAGAAGAGATGTTGGAAGGTCTTAGGGAACAAGGTCGTCGCCAATGGGGGGAACCTCTTTGGCGCGGACAAATGGGAGAAATGTGTAATGATGGTGAAAACGGTCAGATTAATGAACAACAATATTTGACAATGAATCAGTCTGTAAACTTTATTGTCGCAAATTACAGTTTTTCTCAAGCTTATAGTGCTTCAAATACGCCCTCCCAGTTTTAGAATTGAAATGTGTTCAGGGTCTTATTTTGGAAATTTAATAACTTCTAAGTAACGAGTAACATGTTATATTTTTGAATCAGCAATAGATATTTGCAATTTCAATTTTGTTTAAGTTTGAAAATTTTGTTTCAGTTTATTCAATAGTTTGTTGTAGTTTCTCAATAAATTTCAAAACTCAAACTTTTCTGACTTGTCTCAAATTAGGTTTATTTTAATCATCATCTGGCTCATTTGTTGTTGGTGGCACTACCGGGCCATGGCGTGAACTCTCCATTGCATAAAATCATCAGTTTAGTTTGTCCACAGTTCGTTATTTCTCAGTGGATAATGGTATGCTGGTCCTGTGGTCATTCATCGCAAAGTAAATATCCAGTGGGATATTGTTTGATTCCACATTTCCTGTAATTTTCTAAATCCCTGGATTTCTTCTTCAGATCAAAGTGGAGATTTCCTCACAGTGAACTACTGTTTGCTAATACGATTTTTTCACGACATAAAATAAATAAGTACCTATTATAGTACTTGCCAAAATTTTACAACCCTTTGATACCCAGTAAAGTGAAATATTTTTGGAACAAAGACCCAACAATAACCGACAAAAATGTAATCCTTTACAAGTCTAAAGTCTAAAAGCCAACTGCTCAGATACGGATGCTTTACAAATTTTCCTTAAAAATTCAGTTTTCCTTTATTATTCTGAAACAATCTAGAGAACATTCACTAAACAAGCTTTGTATTCTGTCACAGAATTTCTGTGCAATACATGCCATGCTAAATCATTAAATACATTTAGTGCTAAAATACACAGGACTGATTGGAAACTTAATATTATGAAAACTGAACTTGAACTGAATTGGTCTTAGTTAACCCCCCATGTTACAAATTCCAAACCTGTGATGTATCTGATTAATGCAATTATTCTTTACGGACGGAAATTCAGATCAATTAGAAACTTTGAAAATTCCTTTGATTCCAAATTGATTATGGTAATGTGCAAATCTCAAATCATCTACCCGTTTATTCTGCATACTGGTTATTGCCCCAATGCAGAAACTCTGGTTTGGGTTGCTTGGAAAAGAATAATTGGCAAGATTTGTTTGAAATTGGAGCACGAATGATAATTATGCTGCTTAGCTAACAAACGTGGGCGTTTATACATATCTATTTGTGTTGCTGAGTTTTACAAAAATCAAAAGTCATTTGATTCGTTGCTACATCCGAATTTACAGCGGGTACGTAAATGTAAATCTAGATGAATAACATTATCTTTTAAAAACACTTTAATATAAATATTTAACAGAAAAATGAAAGCGACGAATCAATTAGGCAGCAGGAACCACACTCAAAAGAAACGTATCATGTTTTGGGAAATACAATTGCAATTCCATACAAGTCTTCTGGAATATCGAAATATCTACTCACATTCAGTTCTGGCTTCAAAAGCCACTGGAGGCATTATGTAACAGGTTTGCGGTCTCTGCATTGCAATTGGAACATGAGGGTAATACTTATTTTTGCATGTTTGCATTCTGTTGTACATGTTTGGAGTACTGAGCAAGATTTATAAGGTGGCTGAGAAGGCTGCGAGATTTATACAAGGAAATGTCTATTTGATGAAAGATAAGTGGTTTCATAGGTTCTTGAAGAGTTGTCCAGTGTTAAAGATTGGATAATTTAGTTCAGCCAAAAAATGGAACAATTGGAGGTGGAAAAAACTGTAGATTTGTTGTTGCTCTAGAAATATATTTTGAGAAGCTCTAAAATATGAATTTGCATAAGCAATTGGAAAATTTAAATATAAATGTTTTTTAAAACGTAAAGTGGGTTTAACTTAATATACCCAATATTATGCCCCTGCAAATAAACTTGTAAATCCATCCAAAATTGTCAAAATGATAATTTCATCTCAAGTTCCATATGAGCAATGCTGAATCGTAAAAAATGTATTTATTTTAATTGCGAATCATTATATACACAAATATTACATTGTTTTCACGCATTATAAACGTGTTTGTTCAAGCAACTTAAAAAACTCTGTTGAGTTTCCTGTTTGCAACGCACATTCAAAAGCTGCTTGAATGCATCCGTTGCCATGCTCAAGCTTATCATTCCATGGAAGCTCCATCTCAATCCCAAGCTTATTATCTCTGTCCAAATTACCCCAAAATATTTCCACAAAATCTTGTCCCTTATCCTCTCCAAACAATTTCTGAGTACAGGCACAACCCCTCCATCCAAATTTCTTTAGTTTACTCAGCTTGCCCAAACATTTCCCTAAAGCCCCAAGGCTTGCCCTACTGCCATGTTGCATTTCCAGCACTTCCAAACCTGGCCACAAGCTTACCACCTCCTCCAACTGCTCATCCCCTAAAATCAATCCCTTCAACCAAGTCAAATTGGGCAGTACCCCAGCCAACTTTCTCCAGCTTTGAAGCTCCATCCTCCAATCCATTTCCCATCTTTTCAAGTGTAAAAAGGCATTAGTGCCAACCCAAGTGGACTCAATAATACAAGTCCAGTTTGTTGCCTCCACCAAATCTGTTTTGTGGAGGGGGTATGCCCTCCTTCCATTCTTCTCGCTGAGCAAATGGTGAATCCGTTGCCCCTTCCACTTTTCCTCATAGCAGGTAGTATTCCAGCTAAACCGAGCTAGGTAGGTACTACCTTCCCTTAAAAAATTCAAGTTATTACTCACATTGCCCCAAAGCTCCAGCCGATGAACCCAATTCAGGGCCATAAAATTTCGAGGAAACTGTGTCGTGAAGGGTGCACGATAGAGCACCAACTCTCTCAAACGCCAACACATCCATATCCAATTCCGTAGCGCTATCAAGTCCCGCTCCGCAAACAAGGGGTCCAGTCCCAAGTCAAAAGCCAGACTGGTCAACTGGGAAAAGGCGTACACCTTGCCTTGACCGTAAACGTCCTTCACCGTTGACGCGAATTCTACCGTACTCATCACGCCATACTCCTGTGCTCTTTGAGAAAAATCCAAAAGGTCGAGGTGGCGGAGGGTTTCCATTACTTGGCCAATTTCGTGGAACCAGAATAGCTCCCAAAAGTAGCCTCGTTGAGTAGGCGGGGGGGATCCAATAGTGGGATCGCGTCTGTTTCTGACTCTTACAAAATTTGCTAATTGGTTTGGGGACCATCTACCTCCGCGTTGTAGATCCTGGAACCAGGGGTCATTGTCCCCGCCCTGGGGGATCAGTTCAAGTGGCGGAAGACCATCCGCAGCCTCCGACCCCGGCTCGCCGTAACCACGGATTTTCAAAGTGCTCAGGTTTGGCAGCATGGCCAAAAGGGGACCCCAGAGACGAATGGCCCGTTGCCCTTGAACTTGCGATGATAAACTGACCTCTAAACTTGTCAATTTTTGGTGCTGGTAACCTTCCGGGTAATAGGGCACATTGGGAAACCCCGCAAACAACAAGCCGCCGTGCTGCCGGAATTGCGGACGGAACCAGCCCGACAAAACTTGTTGGAGCCAGTTGTCCCTGCCCGGATGTTGCATCCATTGCTGGTTAGCCACTCGAATTGCCTCCAATGCTTTATCCTCCACCACACAATCCTTGAGCGTGAGCTCCTCCAAATTCTGCACCTCTCTCAGAAAGCTCTCCTGAAAGACCCACACTTCCTTCGAAAATCGACAGTTGCTTAACGTTAGTCTTTTCACCCATTGGAACATGGGACTGGTCCAAAACCAGTGGTCAAGCGTGCTCATTTCCTCCTTCAATAAAAGCCTCCAGCGACAAAGGGTCAGCTTGCCCAAGGATCTTGGACTGGTAGCCATTTGCACTACGTGTGGTACTCCAGCTTGGAACTGGCCATAGAACTCCCCCAAACTCATCCCATTTCCATGGCTTGGGGTGGCTGGACCACAATCTCCAGAACAATAGTCCAGCACTGGATACTTTTCCGTTTGCTCCCATTGTTTCGTACAAGCCCGTAACCAGCTTTTAGAGACCAATCTATTTCTCTTTTTTTTCCTCATTCTGCTGTCAAACAAGTAGCATCGACTTCTGCATCCAGTCCTCTGACTGTTTTATTCAAATAAGACTCTATTTTTACATACACAAAAATAAGACTAAGTTCAACCTGACTGTGAATATCATGGCTCCACAAGAAAACATGGAAACCAATTTGGGAAATGAGGAAGCTTCAACATCGACAGCTACAGCCACCGATGACCTTAAAGGTTGGCTCTCCCAGAAACTTAATAAGCTTGACAAAATTGACGACATTGATAAATTACTTCGTGATTCAGTGCAACAACAAGAAAAAAAATTCTCAGAACTACAAGAAAAAGTATCCAGCTTAGAAAGAAGGAACCTTGACCTTGAGCGTTACATCGAGCAAGTGTGCAAAGAAGCAAACAGTAAAAACTTATTTGTTCACGGTGTGCCAGACTCTGCAACAGAAACGCCACAATTGACATTTAACCTAATGTGTAAACTCGTTGTTGACCTGACAGAAAAAGATTTTGAACCTGATATTGCATATAGAGTTGGAACTTACTCTAATGGAAATCATCGGCCAATCAGAATAATTTTTAAACTTCATCAAGACAAAAATACTGTAATGGAAAACAAAGACCAACTTCATCCAGATTTCACCATCACTCAAGACTTGCCTTTCAACATGAGGAGAGATTATGCAGCATTACATGAGAAAGCAAAGGAACTAGAAAAAGCCGGCAACCCAGGCATAATCAATTTTCGGAAACGAGAAATAACGACAGCTTCAGGAAATGGTTTTGCAGCTATCCACGGAACAGTTTATTCTTTAAAGGACGGAACGGAAGCATCAGCACATTTCTCGCAACAAAGACAGTTTCGTCAACCTCCAAAAAACGGACGAGGAGGAGGAAGAGGAACCAAGCGAGCATCACAACCAATCCCAAGTTTCCACATGCAAACACGCAGCTTTGCGAAAGCTCGAAGGACAGACGATCAACAAACACCCGGAAATCCAACTCAACCAAATCAAAACATCTAATCATAGGACATCTTAATATAGTCTCAGTAAGGAAAAAATTCTTAGATTTACAGTCTCTGTTACAAGAAAAAAATTATGATATATTTTGCATTACGGAAACTTTGTTAAAACCTACACATACAATACTAAACCTAAGATCATATAATATATTTAGAAATGACATATCAAGAAAAGGTCAGCGTGGTACATGCATTTTAGTTAGGGAAGGTTTTAAGGTAACTGACATCACTAAAGAATTTAAAGCTAATACTTCTCAAAATATAGAGTTTCAGATACTCAAAATCCAAATCAATTTCAACAAAAGTATTCTAATAAGCTGCATTTATCGTCATCCTGATTATTCAAATGAAACACTAAATGTAGATAATTTATTTTTCTACGACCTTTTTGAGTTTACTCATTCGTTAAATCTACCTTTTTGTCTGCTCGGAGACTTCAATCTTAAACAAAAGTATATAACACAAATACTTTCTACTTGTAATAAATTTAATGCTAAGCAGGTTATTGAAGCAGCTACTAGAAAAGCAAATATGTTAGACCTTATTTTTACTAACTCCAATAATGTACTTAAAACTAACACCTACGATGCAAGTATATCTGACCATCTAGTAATTGACATAACGCTGAACATCACAAAAAGTAATGCAGCTAAACACTTAATATTTTACCGAAACTTTGACAAACTGGATTTTGATTCCTTTTATCCCTACCTAAACTCCCTCCTTATAAATGCTCCTATTCAAATTAGCTCATTAACATCAATTATGCTCCACTGCTTCGAAAAGTTTGCTCCATGCAAGCTAAGAGCAGTAAAAGAAAAGAAGCAAACATGTTTCGTGTCAGTCTCAACAAAAATTCTAATAAAGAAAAGAAACGCATTATACAAAAAACAAAAGAAGTTGCCATCTGCCAGTACTTGTACAGAATTACATGTGCTAAATAGGCGTATAAGAGCAGCCATCCGTCATGACACAAAGAGACAGCTTCAAAAACAAGTTATTGAGCATGGCTTATGGACTGGGTTCTCGAACACTGTTTCATTTAAGCAAAATAACACCGTGTTAGGAGATTCCTTATCTCCTGACGAAATCAACGATTTTTACATATCCATCTCTAAAAAATTATCCACAGTAAATCCTGATTCCCTTCTTCCTATCCTGAATAATATTCCTCAGCCTCAAAATCAGTTCACCTTGTCAAACATTAACACGTTAAATATCCATACACTATGGAAAAAAATGAAAAAGCAAAAATCTAAGTCGCCTGATCCACTTGGTATATGCAATTATATGATAGATATTTGTCTAAACTCTCAAAATTTCACTTCGTTTATAGTTAATTTGTTTAATGAATACATTGACAATGGAATAGTACCATCAGAACTGAAGGTATCTAGAGTAGTGCCAGTTCCAAAGGTAAAGAGTCCTACATCTCCAAACGAGACAAGACCAATAGGCATTCAGCCTGTATTCACAAAAATGCTAGAAAAATCTTTATTATCTCAATTAACCAAATTTATTGAAGAAAATAATATATTATCTAAATACCAATTTGGCTTTAGGAAAAATTTAAGTACTACACATGCATTGGTTGCTATAACTGATTTTTTGTACCAAGCGCTAGATGAGGATTATATTATCATACTAATCGCCCTTGACTTCATGAAAGCTTTTGACAAAGTAGATCGTGATATACTGTTTAAAAAACTTGAACGATATGGCATTTCTTGTGAAATCTTAAAGGCATTACTCTCTGATAGAAAGCAATACGTTTCGTGTCAAATAAATGGTAACATAAAAAATTTCAAAATTAAAGAAACAGAAATTGGTTTGGTGCAAGGCAGTGTTCTAGCGGCTATCTTATTTAGCATAATGATTAACGACCTTCCACTTCAACTATTATACTCAATCATAGCAATGTTCGCAGACGACTCTACTTTACTTATTTGTGGTAAACCTAGTGAAATACATCAACTGATTGAAAAGATTGAAAAAGATTTATTAGCAGTTAAGAATTGGTTGGACTCAAACAAAATTGCTCTTAACATTCAGAAAACTCAGTTTCTTATTATTGGCAAACATGCTCATTTGCATAAGCTCCCTGAGGTAGAAATTAGAATAGGCAACGAAAAAATTACCAGAGTTTCATCACTAAAAATTCTTGGTGTGCACTTTGATGAGTCTTTATCATGGGAAACACAAATTGGAAGCGTATCTAAGAAATGTTATGCTAGTCTGTCAAAGCTATTTTCATTAAAATTTATTCTCGATAGACACTCAAAAGAAATTCTAGTAAATGCTTTTGTACTTTCACACTTAAATTATGCTTGTATAGTTTGGTTAAGCAAATACAATAAACGTGTGTATGAAACAGTAAATAAAATCTTAAAAACAGCAGCAAGGTTTGTACTTGGTAAACAGAAATATGACTCAGTAACTAATGATATATGTATAGATTTACAATGGTTGACATGTAAATATTTACTGACATTCAATACACAGACATTCATGAGTAAAATGTTAAACTGTAATGAGAATGATTACTTTTATAATTATCTTGATTTCTCGTATGTAGAATCCCAAAGCACACGTAGCGGATCTTACCTAATTCCTTCTTACCAACCAAACTCCGAATGGGGAAAAGCAACTTTTAAATATAGATCGGTTGATTTATGGTCTAAATTACCTTTGTATGTTCAGAATACCATAGGATCTGTACCCATGTTTAAAAACAGTGTTCTTTCACATTTCTTAACTGAGCAAATTAATGAATTATGTTATGTTCCTGAAAACGAAGATTTTGAACTAATCGCTAATTGTATTGATAATGTTATTGCTAATGTAATTAATTCAACTCCACTTGTATAATAATTTTCCTTAATAATACTACAAATTATGAATACTTCAAAAAAGTAATTTACAACTTTGTTTTTTTATGTTATATGTGACATTCTATCAAATTCATGTCTACAGTGTAATATGCCACCATGTTGTGGAAACTTGTATGACAATAAACTATTATTATTAAAGAGTCCACCCCCAAGTCACACTGAAAGAGGACTTGGAGCACTGGAAAGTTTTCCAGGGGATGAGGAGTACCCTCTACTACACATTTCTCCTCCATTGCCTTTTTTCAATTTAAAAATGAGCACTGTGATCATGTACGTGATGAGTTTTGTACTGAACTGTTCATTCCCCTCAGAAATGCTCAGGAACACAAAAACCCAATCTGAAAGAAAACCCTGAAATGGTACAAAAAGGTGCTGTGGGTGGAGGTTTGGTTTTATGGTTCTCATTTTTCATTGTGCGGACACACTGCATGCTTTTTGAAGTGTACTTGTATTGATTTTCAAGTATTTGTGGAAACTTTCTGATCTGAAGAATAGAAAGGGTTCTGGTTTGGAAAGTTCAATGTACATTATCTTAAGCCTTTTTGCCTATTTTTGTACATTTCAGGGTTTTCTTTCAGGTTGGGTTTTTGTGTTCCTGCGCATTTCTGAGGGGAATGCACAGTTCAGTACAAAACTCATCACGTAAATGATCACAGTGCTTATGAAGAAACGAAATGGAGGAGAAATGTGTAGTGGAGGGTACTCCTCATCCCCTGGAAAACTTTCCAGTTCTCCAAGTACTCTTTCAGTGTGACTTGGGGGTGAACTCTTTAAAGAGAAATAGATTGGTCAGTAAAAGCTGGTTAAAGGCTTGTGCCAAGCCATGGGAGCAAACGGAAAAGTATCCAGTGCTGGACTATTGTTCTGGAGACTGTCCAGCAATCCCCGGGAGGAATGGGATCAGTTTGGTGGAGTTCTATGACCAGTTCCAAGCTGGAGTGTCCCACGTAGTGCAAATGGTTACCAGTCCAAGATCCCGGGGCAAACTGACCTTGTGTCGCTGGAGGCTTTTGAAGGATGAAATGAACACGCTTGACCACTGGTTGTGGACCAGTCCCATGTTCCAGTGGGTGAAAAGACTGACACTGAGTGAGTGTCGATTTTCGAAAGAAGTGTGGGTCTTTTAGAGCTTGGGCTTCGGGCAAATTTTTTTAAAACCCCGACCCAAACCCATGGAAGAATTTTGAATTCCCCTGCCCTGCCCTGCCCTGCAGACCCAATTTTTTGAACCCCACCCCTGCAGGGCCCTGCAGGGCCCTGCAATTTCAAATTTCGATAGTACAAAAACAATTTTCCTATCTTAATAACTAAAATTCTAGCATAATTTTGATGAATACAAAATTTACGTAGCTCGCTAACTAAAACAGAGTACTTTGGATGAAATGTTTGAAGAAATATGAATTATTTGCTATAAAGCGGCTTATTTGTTCTATAGAGACAGTTAATTCATGAAGAAGATAATTATTTCAGTATTTTTAGTGTTTCAGTTTTACTGCGATTATTCGATAGAACATTATTAGTTATAGTTATACAATACTTGAACATTTTTGCTAAGTATAATTTCTTGCAGCTATTAAATATCTACTTTGGGAACAGCAACATTTTCAATGAATATATTCACCAAATGGTATACTAAGTCTGACACTGCAATTTTATGCTTGCTAAGGAGGGAATTGGTAATCTGTGCCTTAAAACATATGCTATCAGCAAGTGTGAAGTGCCAATTTAGATCCGAATTTTTACTATGGGGAAAAGCAGGGCCCTGCAAATTTTCGCCTTGCCTTACCCCTGCCCTGCCCTGCTCTTGGTTCGAGCAAAAATCGCCCCCACTGCCCCATGGGTTTGGGGCCCTGCAGTCCCCTGCAGGGGTGGGGCCCCAAGTCCAAGCTCTAGGGTCTTTCATGAGAGCTTTCTGAAGGAAGTGCAGAATTTGGAGGAGCTCACGCTCAAGACTTGTATGGTGGAGGATAAAGCATTGGAGGCAATTCGAGTGGCTAACCAACAATGGATGCAACATCCGGGCAGAGACAACTGGCTCCAAGAGGTTTTGGCTGGCTGGCGCCGTCTGGGTCCGCGCAGGAGGGAAAGAGGCTCCAATGAGCCCTATTACCCCGAGGGTTACCAGCACCAAAAATTGACCAGTTTAGAGGTCAGTTTATCATCGCAAGTTGAAGGGCAAAGGGCCATTCGTTTTTGGGGTCCCCTTTTGGCCATGCTGCCAAATCTGAACACTTTAAAAGTGCGTGGTTATGGCTTCCCGGGGTCGGAGGATGGTGAGGGGCTTCCGGCACTTGAGCTGATCCCCCAGGGCGGGGACAATGATCCCTGGTTCCAGAATCTACAAAGCCAAGGCAGATATTCCGCCGAAGAATTGGCAAATATTGTCAGAGTCAGAAGCGAACATGATCCTACTGTAGGATTACCCCCGCCCACTCAACGAGGCTACCTTTGGGAGTTGTTCTGGTTCCACGAAATTGGCCAAGTGATGGACACCCTCCGCCATCTTGACCTTTTGGATTTTTCTCAAAGGGCACAGGACTATGGCGTGCTCAGTACGGTGGAATTTGCATCAGCAGTGAAGGACGTTGCTGGTCAAGGCAACGTGTACGCCTTTTCCGAGTTGACCAGTCTTGCTTTTGACTTGGGACTGGACCCCTTGTTTGCGGAGCGGGACGTGATCACGCTAGAGAATTGGACATTCCTTAGATGGCAAGTGAGGGAGTTGGTGCTTTATCGCGCACCCTTCTCGACCCAGTTTCCTAGAAAATTTCATCCCCTGCTTTGGGTTCTACGGCTGGAGCTTTGGGGCAATGTGAGCAACAACTTGAATTTTTTAAGGGAAACTAGTAACTACCTAGCTCGGTTTAGCTGGAATACCACCTGCTTTGAGGAAAAGTGGAAGGGGCAACGGATTCACCAATTGCTCCGGGAGGAGAATGGAAGGAGGGCAAACCCCCTCCACAAAACAGATTTGGTGGAGGCAACAAACTGGGACAGGATTAATGATCGGCCCCAGTTTAATGGCTTTTTAAAGTTGACAAGATGGGAGATGGATTGGAGGATGGAGCTTCAAAGCTGGAGAAAGTTGGCTGGGGTAATGCCCAATTTGACTTGGCAGAAGGGACTGATTTTAGGGGATGAACAGTTGGAGGAGGTGGTGGGATTGTGGCCAGGGTTGGAAGTACTGGAAATGCAACATGGGAGTAGGGTAAGCGTTGGGGCTTTGGGCAAATGTTTGGGCAAGCTGAGTAAGCTTAAGAAATTTGCATGGAGGGGGTGTCCCTGCACACACAAATTATTTGGAGAGGAGAAGGGACAAGATTTTGGAGAATTATTTTGGGGTAATTTGGACAGAGATAAGCTTGGGATTGAGGTGGAACTTCCATGGAATGATAAGGTTGAGAATGGCAGCGGATGCATTCAGGCAGCTTTGGAAAGTGCGTTGGAAACAGGAAACTCAACAGAGTTTTTTAAGCTGCTTGACAAAAAACGTTTATAATATGACGCATGAAAACAATGTAATATTTGTGTATGATTTACAATTAAAATAAATACATTTTCGGCATAATTCAACATTGTTCATATAGAACTTGAAATGAAATTATCATTTTGACTGGATTTGGCAAGTTTTGTTGCAGTGGCATATTATTGCATAATATAGTGATAACCTTCACTAAACCTGGACTGAAGCAAGGTGTGAATACCTCGGAAGAATTTAGCACAGTGCTATTTTTGAAAAGGGAGCTGAAAGATTGCGGTTTTTATGCAGGCATGTAACCCAACCGGAGTTTTTAAACCTTGCTTTCAATGTCATTTCGTTAAGATTCTGCTCTAAATAATTCACCATGTTTCAATGCATATTGACTTAAGAGCAAAACAGAAGCACAGATTTTATTAAAATCAAAATATGTTACTAGAACAACAAATCTGCTGTTTTTTCCACCACGAATTGTTGCATTTTCAGTGCCGTTTTCGGCTGAACAAAATTATCCGTTCCAATGTAAATCTTCAACACTGGACAACTCATAAAATATCTTTGAAACCACTTGTCTTTTATCAAGCAAACCTTTCCTTGTATAAATCCCGCAGCCTTGTCAGCCACCTTATAAATCTTGCTCAGTACTCCAAACAAATACAACAGAATGATGGCCATTACAGTAGCCACCCAAAAACATGCAAAAATAAGTATTTGGCTGTTCCATATATTCCCCTCATTACTAAATTTTCCAAAGTTCCAACTGCTATGCAGAGACCGCAAACCTGTAACAACATAATGCCCCATTGTGACTATTGCATCCAGAACAGAATGCATTCTCGTCGCGACCCAAACCAGAGTTTCTGCATTGGGGCGATAACCAGTATGCAGGATAAAAGGGTACACAGGGATTGTTTCTTCGTCATTTTATCGTCAAAACATACTTTCTAAGAAAAAGCGTTAATAAATCCTAACAAAACCTGAATCCCAAACATAAAATGTTCTTTAGATGCATTTTCTGGTGTTTGTAATGTAAAGTCTTCTACATGTTCAGCGAATAAGAGACACAATGCAATAGTCCGGTTCTTATACATAGCATGCACAAAATACACACACAAAATCAAGATCCTTGAGAATTTCACATTTTCTTTAAAAGGATTCATAGGCTTACCACGTTGACTCAACATTTGTGCGTTTTACATAAAATAGGTATTCATATCACTTAGGTATGTATTATTTTTCTCATAACTCATCCAAAGCACGTTGTGTAAACACTCCATTACGTTTCTCTGGTGGCCAAAGTATTTTTCCTAAACAAGTAGGATATTAAATTTGTTTACCATAATTAAAATAATCAGCATAGACAATGAATATCTCTTTAAGTTCCAGCACAATGCATTGGAGTGAATCAATTACTGTGCTAAACACAAAAGGGACCCCAACAGTAACATACCAACTAGTTCAGGTAATTGTTAAAGCAGTTATCATTTTGAAGCTTAATTTTTTAAAATATAAAATATAATAATTAATTTCATACATGATAATTTGTTTAGCCCCAATTTCAACAAGTTGTACATATTCAAGCAGCAGAATTTAGACAAAATAATGTAACACGACTGACTCCGCGTCAACGAGAAAAGGCTGAGCGTCTAAGACAACAGGCTCGTCGACTAAGGGAGGAGGCTCGACAAAGAGGTGAAGAGGCTCGACAAAGATGGGAAGAGGCTCGACAAAGAGGTGAAGAGGCTCGTCAAAGAGGTGAAGAGGCTCGACAAAGAGGTGAAGAGGCTAGACAAAGAGGTGAAGAGACTCGACTAAGAGGGGAAGAGGCTCGAAGGCGATGTGAGCAGGCTCAGCGACGCAGAGAAGAGATGTTGGAAGGTCTACGAGAACCAAGTCGTCGCCAGTGGGGGGAAACTCTTTGGCACGGACAAACGGTAGAAATGTGTAATGGAGGTGAAATGATCATCATCCACAACAACAATATTTGACAATGAATCAGTCTGTAAACTTTACTGGAACAAATTAAAGTTTTTCTCAAGTTAATAATTTTTCCAATGCATGCACCCTCTCAACTTTAGAATTGAAATGTGTTCAGGGTCTTATTTTGGAAATTGAATTACTTAAATATAAGTAATGATTAACATGTTATATTTTTATGAATTAGCAATACATAATGTAGTTGAGGGTTTTAGAGTATAAAAACAGAGTCCTGATTTTGAAAACATACAGGCATATTTATTCATTTTTACATGGTTTATTGCCTAACATCAATATTCAATATGTATGTATGAATGTGAGTAGATATTTCGATATTCCAAAAGAAGCAACTGAATTTCCGGAAACATATGATACATTTCTTTTGAGTGTGGTTCCTGCTGAGCCATTGATTCACAGCTTTCACTTTTCTGTTAAATATTTATATAAAATTGCGTTTAAAATTCAAGGTTCTTCATCTGATTTAAACTTACGTACCGGCTATAAATTCGGATGTAGCACTGAATCAAATGACTTTTGATTATGATAAAGCTCAGCAACAGAAATACGTTTGGAGGTATAAACGCCCACGTTTGATAGCTAAGCAGCATAATTATCATTCGTGCTCCTATTTCAAACAAATCTTGTCAATTATTCTTTTCCAAACGCCCCAAACCAGAGTTTCTGCATTGGGGTGATAACCAGTATGCAGGATTAAAGGGTACACATGGATTTAAAAATGTGTCTATAGAAAAGAAAAATAACACCTAGATTCCCAATGCCATACAAGTGTAAAAGGGAAAATATAAAAAGTTTATAATTTTTAGTTTGGCTGGGTTACGTTGCCCTACAAGCCTTTTGTCGTTGTTGCAAGTAAATGGGGTAACGTGAAATGGATCTACAGCTTTTATAAGAAATCGTAATGTTTCTGAAAAGTCCATTTCAAATCTGTTTTGAAGACAGTGGTGAATTTGAGTTTTGAGGTGCTGATATAATACGGAAAAGAATAGCTTTAAGTAGTATAAAATAATGACAATTATCCAGTAGAGTACTCTTCCTGTGTTATTTGTAAGTTCATTTTAACGTGGACAGCCGTTGGTTCTTTCTCTTCCGGTTTGCCAGGTATGTTCCTTTGTATTAGTATATAGTGTTAATGGATATGTAGAGCTTTCAGTGTAATTGTAAGGGGAAAAATGGTGTTGTTGTTGATGCGTTGGGGGGTAGGGTTATAGTTTAACCTTATCATTTATACAGGTAAGGGTGGGGGAGGTGGGGATATATTATGTACGCGTAAATTGTTTGCTTAGCATTGCATTTAGGTATGCTACTCATGTTCTAATTAGGTGTGCCTCCCCTTTTGGTATATTGTCCATTGCTTATGCCTAATTAATTTGTAGGACCACTTGACCCATAAAATTGTGTGACTGAAATTCAAAATACATGGAATAGTGTATACCCTTGTTTACTCCCATTAATCCCTTATTGTCATTGCTAAATAAGGATAAAAGTCAAAGGTCACGCTACTTGCTACTACTAATTTATTCAATTATTGTACGCATTTCCGCATTATCCATTTTCATAAAATGTTGGCACAGGTCATGATTTGAAATGGAAAATGGAACAACACGTGTGTTTGTTTGTGTGCTCTCATTTTCAGTTTTCTGTTTGAGGTAGTTTTTGGAAACGTTTCTGGCAGCGCTCCAGCAGCAGAGTACGAGTGATGAAATGAAACAAAAAAATGACATGTGGCATAATGTACCTAACGCATACTCATATTCTTTTCTTTACACTCATCACATCATTTTGGTATTTCTTCTTTATCCCATTTTCTCGTTGTTGTTGTTGTAGAATGCAAAATAATTTTTCATGAATCTTCACCCCACTCTTACCACCACTACTGTTAAAAATATTTCTTCTTTATCCCATTTTCTCGTAGTTGTTCTAAAATGCAAAATGAATTTTCATGAATCTTCATCACACGCTACCGTTCAATTTTTTTCTTTGACTCGTCGCATTATTTTGTACTAGTTAAAAAATATTTCTTCTTCATCCCATTTTCTCGTTGTTGTTAAGTACATTCATCATTTTTCTTTGACTTTGATGGAAAATGTTTCTAAAACTTACATACACCAAAACTAAACTACGTAACTTTTATGCACACTGTCAACTTACACAATTGCATTTATTCATTTTTCTTATTATGATGACATGTTTAAATGTAAAATCAGTAGGTCTTTATCCTTTTACGTTTTTCTGTGTGTAAAATCGATGTCATTTCTTGCACAAAAAGACAACCACATGTGCTGGTATCAAGTTTAATTTCAAAAATGAATATCTCCCACGCGACAAACACTTTCCGCGTTTGCTGTGACGGGATTGGAATGTGAGTGAGGTTTGGTGCACTCTCACACTACGCGTAAAAGAATATGAGCACCCACCACGTTGTTTGTCAAAGTATATTAGCTTTGAAATGTCAAATTTTTCTACATTTATTGTTTACCTTCTTATGATGAAAAGTTTTGATGCAAAATCAGTCAAGTAAAAAATGACAAGCAGTTTAAATCTATTTTTAGCAAAAGTTGTGATGCTACAAAAAATGTTATAACAACAAAAATCATTTTGGAATCGAAACATTCTGCATTTTAAACAAACAAAACGTGTGTACATATTTATCCAATATATTTTTTCTTGAAAGAGTGCATGTAATTTTGCATAAAATTTTGTGTTCTTTACTTTTCGAGCTCAGTTGCTTCTCAACCTTCAAACCTTAAACATTGTTTTTTGTTTATCGTCTTTTATTTGTGTTTTAAAAACTGATTCAGTGAATTAAACAAACTTGAAAAAAGTGCCAAACCAAGATTTGTGTTTTGATTTTGAAACTCAAAATGTATAAAGTGAAAAGTGCAGTGTCTGCTGCTCGGCGTGCCGTCTTGGCTGCAGCGCAGCCCCAGCAGGCTTCGACTCAACTTCAGCAGGGATCACCTCAACCGATCCCTACTCCCAAATTTCTTGGGGGAAATTCTCACCGACGTGCACACATTAGTATTCAACCTGGTGTGAAGAAACCCAAAAAAGAATTTGGATGTCGTCGAAGAGGGTGTGGCTTTGTGACCAATAGCCATGAAGAATACATTGATCACAGGGAGGAGGAGCACTTTTGTACAAAGTGCGAGAAAAGCGTCACATGCAAGGACCGGCATGTTTGTCGCCGACAAAATACGGAACCCATCCCGGAAATTGACCTTTTGGACACAATGTTTTGGGAAAAACATCGCGTGAACAAGGGAGCCGTAAAAACTCTGGTGCACGAATACACACCAGGACTGATCCAAGTTGACGATGCAGTGGAAAGTGTTTACGTTGACTTGTATTTGTTGCTGCAAAAGTTTCTTGCTGAATACACTGGAATGCTGGTCAAGTTTACATTTATCGTGGCTGCCCTGAACCTAAAAACTGGAATCAAACGCGAAATGTTCTTCAAGTCAAACTTTACCCGCTTGACCAACAAATGTTTTCTTGGAGAAGTTATTCAAGGAAATGTGGATTATATCAACAACATCATCGCCTTGCTTACCGAGACAGGGAGCGGGATCAAAATACTAAACGTCAACAGCCTCGAAGTGGATATTGGAATTTATCGACCAACAAGAGCAACTGGTTATGTGGAGACCCCAACTGGATTAAAAGGGCGCCACGGACTCTTGAATGTGAAATGTGAAAGTGATTGTTTCAAGTATTGTGTTGTTGCTGCTCTGTACGAAAGTGAAATCTTGAACGACAACTATCCCGCCGAAGAAAAAAATGGAATAAATACTTACAATATCACGAAAAGAGAAAAACGAATCTTGGAAAATCCAAAATCATACAACAAGCTACTGGAAAAAATCAAAAAGGAACAACTCGTCGACTTTACCGGATTTGAAGATGCGTGTGACCTCAACCTTTTGGAAGAGTGGGAAGAGAAAAACAAAGTTTCAGTCAACATTTACAAGTTTTGGCAAAAACAAAACTCTGTTACTCCGTTTGTAACTACAACCAACTATTTTGGAACCGAGCGACACATTAGCCTGCTGCTGCTGGAAGATGACAAGAATTCCCATCTTGTCCTAATCAAGGATCCCATCAAGTTTTTCCGGACCACCAACAGGAACAACAAATATTTTTGCCCATTCTGCCACCACGGATTTCTAAAGCCGGATCACGTTACCAACTGTCAATTTTGGAGCAACCAAGGACTGGAGCCACCGAAAACTGAAAAGATTAGATTCAAGTTCCAGGATTGGCACAAGTGTCTGCCACCACCATATCGTCTGTACAGTGACCTCCTCTACATGCAAGATGAAGAGACAAAAACAACTTTAGTTGCTGGTTTTGGAGTAGCAGTAATGGGACCAGATGGACAACTTGAAGATTCCAAATTCTACATTGGAGAAAATGCAGTGGAAAAGTTTCTGGAATATGTGTTACCAAAAGCACATGAACTCAAAGGAGCCATCATGAACAAGGATGAACAACTGCCGATCCCGGAAATGTCAGATGAAGAAAAGCAACAATTTGAAAATGCAAAACAGTGTGTGTATTGTTTCAAGTTTTTTACACAACTCAACCACAAAGTGCGTCACCACTCAAAGGATTCCCAGTTCAGTGTGTCTGTAATTCAGACAATTTAAAGATAAAACCCAAAAAACAGATTCCTCTCTTCAGCCATACCCAAGAAAAATTGGGTAACAACATGATAATTCAAAGGTTGAAGAAGGGATATGCAAAAAAAATCACAGTTATTCCGAGATCAAGGGAAAATTTCATGGCAGTGGTGTTTGACCGAACACTAAAACTTGTAGACAGTCGCAAGTTTTTGGATTATTCTCTCCAGGATCTCGTCACACGTCTTGCAGAAACTGGAAATAGTGAAAAGTTTCGTCCGTTCTACGATAAACTTGAACCAGAGATTTTGCATCAGCCAATGTTCTTCCCCCACACTTGGTTCACCACCATGGAAAAACTACAAGCAAAGCAATTGCCACCGTTGGAAGAGTTTAATGACATGCTAGCAGACAAAGATGTGGGGGAGGCCGAGTACAACAGTACAGTGAAAGTGTTTCAAAAGTGTTCCAGTTTTCAAGAGTACTGCTTTGTGTACTTAAAAAGCAGAGTATTTCAAACAGCAGCAGTTATGGAAGAATTTGGTGAGTGGTGTTTTGAAAAGTATTTGCTCACCCCACTCTACGATATGAGTTTGGCAAGTTATGCCTACTCACTTGCCACATTCAATGCGAGTGAAAAATTTGAGATCCCCACTGACAAAAGAATTATTGAGCTAGTGCTCAACAACGTCCGCGGGGGAGTCTCTCATTTAGCTAAACGCGTAGTCACTGCCAACTCTGAACGACTTGGCCTCAAAAACATTTCAAACGAAAACCGAGTGGAAATACTCATCTGTGACCTAAATTCCCTTTACCAGTATTGCATGCTGGTAAATCCAATGCCAAGTGAAGAATATAAAGTTTTGGACCCGGAAGAATACAAAGACATGAACATTTTAAAACTGAATGGGAAAGACGGAAAAGGATGGATACTCAATGTATCCCTACACTACCCAAAAACAATAAAATCTCACACGTGGGATTTTCCATTTTGTGCTACGAAAGAAAACCTAAAGCATCGTTTTGGAAGTGCGCCAAAAGCAACATCTGCTACACAAAACAACGATCCCGGAGCAACTTCTCTTGTGCTCACTCAAGAAGACAAAGAAAACATTGCCATTTACTACAAACTCTTGCAGTTTTTTGTGCGTCATGGAATGATTGTAACCAAAGTGCATCAAGTGATACAGTTTAAGGAGGATACTTACCTTGCAGGATTTATTAGGAAAAACTTAAATATACGAAAATCAACCCAAGATAAATTTCACGCACAAATTTCCAAAAATATTGGAAATATGATCTTTCTTCGGATTCTTCACGGTCAAGCATTTCGAGGAGGGGCATTTCCTTTCCAGCAAAGTACTGATTGGCTACAATGTCACAAGTAATCAACACAAGGGAACAAGTGTGGGGTTTCTTTGGGGGATTTAATTCTGGAATCACCGACTCGGCAACAATCGGCTTGGAAATCAAGTGGGCGGCAATGGGAACAGACCCAGAATCACTAAACATGTAGTTTTCGTCCAGCCCCAAGTATTCGTTCACTTTTTTTGAAAGTCTTAGCTTACAGAATGGCTTTACTGTAAACTCTATTGCTCTCTTTGCTTTTCGCACTCTAAACTTTGTCACATAAATTGTTCCGTGTAGGGCTGCAATCACTGCGTTTGTAATTAGCGAAGCAGTTGGCTTGCCAGTTATTTGTTCCATGTGAAACGTTGTCTCGTGCTTTGATGATGACAGGAAGAATCCAACCAACTCTGGCTGCGTGGTTAAAAGATCAAATTCTGGTGTCAAGTCGTTGGTGTACCGTCCCTTTACCACAAACGCAGAATCCGTAAATCCCAAAAGTCGCCTGAGATTTGTAGAGATGAAGAGCGTGTGTCCTGGTTTTCCTTCATAATCCATAGTGACTTGTTCAAGCTTTTCCTCTATGGTCGCTCCTTGTCCCAATGTTAGCCTGATTTTGACGGGATAATTTGCGGCTTCCAGTCGTCTTGTCAATGTGCCCACAAATGAGAGCCATTCCTTGCTGTATCTTCTAACGTTAAACTGGTTCTGGCTCTGGTCAATGATGACAATTTCATCCTCCAACTGTCCGGGTGTAAAGAATGGGGTAGTTGTGTCCTCTTCGGTATCCACTGCTGTTGATATCGCTCCTGTAGGCTTGTGCTTGTCAAAAAACTTTATGGCTTGGAGTGCCACTTCGTATCCTTTAACGTCAAGTGGCCGGGGAAGAAGTGTTGAAAACTTTGCGTGTGTGTTGTTTCCAAACACTTCACTCTGCTGATTGCTCACCAACGTCACCGTAAACGATTCCATGGTTACTTTTTTCTTAGCTTTTTTCTTCTAGGTTGTTGTTGTTGCTGCTCCTTTTCGTTGTCGTCGTCCTGATCAGCATAACCAAGCTCCGAGTCGACAAAAGATGAACTGACGTGTTGGCCGTCAAGTGTCTCCAATTTATAGGCGGGGATGGGTACACTGCTTGGCACAAGGGATGCCACACGAAACACGTCATCACTAAAACTTTGTTCATATCCTTTTTGAAACGTTAGTCTGTTCTTTGCCACGCGAACTTTATCACCCACGGAATATTTGGGGGCTGGGCGGGGCATCTGGGCCATCTTTGCGTACAATCGATGAATAATTTCGTCCGTGTCCTTTGGTTTTATTGCTGACGGCTTGAATCCATGTGATGAGTGCGGGGTGGAATTGTATCCCTGAACCAGCTTTGGAAGGATATCCACCCACCTCTTGGTCTTTTCCTGTGTAAAAAACTTGAAAATCAGGTGCTTGATCCCCTTGATGGCGTTTTCGCACTGGAACGCTTTCCGTTTGGTCCTGGAAACGTAGTGGTTTATTCCATTCTTCTTCATCAGTTCCTGGAAACTCTTTCCAATGTACTCCTTTCCCTGATCAGAAAAGACTGCTGCAGGTGCTCGTCGGGCCCTGACAAGGACCTTCTGGAAGGCGTCCGCCACCTCGCGAGTCTTCTTTTTGACAGGTTCCGTAAAAAGTTCCTTGGTGAATCCATCGAGGACGACGAGTACCCAATTGTAACCGCTGTTGCTCCTGGAAAAGTTCTGGAAGTCGATAAGATCCGTACAAAAGTGTTCCCGGGGGCCCTTGAGGACCATTCGTCGAGTTGGGTACTTGCGCCTGGCTGGTTTGTGCACGGAAAAGGCGTAGATTTTGCTGAGTTTCTTTTCCGTTTCCTTGATATCCTTGATTCCTCTGGCTTTTACAAACCCATGTAGGGCTTTGAGTGCTGCTGGCTGGGAGTAGTTGGTCCACGCACGTTTGATGTAGCTGTCCGATGCCATCTTTTCTGCCTTCTTTTTAAACTTTTCACTTCCTGTTGCACTCGTAAACTGAGTAAATGTAGTGGTGTGTGCACCAACTGGTCCAAAAACTCTTCCCAATCCGTTGGTTTCTGCTTTGCTCGTACCGCGTAGTTGACGTAGTCGTACAAGTTATTCTGGAATCCTGTCACTATTCCAGTTGATGACCACAAGAGCTTATCTTTCAGGTGCTCGAGGAGGCGTCGGGCCCTTGACTTGGAACCTTTTGGGAGGGAGGAGATTCTTTCCTCCAGAGTTTCCTCCAGATTCTTGTCTTGATTGGTTTCCACTGTACACTTTTCGTAAATTTCCTTTGGCACAATGTAATACTCTTGCACAGATGCCATTTTTAGTTCATGGTGTAGATATAATGTATTGCTTCTCTTAAAAGAGCACACAAAATTGAGAGGAGAATCGGGGAGAGTACCTTCTTGTGTCGCTTCAAAATTCTAACTAACTTTTCAAACTTTGATTTACGTGTACTTATAATATTACTTCCGGGAACTTTGATATTATGCTTTCGACAGAGCTTGATGCACTGAATGACTGCACATATTTGTTCTGGTGTCGCATTCTGGAGAAGCTCTTCCTGCCTGGTTGGGTTGGCCTGAGCTAAATCCAAAAGAAAATCGTACTCTATTGTAATGCGCTCCATGGTGGAGAGAGAAATAAAAACACGTCTACACAGAATGACTTTTGATTTTATACTAATTTCATTTATTCAATCGCACACATCATTTTATTGATTCCATTTTACATTAAAAGATAGATAAATTACAAATACATTAGAGGGTTTCGCAGTTTTCCCGTCTGCTCATCAGTATAGTCTGGGTGGATGAATAACTGCAAACAAAATTTGTGTGGGTTACTCATCCATAATACTATAGACCCTCTAGTAGAGCCCCGGCTATTCCGGCTTAACCTAGTTGTTTACAAAATGTTTATTTACATATTTACATATTTACAATTTGACTTTTTACAAAACGAACATACAAAGTTTTTAAACATTACAACAAACGAAATACTACTTTCACTTTCACTTTTACAGAACTTTTTAACATAAAACTACAACTTTTTGGGTAAATATACTCTTAACTGATCATTAATCATTACACTATTTCTTAACCTAGCATAATCTGGTGTTAGCGGGTGTAAGTCTATCACTAGATACCCAAACAACTTTTGGGTGGCTAACTTGTAACTATCGTAAACTACTTTTGGCGTGTCTGGCATCATTTGCCCGCCAAGAAATTTGATCTGCCTAGAGTCGGCAGTCATCTTAAAAATTATTTTCACGTGGCAGTTCAAACTCATTACGCGAGTTTTTTTCCCGTACAACATTTGCTGCAACACAATTATTGTTAAATTCTCATGATGTGCGCGTTGTACAAAGAACGAAGTCATGTATCTGTTCATTTCTGACTCCATCTCCATGTAAAAGTCATCAAATATAACTAGCAATGACTTTGTTTGAGCAATGTACTCCTCTACAACCTCTAGTTTGTTGGTAAAGATGATGGTGTTGTCCTTTTTGCTCACTTCGTCGTAAGCATCCTGGTGTTGGTTGTAGACAAAAACGCACAGATCCTGGGGTTGGTCAAATATTTTATTCCGGTTGAGGGCAATCTGGAGCGTGAGGAACGTTTTCCCCGCCCTGGACATCCCCACCACTTGAACTGCTGATCCATGGCGAAGGCGAAGGTCCAGTGGACCGTAAACTGTTGATTGATCCATCCTGGTAGCACTCAATGTTGCAACTGACACTGGATTGGCTTGTAGAGTCCACTTTTATGTTCAGTTTGACCCGTTTTGGGTCGTTTTCGGTCTCTGGTCGGTCACAAACGGCCTCTGACGGTCTCTTTCGGGTTGCAAAAGTGCTGGAAACGCACATGTTGAGTTGCAAATGTGCATTTTTTGGCTCCAAACTGGGATTTTTTACAGCAAAATTTCCTATATCGTGCCCGTAAGGCACACTGGTGTTGAAATCGATCCAGATCCGGTGCTGGTCATTGTTGGTAAACGTCTTTTTTTCTGTTTTGGTAACAGAAACTCGCTGATTTTCCTTCCTGGTCATCCAAAACGTCTCAAAAGCAGTACTTGATCCAGTGGCGGCGTTGAGATAAACTTCATGGGGCGTGTGTTTCCTTTTTGAACATCCTTTTGGCACACTTTGCGCTTGTCCTTGGCACTTTTCACACTCTACACTATCAACAACATTTACACTTTTACATGTTTCACACATGTTTTTTATCGAGTACAGTTTTGCTTTAACTCCTACATACTGCAGTGGGTATGCAAATTCTATTTTCAAAAGACCGGGTTCTTTAGCACGGCTATCATCGAAGAGTGGGTGGTCTCTTGGCAGCGTTGAAAAGTCAAAGATTTGTGCAATTTTTTGCAAATCTTGTAGAAATGTTTTGTTTGGATCTTTGATTTCACAGACAATGTTATCTGTTTCTGACGCACATATTGTAATTCGATCCCGAAACGTTGGTTTTAGGTACTCGTATATGACTTCATAGAGTCGGAGTTTTGCCAAGTCTAAAACGACAAAGGAAACTAAAATGTTTTTGTCGAGTCGATTTCTTTTTTTGCTGGCATAGTACAAGCCAATGTCATCCGATACCCGGCTGCTGTCCTTGTGGTTGTGGCTGCCAAGAATGTTTATTGCTTTTCCTTGTGTAAGCACACACTGAACGTTCAAATTATTATTAACACTGAGGAACTTACCAAAGATCATATTTCCAATATTTTTGGAAATTTGTGCGTGAAATTTATCTTTGGTAGATTTTCGTATATTTAAATTTTTCCTAATGAATCCTTGAAGGTAAGTATCCTCCTTAAACTGTATCACTTGATGCACTTTGGTTACAATCATTCCATGACGCACAAAAAACTGCAAGAGTTTGTAGTAAATGGCAATGTTTTCCTTGTCTTCTTGAGTGAGCACAAGAGAAGTTGCTCCGGGATCGTTGTTTTGTGTAGCAGATGTTGCTTTTGGCGCACTTCCAAAACGATGCTTTAGGTTTTCTTTCGTAGCACAAAATGGAAAATCCCACGTGTGAGATTTTATTGTTTTTGGGTAGTGTAGAGATACATTGAGTATCCATCCTTTTCCGTCTTTCCCATTCAGTTTTAAAATGTTCATGTCTTTGTATTCTTCCGGGTCCAAAACTTTATATTCTTCACTTGGCATGGGATGTACCAGCATACAATACTGGTAAAGGGAATTTAGGTCACATATTAAAATTTCTACACGCTCTTCATCGGTTACATGTTGGTGGCCAAGTCGCTCAGAGTTGGCAGTCACCACGCGTTTTGCTAAATGAGAGACACCACCGCGAATGTTGTTCAGCACTACCTCAATTATTCTTTTGTCTGTGGGGATCTCAAATTTTTCACTCGCATTGAATGTGGCAAGTGAGTAGGCATAACTTGCCAAACTCATATCGTAGAGTGGGGTGAGCAAGTACTTTTCAAAACACCACTCACCAAACTCTTCCATAACTGCTGCTGTTTGAAATACTCTGCTTTTTAAGTACACTAAGCAGTACTCTTGAAAACTTGAACACTTTTGAAACACTTTCACTGCACTGTTGTACTCGGCCTCCCCCACATCTTTGTCTGCGAGCATGTCATTAAACTCTTCCATCGGTGGCAATTGCTTTGCTTGTAGTTTTTCCATGGTGGTGAACCAAGTGTGGGGGAAGAACATTGGTTGTTGTAGAATTTCCCTGTCGATTTCGTTGTGTTGAAACTTTTCAGTGTTTCCCGAGTCAACCATTCGTGTAACGAGATCCTGGAGAGAATAATCCAAAAACTTGCGACTGTCTACAAGTTTTAGTGTTCGGTCAAACACCACTGCCATGAAATTTTCCCTTGATTTTGGGATTATAGTAATTTTTTTTGCATATCCCTTTTTCAACCTTTGAATTATCATGTTGTTACCCAGTTTTTCTTGGGTATGGCTGAAGAGAGGAATCTGTTTTTTGGGTTTTATCTTTAAATTGTCTGAATTGCAGACACACTGAACTGGGAATCCTTTGATGTGGTGTGAGTGGTGACGCACTTTGTGGTTGAGTTGTGTAAAAAACTTGAAACAATACACACACTGTTTCGCATTTTCAAATTGTTCCTTTTCTTCATCTGACATTTCCGGGATCGGCAGTTGTTCATCCTTGTTCATGATGGCTCCTTTGAGTTCATGTGCTTTTGGTAACACATATTCCAGAAATTTTTCCACTGCATTTTCTCCAATGTAGAATTTGGAATCTTCAAGTTGTCCATCTGGTCCCATTACTGCTACTCCAAAACCAGCAACTAAAGTTGTTTTTGTCTCTTCATCTTGCATGTAGAGGAGGTCACTGTACAGACGATATGGTGGTGGCAGACACTTGTGCCAATCCTGGAACTTGAATCTAATCTTTTCAGTTTTCGGTGGCTCCAGTCCTTGGTTGCTCCAAAATTGACAGTTGGTAACGTGATCCGGTTTGAGAAATCCGTGGTGGCAAAAGGGACAAAAATATTTGTTGTTTTTGTTTGACGTCCGGAAAAACTTGATGGGATCCTTGATTAGAACAAGATGGGAATTCTTGTCTTCTTCTAGCAGCAGCAGGCTAACATGTCGCTCGGTTCCAAAATAGTTGGTTGTAGTTACAAATGGAGCAACAGAGTTTTGTTTTGGCCAAAACTTGTAAATGTTGACTGAAATTTTGTTTTTCTCTTCCCACTCTTCCAAAAGGTTGAGGTCGCACGCATCCTCAAATCCTGCAAAGTCGACGAGTTGCTCACTTTTTATCTTTTCCAACATCTTGGTGTATGATTTTGGATTTTCCAAAACACGTTTTGTCTTAAAACGTATTGCATCGTT
Source organism: Entomobrya proxima (assembly GCA_029691765.1). NCBI lineage: Eukaryota > Metazoa > Arthropoda > Collembola > Entomobryomorpha > Entomobryidae > Entomobrya > Entomobrya proxima. Next base: position 51,436,364 of record CM056168.1, read on the forward strand.
CGTCATTCCAAATTTTTCTTCGCTGGTCAAGTTGTCAGCCAACACTTGATTTTCGTACAGAGCAGCAACAACACAGTATTTGAAACAATCACTTTCACATTTCACATTCAAGAGTCCGTGGCGTCCTTTTAATCCAGTTGGGGTCTCTACATAACCCGTTGCTCTTGTTGGTCGATAAATTCCAATATCCACTTCGAGGCTGTTGACATTTAGTATTTTGATCCCGCTCCCTGTCTCGGTAAGCACGGCGATGATGTTGTTGATATAATCCACATTTCCTTGAATAACTTCTCCAAGAAAACATTTGTTGGTCAAACGGGTAAAGTTTGACTTGAAGTACATTTCGCGTTTGATTCCAGTTTTTAGGTTCAGGGCAGCCACGATAAATGTAAACTTGACCAGCATTCCAGTGTATTCAGCAAGAAACTTTTGCAGCAACAAATACAAGTCAACGTAAACACTTTCCACTGCATCATCAATTTGGATCAGTCCTGGTGTGTATTCGTGCACAAGAGTTTTGACGGCTCCCTTGTTCATCCGATGTTTCTCCCAAAACATTGTGTCCAAAAGGTCAATTTCCGGGATGGGTTCCGTATTTTGTCGGCGACAAACATGGCGGTCCTTGCATGTGACGCTTTTCTCGCACTTTGTACAAAAGTGCTGCTCGTCCCTGTGGTCAATGTATTCTTCATGGCTATTGGTCACAAAGCCACATCCTCTTCGACGACATCCAAATTCTTTTTTGGGTTTCTTCACACCAGGTCGAATACTAATGTGTGCACGTCGGTGAGAATTTCCCCCAAGAAATTTGGGAGTAGGGATCGGTTGAGATGATCCCTGATGCTGGGGTTGAGGTGAAGCCTGCTGGGGTTGCCGAGACGCCAAAACGGCACGCCGAGCAGCAGACACTGCACTTTTCGCTTTATACATTTTGAGTTTCAAAATCAAAACACAAAATCTTCCTTTGGCACTTTTTTCAAGTTTGTTTAATTCACTGAATCGGTTTTTAAAACACAAATAAAATACGATAAACAAAAAACAATGTTTAAGGTTCGAAGGTTGAGAGGCAACTGAGCTCGAAAAGTAAAGTACACGGAATTTTATGCAAAATTACATGCACACTTGTAAGAAAAATCATGTCGGCTAAAAGTTTACAAGTTTCTTGTGTGTAAAATGCAGAATCTTTCAATTCCAAACTGATTCTCATTGTTTCAACATTTTTTGTTTGCATCACTGCTGCTGCTAAAAATAGATTTATACTGCTTGTCATTTTTACATGATAAAGATTTTGCATTTAAACTTTTCATCATAAGAAGTTAAACAATAAATGTAGAAAAAGTGACAATTCAAAGCTCATCACTTTGACAAACAACGTGGTGGGTGCACAATTTTCATTTTGTGAGAGTAAATACACCAAACCTTACTCACAATCCAATCTCGTCACAGCAAACGAGGAAAGTGTTTGTCGCGTGGGAGATATTCATTTTTGAAATGAAACTTGATACCAACACATGTGGTTGTCATGTTGTACAAGGAACTGCTCATGGAATCATTTTTACTCGTGAAAAAAACGTAAAACGATTAAGAGCCACTGAGTCTACATTTAAACTTTTCATCATAATAAGAAAAATCAATAAATCCTACTGTGTAAGTTTATAGTGTGCATAAAAGTTACGTAATTTAGTTTTGGTGCATGTAAGTTATAGAAATATTTCCCACAAGTCAAAGAAAAACAGTGGAGGTAAATGTGTGATGAAGATTCATGAAAAATCATTTTACATTTCACAACAACAACAACGAGAAAATGGGAAATGATGTGATGAGTGCAAAGAAAAGAATATGAGTATGCGTTAGGTACATCATGCCACATGTCATTTTTTTGTTTCATTTCATCATACTCTGCTGCTGGAGCGCTGCCAGAAATGTTTCCCAAAACTACCTCAAACATCAAAGTGAAAATGAGAGCAGACAAACAAACACACGTGTTGTTCCATTTTCCATTTCAAAACATGACCTGTGCCAATATTTTGTGAAAATGAGCAATGCGGAAATGCGTACAAATTAAGTAGGCATATAGTCTGGACAATAGACCAAAAGGGGAGGCACACCTAATTAAAACATGGGTAGCATACCTAAATGCAATGCTAAGCATAACAATATACGCGCACATAATATATCCCCACCTCCCCCACCTTTACCTGTATAATTAATAAACTTAAACTATAACCCTACCCCCCAACGCATCAACAACAACACCATTTCTCCCCTTACAATAACACTGAAAGGTCTACATATTCATTAACACTATATACTAATACATAGCAACATTCCTGCCAAACCGGAAGAGAAAGAACTACCGGCCGTCCACGTTAAAAATCAATTTAAAAAATAACACAGGGAGAGTACTGGCTTGATCAATTTTCACTTTTTCTTACTACTGCTTTAGTATCTGAAATTTATTATGATTGCAAAGTTGTGTAAAAATATGTGTCTAAATAGTCCTAAAGTCTCCAAGACTTGCAAGTTTGCATATACAATTTTAAAATACTGCATAATATATTTGCACGTTTGACGGTGGAATAATTTTTCGAAAAGTAAGTTATTTTCTTAAACTTGATGGAACGATGACGTTTTCTAAAATACCTTTGAAAACTTACCCAAAGCACGTAAACTTTCTTAACACTGTGCAGTTTTTGCTATTACGTATATTTTGTATTGAATTCTAGAAGAATATGTTGGTGAGTTGACGGTGACAAACAGAAAAATAGCTTTCTTCATGAATTTGTTGCCATGTAATCTAACTGAGCAACCATAACTTGTAATATTTCTGCCAGCTCTGTCATTTGCAAACTGCGCTGAATCCTATTTACATATTTTGAGGACAGTTTTCATGATTCCAAAATTTCCTTGGACTAATTAATCAATAATAGGCTCAACTTAGATGCGAAGAAGCTCAAAGGAAATATGAGCAAGCCCAGCGTTGCAGAGAAGGGATGTTGGAAAGTCTACGGGAACAAAGTCGTCGCCAATGGGGAAACTCGTTGGCAATTGACACGGACCAGCGAGATAAATGTGTAATGGTGGTGAAAATCATGCGAGAAATGAAAATATCCAGAATAACATAATTTTTCAATACATCAGTCTGTAAACTGTATTTGTACAAATTAGTTTTTCTGAAGATTATAATTTTTCAAACATGCCAAATCAGCTCTAGAATTGAAATGTGTTAAGGCACTTTCACACAATTTTGGAAACTTAATTAGCAATGGCTTAGATGTGTATTATTGAATCATATTTTATTTCTGATGTTTTTCTAACGTTTTAAACAAAACTAAAACTGCTCTGGTTTGTCTCAAATTCAAATTAGGTTCATTTTGTTCATCATCTGGCTCATTTGTTGGTGGCTCCGTGCCATGGCGTGAACTCTCCATTGCATAAAATTATCAGTGTAGTTTGTCCACAGCTTGTTGTCCCTCAGTGGATAATTGACAATGGTGTGCTGTTCCTTCATCGCGAAATAGAAATCCAGTGGTGTATTCTTATTTGTTTGGTTCCACATTTCCCGTAGTTTTCTAAGAGCTTGTACCTCATCCTCCGTTAAATCCGAGAATTCCTCCCTGTGAGTATTATAGTATCGGATGAACTCGATAAGATCCTTTTTGCACTGTTTGATGGTTTGAGCCATGGCAAATTGTTTTTTGGAACCAAAAGATGTTCAGACAGCAGTGTTGACTAATACGTTAGTAGCTGAATTAACTGAAATAGTAAAATTATATTTAAAATGTGTAGTTATGATTCTGATTGATTGATTGAATGATTTTGAAGTTCTTTGTCTACTTCTATTTACCTGTAAATAAATACAAAAGTAAATGACGAAATACACTTGTCCACTATTTGCTTTGGTTAAAGGCACAATATAAAATAAACTTTTCAATTTGTACGGTAATGTCTGAATGTCAACACAAGACTGAGTATAAAATTATCAGGTGGTTTCAACCTGGAGTAAAAATGCAGTATGCATTATGCATCAAGATGTAAGAAATCATCTAAAAATCCATACTCGTTTATGGTAATAAATCTATGAGCACTCACGAAATTGTTGCTACCATGTTTGGGTGCATATTGCTGAAGCAATAAGTCATTCCATCTTTAAAGCAGTTTTGTTCATAGACAGCAACAGACAGACTCTGTGTGACAGAATAAACAAAAACATCCATGTAGTTGAAGGTTTCAGAATGGAAAAACATATTATAATAATATGCCAGTAAGATTTCATAGTTAATCCAATTTTAGTCTGACATGCAATGCAGTTTTGTTCTAGTGCGTTACTACAACGTGTATCAAATTCCGATTCTTCAGATACTCCATTCCAGATTCTCCTGATACCATTATCACTATTAAAGTCTTCAAGCATATCACGCTCTCTTGGGTTTTTATACTAAACCGGTTATGTAATATCACCCAAAAAGTCGTATAACACAATGAAGAATATACGAAGCATAAAAGTGGAGTAAGTGAAGGTCGTCGTAATGAAGACCGGGACCATACATGAAACATGAATTTCAGTGTGCATGTACTACAAACCAGAAATTGGAGTAAAATCACACAATTTTGAGTTTGATTAATAAATTTAAATGGACTTAATTTTTATTATTTCAATTCCGCATCATTATCGTACATTAGCAAAAGTTGCTACTTTTCATTCCATAAACTCTTCAGTGGACTTCTTCCACTGCTCAATATTCATCATTTTGTGAAAATAAAAATCCCAAAATATATCACTTATGCAAAATTATTGCTTTCGACATCTATAGATATTCTCCCATCAAATTACAGAAATTCTTGATGAGCGGGTGGAAATATCGGATGTCGAAGAAAAACGTGCACCGTCCGACATTTTGCATCATTTTAACTCCTCTGTTTTCCTCCTAGGTTCCGGGTTCCCTACTAATAATTGTAGGTCCATTCGTTGCATATGTCAAAGTACAAAGTATCCCATAAATCAAGAGATTCACACAGATATATTTTCCACTAAAACGGTAAACCAGAACCAGAGCTCTGCAGAGCATTTCACATCACACAACCTATTTACAGCAGAGTCACAATAGAGAAAACTCATCTTAGAAAAAGCTTTTGTAAAATCACATCAAAGTGAATAGAAACTTCTGATATAATATACCCTTAAAAGGAACAAAAGTTGTATACATTCATGAAAATGATTTTTCCACAGGCCGCATCCTTTCCCAGCAACAATTTCTGCTGAAACGCTGACTCCACGCCGAACAAAGCACTAAGCTTAAGTTTATATCAAACATTATTACGTTCAACCTGAATAGGTTCTTCTTCTATCAAGGTTATATAAAGCAAGAGCAATATATCATTTTCCTTGAAAATATCTACCTATTTCAGCTTACACATTGGCAGGTATGCAGGAATACGTTTGGTTGTGCTTACGTACACAATACACATCTGCTACAAAGCTTGAAGACTGAATCGCATTTCGTCTGTCTTGTGGCATTTACCACAAGCAGCAGTTTCTCTTTTATTCTTTTATGTTTACTATTTATTCGTCATAGTGACGAGTGACGACCCAAGTCAGAAAAATAAAAAGGAAAAGAACAGTTTTAATCGTAAAATTAAAAGTTTGGAATTTTTCTTAAAGTTTAAAACATGGCCAGTTCCACAGAAACTTGTGCCATTTGTTTGGACACTCTTGACCCATCCCAGGTTAGATCCGGAAATTTGGGAAAGGTTTCTAAAACGCCGTGTAATCACTTGTTTCACCGTGACTGTTTGGTTAACTGGTTTGAAAAGTAAGTTTTAAGGTTATTTAATGTTTAAAATCTTTAACAAAAATTGTTTAAAATTAACAATTTTTGTAATTTTCTCCTTGTTTTTTTAGTGGCGATCCAGGAAATTACTGCCCATTTTGCAAAACGGAACTAAACCTGGGCGAAGTATTCCTCGAGCTAATTCCAAGACTGACCCGAGCTCGAGCCAGGTCCGAATCTCATTTGGACTTTGTGCGGCGTCTAAGTTTAAGCGTTCCATCAACAGCAACAACGCCCAGAGCACAACGTCAGTTGGATAACTTTTTGGAACAAGCCAGAAATTTAAGAGTGGAAGGATTAGAACGTCAGCGTGAAGAAGCGTTAAGGGAAAGGGAAAGATTGGAACGGCAGAGGGAACAAGTTCGACGGCAGTTTAAAGAGGCGCAAAAGGAATATAGGAAGTTGCAAAGGCAATTAAAAGCTAAACAGCAGCAGTTACGAAGGGAGAAGGCGAAAAGGCAAAGGCTGCAGAATCGACAGAATCAGAGGTTACGAAATCAGTAGTGAAATGTGAAGTTTAATTCGGTGGTGTACAAAACATGCTTTAAATATGTAATAAAAGGAAAATGTAATGCAATCAGCAAGTTTTCAAGTTTTTAAAGAAACTATTTATTTGCTAAAGTCAATATTTCAAAATATATTAGATCTTTAATTGTAAATTGGTATTCTACCTATTTATTAACAAATTATAGTTAAAATTTTGTATATACAACAAACATATAGTTACAATAGTGCTATTTTTCTTTATTCTGGTTTTTAATGACAACCTACTAATTTCGCAAACTTTTTCGAAAATCCTACAAGCCATTCCAACCAACGCAAAACCCTTTTAACTTTCCTCTCATCAATTAAAACCACTTCAGTACCCTTAAAACTTCTCCCATTTCTAAAAATCAATATTCTCCTTATCCCAAAATACAACAAACCAATCCCACACAACCCAAACATAACAATACACACATTTCCCAACGGTGACTCAATTCCCAGTGCTTTAGGCTTCCCCAATATTGCAGTAGCCTCTTCCCATTCCAACTTCTGCTCTAGTGCGCTTTTAAACTGAATTAGTTTAGTTGTCTGAGATAAAAATCCCCCTTCAACTAAATTCCTCATAGCTTCATACATTCCTTGAGAGTGTCTACCCCAAACACTAAAGGAATTTAAATGAGTTGCATAAACATTTCTGGGAACTGTTAAACTGCCACAAACATACTTTTCTTGAACTACTACATTATCCATAAAATCTAATAGTAAAGCTAAAGCAGTAAATAGGCCATGATTAGCTATTCCACTAAACATTAATATTCTTTGGTTTACCATTTCTTCCAATTTTTGTGTAATATTTGTAGGAAACTGAGTGACAGTATTTTTGTGATAAAAAGCATCTTGGACATTTTCGTACCCAGTCATTTTTCGAATTCCTTCCAACTGAAATTTTTCTGCGGTGTAGGTTAACATGTTGGCAAATCCGGGTATGGGAACGTACACTTTGTAACTTTTTTGAAAATATTCGTGTACAAAATCTTGCTTATCGACAAATAAAAAGTCGGTAGATACGCCAGCAGAATAAAAACTGCATAAAAATAGAATAGCTAATAGATAAATAGCTATGCAGTGGTTTGGATGGGACTTCCAGAACGACATGCCAAAAAATGGCCATATAAGATCTAATGCTAAAAATATGCTTTTATAAATGATAACCGAGTATAAAATCAAAACGATAAGGTAGCATAGCCAAACTGGCCAGTCAAATACGGCAAAATAAATGTTCCAAGCTTTACGTAACTTATTTGCTACCAAATTACAAAATATTAGTTTAAAAGAGCCCTGATTCATTACACCGGTTTTCCAGCGGTGTACTATTATTGTGGTTTCCACTTGTTTTTGTAAAATTGAGGAAGCTTTGAATACAAGACGCCATTGATCTTGACCATTTTCGTTATCTTCATCAGAGTTTTTGAAATAGGTGAATGTTATGTTAACAGCAATAGAAGCTAATTTTCCAGCAACTAGATCTCCATTCACACAAGCTTGTAAATTAGAGTAGAATAAATTTCGGCCTAAAGCCAGTGAACAGGAGATTGTGTTGAACATTTTTTGAACGAGGTCCTTGGCTTCGGTTGAAGCAAAGAAAATTGCTTGGGTTTGGTGTCCGTTTTTGTTCAGAAGCTTGGATATTTTCAGTGCGTTTGAATAAGTTTTTTGTGATGATATTTTATGAAATTTGAGGATAGGACAGCTATAGCAGTAAATAGACAGAGTTTTACTATCCAATTCAAACAGTGCCAAATTGGCATGAAATCCAGAAGAAATATAAGTGTTATCAGTATTCTCCACTCCGTTATTGAATGTGTCGACAATTGAGTTATTTAAGGTGGATTGTAAAATTATAAGAAATAGTGCATTTTCAGAGCTTCCATATCCCGAGTTAGAGATGGCATTCATGGTACCATTTACCGTTTCAGTGAGAAGGACAAATAAAACGCAGGGAAATGATTTGTGACGAAAATTGAATCGAAAATAGGCGGAATTTAGATGAAGAGTAAAGTTTTCTTCTGAAACGGATTCCAGGTTGAAACCAAAATTGAAATATGCAATGTTGTGAATGGTCCAAGTGTGGAATTCTTTATTAGTGAAAATATTACTCAGCTTATGTTCAGTAATGCATTGAGTGTGTTCCCATTCGGTAACAAGATTGATAAAGCAATTTTGATTTTCTTTGAAAAACGAAATAGGTAACAAGTTTTCTGATACTGAAAACATAATGAAACTTATTGAAACAAAAATTAGAATACTCTGCATTTTTTAATGTTTCTGTGATACCCTGACAGTGGGTGAAAACCAATAACAGAAACGATCACTGTTTGTAATGCAATTGCTTTGAATATTTCACTGACATGTAACCAATTGCAATTTATAACTATACATACGTTTTGAACCTTTCTGGAAGCCAGTAAAAGCTGCCTATTTTGAATTTCTTCCAGAGACAATTAAATTTATAACTATTTCGGTATGCCATTATATTTTATTAAAACTTAGGTAAACCTGGGCGGGTTGGTTACGTGGGTAGTACGTACCTAACTCTTTTAGCTTAACATTTTAAAAATGTATGAAAAAGCGTTATGAATGCTAATCCCGTTATGCATCGCTTGACGCAAAAAGAGTACCTGAATATTTACTTGGTTTCTATTAAATTCACTATGTAGCAACTGTCATTTATTGCATATATGAGGAGCCAAAAATTGTATGCATGTGTATTAAAATATAATTTTTTCCTAAAAATTTAATCGATTTATATCTATAGCTGATAAAATGCTGGAATTTCATGAAATTTTATGAGATAACATTGATATCTAATAAAAAAGAAATTGGCGCATGCAATTCAGTACCAAAACAGCAAAAACCAGTTGAATGAAGAAAGATGAAAACGAACTGAGATAATCTGAAACGTTTTATTGTTCGCAAAGCACGCAAGAGCACAAATAAATGCAGGTCACCTTCAGCAGATCATGACGTGTTGTTTTGTCAAGCTTCAGTCTTCTGCAATTTGCCAAAGCAAAACAACTTGTACGTATATTATTTCCAGCATAACACAACATGCGCCGAACATACGCTTGCGTGATAAAATATCATGCTTTGTTGGCCTTTGTGATTTTTTATTGAAAGTCTATTTCATTTTGCATAAATTCATGTGTGGTAGCTAGTGTGGTTTTGAACGTTATTCAAGTTGTATGTTCTGAAATGGAAGCTGCTTTCAAATTCTGAACCGAATGCATATTGCAAGTTTATTTAAACAGAAATATACGTTCAAAATGGCAAGCAGCACATTTGATACTATATCTCTAGAAACTCTGTTCTCATTCCCTTATTTCTGGAGACAGGAAAAATCTACAGAATTTTATTGTGAAGCACATCAACATATTCATGAAGATAAACATTTGTCCGATTTTAAAAGAGCTTTGGATGCAGATGCTCTGACGGACTATTGGAATATTTATAACTCGAAGAAAAACTGGGAAGCTGTACTTGACCGAAGACACTTTGATATTGTGACAACTCACTATATGGAAAAGAATGGTGAAGTGAAAACTCGTTGCGATAAGAAAAGAATTAATAGCAGTTCAGTGACTGACCTTTTAGGTGTGATACGCAATAAATATGTACATGAGGTTTTTATTGATAATAATGAGAAAAATGAGCTTGGCTGGTTTCATAAAGGGGACTTGGATAAATCACTCTACGGAGCATATTGGAATAACAGATTTCCACGGCTTCAGTTGTTTCTTTGGTGGAAATTTGCTGAATTTAAAAGTTGCTCAACCTTCTACGTCAACCTGAAAAATGATATACTGGCGACAAAAGAGTTTCCCAATTTTCTGAAGGTCATCAAGTCTGCCCTAACTGTATATATGGAAAAGGGTAACTATGCATTCAAACGTCGTAAAATAGTATTCAATTCTACAATTTTACTAAATAAGTGCATTATCATTCAATTCAACAGGTAACATGCAAGCCCGCTACTTGATACCGACCGATTCTTCAAATTGCCAACAAATCATGATTGAATTTCGAACAATGGCGGCCGAAACTATTTTCAAACTTCTTCAAAATAGCTGTTTTGTGGAGACTAAAATAACCAAGGAAGGTGTAATATGTAAGTGGTATGCAGATAGCACTCGGGAGATAGATAAAAGAAGTACACCGCTTCTTGACAGGAACAAAAATAAACTGAAAATGGTAATTATTGTTGCAAAAACATTATCTGAAAACGTTCGAACAAAATTAGTTGAGTTTAGTAACATTCCAACTGATCGGTTTACAAAACTTGTAGTTTTTACTACATCTTATCCAGAAAAGTTAGAACAGATAGAACACATTATTAATGAAATTACAAAAAGTAGGAAGTGTAAAATTGAAAATTGTAACTATCCTTTAAAATGGTGCGAGCTGACTAAACACACACAAAAAGTTGTTATACAGAAAGCAAAAGTGGTTTTTAATGAAAAACAGGTAAAGATGATACAAGTCTTGCCAAACGATACGCTTGAGCAAAATAGTTTGCTTTCTCAATTGAAAGGAAATGAATTGAATAATTTGCTGAGTACTAACAAATTACAAGTTTTTCAAAAGTATACCCTTCCAGAACTGGATGATACCTATTTGCCAAGAAAGTTATATAATTCTTCCGAAGTAAACGCTAGCATATTTAGTAACATTCCATCTAATAATATATTTTTTGTAACAAATATCATGCCAGAAACGTTGTCAAGAATGATATTTGAACCCATTGAAACTGGTATGCTTCAAATTGGAGATGAATATTTGCCAGTGTCAACTATAAAGCGTAGAGTATTCATACTGGAAAATGAAGATGAAGAGAATGTTATAGAGCTGGCAAAACAGTTTGCCTGCTTAAACAAGAAAGTTGTACATTGCATGCGGTATCAGCATAGCAATGTTTTCTTCTTGGCTTATACATCTCATCCAATGTCAACAGTGGACAAATCTTTTTGCATGGCAGCAAGAAAAGCCGGTGTTTTGAGCGAAGACGTTTTTGTAACCGCGATAGAATTGAATCGAGAGAAAATTGTCTTTCTTGCTGATTGTCCTGGAATGGGCAAATCGCAAACTTTAATAAGTTTAGCGAAACGATTGGCATGTGAATTTAGTGATCGGCTTGTCTTATTGTTACCAATGCGCGATTTTGTCGATAAGTTAGATAAAAAGAAATGTTATTCCAATTTGTGTGAAAACGTTAGTAAAGCCAAAAGAATCATTGTAGATGTTATAATCGACACAGTTTGTTGTACCGATTTTGACAAAAGTTTAATCACATATTGGTTAAATGAAGAAAATGTGTATGGTGTACACCTTGAGCTAATGTTAGATGGGCTTGATGAAATAGAATACAATTTTAGATCACAAGTTTTTTCTGTATTGAAGTTTATTAGAGACAACCTACCAAACGTGCGTGTTTGGGTAACCATGCGAGAACATATGATTGGAGACATTTATTCGCATTTCAACACTACTTGTTATAAACTAGAACCATTTTCAGAAAGACTTGAAGTAAAGCTACTGGAAAGCTTATGGTTGAAATACTTAAATAGCAAAGGTGACAAGATAACTTTGCAAAAAAGACTAAAACTCAGATCGCTTGCCAAAAAATGTGTGAAAAAATGTGTCAAAGTAGACCAAGCGGAAGTTGTCGGCATTCCACTACAATGTAAAATGATTGCTGAAGCTTATGAGCAACAACTATTTTCTGGAAAGATTACAAAGTTTTCTTTAATTGGTTTGTATAAAATGTTGTTAAAGAAAAAGATGAAAGTTTACTTGTCTGAAAAGCGAGGAGTTCATGAACCAAACACATTTATTAGCAAATGCATAGAGAAAGAAGTGCAAAACTTTCATGTGTACTTAGCTCTTAAAATGATTGTTGGTGAAAGGGTAGGAGAACAATTTAAGAACTGGCTTTTAGAACAAAAACCGCTTAGCAATATACTGAAAGCCGATATTTTACAATGTGGAATTTTGCAAAGTATAGAACCCATAAAATTTGTGCGTCAAACTTATGCCGAGTTTATATTAGCTCAGTTTGTTTTTCAGGTTTGTAGTAATACGTTTCATGGAATTCATGAAAACAGTGAGTTGTTTGAAAACTTTTTAATGTCAGAAGTTCTGGCTGTAAATCTGCTAACAGATGAACGTGTAGCTCATGTAACTTCCGAATTTAAATATCCAACACTATGCTATTTTTTGAACTCATTGAAAAAACTTGAGCCTACAAAACGCAATGAAATGTTGACGTTAAGTGAAAAGCTAAATTCAGCGGTTGAACAATCTTACGATTTTTACAAAGAAGCTTGTTTGTTAGCGACTGTTTGCAATTCAAAATACTATAGCATTTTATCACTTATTTCTAAAAATTCTCTAACTCAATCAGAACTGCTAATTGCTGCTCTAAAATGTCAAAAATATGAGCTGTGTAGGTTTTTAATGAAACATTCGTATGATAATTTTGGTCCACCAGCCTGGAAAGAATTACAAAATTACGACTCAAATAAGTATAGCTTGCTACATTGGCTAATATTTGGAATGTGTGAGTGCAAATTTAGTGAACGGGAAGAGCAAAAGTTTAAAAACTTTTTATCTTATTTGATTGGTTTAGACAAGACTGTTTTAAACCATAAAGATGCACAAGGTCGTACTCCACTCCTATTTTTAATAAATTACTGGAGTGGTTACAATATAGACAGCTCTTTTAACAGAAATGTTGCGTGTGACAATTATAGCTTTAAATTTTCTTGGAAAATTGCTCAATATTTTGTTACAGAATTGGGTGCTAGTGTGTATGATACGGATTTTGATGGCAATACAATTTTTCATATTGTGCATGATTGTGAAAACACAGAGAGATTTTCAGTAAATAATAAAAGTACACGGTCTGGTATTCAAACTCAACAGATTTTTAAACCCATGACGGGTAACATCAATTTTAAATCATCGTTTATGTTCACGGCTTTAACGCCAGAGGAAAATAGCGTATATTTAAGAAGTTCTGCCAAGTGTAAACACCGCTTAGCCATGTCTAGAATTGCTTACGAATTGTGGGATTTTCTTATGGAAAATGGATGTAATTCGAGTATGCTAAATGTAAAGAATAAAAAAGGACTTACACCTTTTCTAACGGCTGTAAATGTTCTTGGAGAATATTCTGGCTATACTTTAAACTTCTTTAAGAAATATGGAACAAATTTTAATGCCAAATACACAAATGGTAAAACCGCAATGCATATTGCAATTTATAATGGGTATGCGTTAAAGTATTTTAAAAACCTGGTTAGATGTGGAGCAAGTATTTTGGAAGTTAACAAAAAGGGACAAACTGTGTTGCATATAGCTGTAGAAAAGAAAAATCTGGAAGTGATAAAATTTTTGTGTGAGCAAGATCCAAAGTGTTTATTTGTAAAGGATAAGGAAGGCAAATATGCAAGAAATTATACGAAAGACGTGGAAATAATTGCGCATTTGCTTGTATACACGATGATCTATTTTGGAAAACGGGCATTTCCAGGATTGATGATTATGTCTGGTATTATGTTAGCATATTATATTTCAAAACTTTTGGCATAACATAAATTGATTGATTATTCAAAATGTATGTAAACTTTTAAACTTTAATAAATATTGTCAATGTACACTTAAGGAATAAAATTGATTGATTATTTTCCACAAATTTGACATTTGTAAAGGTTATTTTAAATCCTATACTATAATTGTCTTTTACCCAAATTTCTTAAGGTTGAGTATTATCAGTATTTGCATTTGGGAACAGGTACTCTATTTCATCAAAAGGCTGCTGTTTTCTCTTTTTTTGCGAAACACAGTAGGCTGCGGTTTAGTATACGGGTCGGCGCCAAAGGCGCCGACTCGTATACTAATCGAAAGCCCATGACCTGGGGAGTCGAATGACACTACTCTCGGGTGGCGCAAATGAGGGGTTTGCCCCCCAGGGGTATTTTTTCAAATTGCCCCGAAATGCATATATTTACATTCATTCGACGTGTCTCAAGTTGCCCCAGACGTTGGCGGGAATCTAGCACCCTGTACGAAGTCTACATGACTGAACGTGTAACGGGTAAATGGGAATTTCGAAGGCGGCGAAGCCGCCGAGAAAGGGCGCGCTTGGCTTGCCAACGGCAAGCGCGCAACCTGTAACCTGCTGTGCTCAATTATGTTTGCAATAATTGAGGTCCGCGCGATAGCGCGGACCGAGGGGGTCTGGGGGCGAAGCCCCCAGCTAGCGGACGAACAGGGCCCGAAGGGCCCGTAGTGAGTCCCGCGCCCTTTTCTGTGACTTGCAATGAGCATTTCTTCTAATTTTCAGGCATTAAAAAATCCTGCCAACGTTTGGGGCAACTTGAGACACTTCGAATGAATGTAAATACATGCATTTTGGGGCAATATGAAAACTCCCCCTGGGGGACAAACCCCTCATTTGCGCCACACGAGAGTGGTGTCATTCGACTCCCCAGGTCAAGGGCTTTCGATTGGTATAGGTTTCGTCTCGAAATTCCCCGACCCGTATACTAAACCTTTTCCACACAGTATTCGGATAACTGTTTTTTAAGATCCCATTTATACTTTTGATATAAGTTTGTTGTTTCATAATTAATAAAGTTGCTTATTTGTTTCCCCAAAACTCGTTTTCCCTGAAAACGAGCTTTTATAATTTGCTCCAAATCCTCTGAAGCAACTGTTTCAATACACGCATCCTCCTTTTTTGCTTCAAACTCGGAAAAGCGGAACGTTTTCTCACTTTGTGATGCTTTTTGCATGCTCTCTTTCATTGCCGCAAACCCTTTCTTATTTTGAGTGACAAAATATAAATTGTAAATTAGAATGTTTCTTTCGTTTCGCATCCAAAAGAGACTTGAATAGGTTGGTCTGGGACATATCTCTGCTATTTGCTGATCATAAAAGTTCAAAAATGCTTTTACAACCTCCCATGTGTCTTTCTCTGCCAACAGTATGGACTTCAATTCTGTATCCTCTTTATCCAACCCCACCAATAAGTTTATTGTTTGAGTGTTAGACTCAAGCTTATAAAATCTTCTAAAAAATCCGGTAATCAAGTTCACAAGGATTTCCGATTTTGAAGAAGTGTTCAGTATAGCTTCCATAGTTGTCATTGGTATAGTTTCACCTGTGACGGATGAAACACAATAAAATTATTTTCACTATCAGTCATATCGACATATTGTGATGGAAAGAAATAAATAAAAACATACCCTTAAATCCAAATGGATCAGCAAACACTAAAAGTGGAGTTGTTTGTGTAATAAAAGCTTGTTCCATGGCAGCATTAGCAGAAACTACTGACGGATCTGGAACTATGTGCTTTTCAGGTTGAGTTGGGAACTGGAAATTTCTTGATAAAATCCAATCCATGGCAGGAACAAATTCTCCTTGTATAACCATGAACTTCACTTTGGCAGCTGTAAGAATCAAAAATATATTATATCATTTAAGTACGAATTAGTATGCATCACGTGCAAACTTAATTTATATTACCATTTCGTGAATTCAAATGCTCATGCTTTAACTTCAGCAAATTTGACAGTAGCAAATTACAATCGTTTGGATTTTTTTCTACAAATATCATGTAAATTTCAGGACCGTCTTTTGCTAGTCCATTGTGAGTAACTGCTGTTGTATAAGCTATGGCTGGAGACCCATACTCATTGTCGTTATAAATTCCTGGTCCAGCAAACCCGTCAACGAACACAAGTTTTGAGTATCCATGCACACCAAATCGAATTGTTGTGTTTGTCAGTTTTCCTAGCCAAGCTTGCAAATAACTTTTTAACACTTGATGCTTCACTATTGCCACTTGCTTTTTGTGCTGAAAAAACTTTTGATCGGAACTTATTTCGCTAGGCTTAACATTTACCGAAGTTGAAGTTGATTGTTCCATTGTTAAAATAAGAAACTTCAAAATAGTTACTAAAAATTTCTACCTCCTCTCCACTCAGTATCAGTATTAAAACTGGTATAAAAATTTATGCATTTGGTTTCACTTCAAGAGAGAGTGAATTCAAGTCATATTCAATGTTGATTTCAGAAAGCATCTGTTGTGGCTTCATTTCGCCAAAATAAAGCAGGTGTTTTATTTACGGATGTCCGTTGATTTTTATGCCAAGTACATTTTTATATGGCAACGCATCAGTTGAGACGTTTTTATCTTTAGTTCTTTTTTGTTTGATGAAGCTCGAGCCCAAGCTCACTCAGCAAGCCTATAATGCTGTAAAAGAAAGGAAGCAAACCGGTTCTTGCCTTTGCAGTGCAAGCTCAAAGGGGTCTTTGATACATATTATTATTCCTTATGATGATAGAAATGCATGAAATTTGGCTTCTGTTTCACTGAATTGTGGCTCTATTGCATTTCAACTTCCTCCATCTACTGGTCTCAGTTGAAACTAGGTAGTAAGCTGGAACTATAGTACACGGAAGAACACTACTTTTCAAAGAAAAAGAAAAAATGGCCACGGTAGCACGTGGCAGACTGCTCAAGACCGGCTCGTCCCGTCCGTGGAATCCTCATTGTTGAAACGTAGTAGACGGAAGAACAAGAGTGTGACTTGATTATTTTTAATTGCCCAATTAACCTATATTTAAAAGGTGTTAAACCTACGGTAACTGAATGATGGACGGAAATGACGACGGCGGTGCACCTGGGTAAGTTTTTAAACTTTTTTTAATGGGACCAGACATGGTTAAATTCCAATTAACATCTGTTTATCACGGTTGAAATCTAATTAATTGAATTAAGATATGAGCCGACTATTATTCAATACCGACAGCCACTACGTGGTAGATGGCAAATTTATCAACTTTTACCGCACTGACAGGAAATCAATCAATTTATTTTAATGTCGGTCGCCACTCAGATGGCAATTAAGAAGCTACCTAGATAGCAAATGAACAGCTCTAAAAGAGCAATTAAACCGCTACTTAGATAGCAAATGAACAGCTCTAAAAGAGCAATTAAACCGCTACTTAGATAGCAAATACAACGCTACTTAGATAGCAAATACAACGCTACTTAGATAGCAAATGAAACGCTAGTTAGATAGCAAATGAAACGCTAGTTAGATAGCAAATGAAACGCTAGTAAGATAGCAAATGAAACGCTACTTAGATAGCAATGGAACATCTCCTTAGAGAGTAATAATAAATAATTGCTCAGAAAAAGTTTTTATATGATTGTTGACTAAAGTGTCATTTAATATACAGGGTACAGAACGCCCCTGCCAATGGCTCACAGGCTATTACCCGAGAAGAGATGCAGAGTTCGCTTTTAGGCCAGTCCAGTGTCATCCAACAGCAACTAACTACTCCGTTGACCTTGGAAAGTTTGCTTGCGCATTTTGGAGGAACCATTTCAGTAACAGGCTTGCCTCAAAACAAGTCATCAACACAATCGAACGTAGACTTGGAAGGTGTAAATGACACCGCAGATGCATGGAATGGACTAGTGGAGAATAATTCTGGTATTAACCTTTATCCAACTGAGCTGATTAAATGCATTAAACTTTTTGCTAACTTTGAATATGATAAACATTCTAAACATTCATTCATTCAGAATCTCAGGATCACGTTAATGGAAATGAGTCAGATGAAATTTGGCAAGATGACAATGAGGAAGGTGAAGGTCCTCCGATACATCCGCCTGTAGCTGAAGCGGTCAAGCAATTATTCGTTGAAGAATACTCCAAGGATAAACTAGAAAAAGTTAAAGCTCGCGTGTTGCTTCCAGCTAATTGCAGTTTTGCCGCCGTTCCCAAGGTCAACCCGGAGTTGTGGGGATTACTCAGCAATAATGCAAAGGCCGGTGATGTCAGGGCACAGACCAACCAGCAATTGATTTCCAAGGCGCTTGTCTGCTTTGCCAAAATTAGTAGCGAACTTGTTAAGTTTAAAACTGTACTACCGCCAGAAATGTATTCCCAAACAATGGGAGTTTGTAAGGATGGCGTGTCTCTTTTATCAGCTGCCAATCGAGAAGCTAACTTCAAACGCATGCAGGCTATTCGACCGAGTCTTAACAGCCAGTACAGTGGCATTTGTACTCCTAAAGGAAGTTCCAAGTATCTGTTTGGCGACAATTTGTCTGAGCGGTTAAGAGAATCCAAGTCTCTGTCAACAATTATGAAGCAGTCAATGGCAACACCTTCTCGATTTCATCCATACCGTGGCCGTACTTTAAACTTCAGGGGCCAAACCCGGGGTCAACCAGGCAGACCGACGAACCTCAGGGGGAGGCCATTCCAATTCAAGCAGCGCCTGCACCGCCAATCATGGAGTCAACACCGGCAATAGAGGTACATAAATATGCTGGACGCATTAAAGAATTTATGAATGAATGGAAGCAGATCACCAGTAATGTTGAGGTACTTGAGATTGTTAGCGGGTATATGATACCTTTTAAATGTAAGCCAACACAGCCACACGCCCCCATTTTTAGTGAGGTACAAGATAATACTGAAGCAATTTCAAAGATAATTGATAGATTAGAACGTATTGGTGCTATTGAAAAAGCGATCCCTTGTCTTGACCAGTTTATATCTCGTATATTTGCTGTTCCAAAGAGTGATGGAACATTCAGACTCGTAATTAATTTAAAAGCATTGAATGAATTTGTTGATTGTCCTCATTTTAAATTGGAGGACTTTAGAACGGTTTGTACTTTGTTACGTAAAGATGATTTCATGGCTTCTATCGATCTTCAAGATGCTTTTCACTTAATTCCTATACATGTTTCATGTAGAAAATATTTACGTTTTATATGGAAAGACATTCTATATGAATACACATGTTTGCCTTTTGGCTTATCATCGTCTCCAAGAACATTCACTAAGCTTATGAAACCGGTAGTAGAACATTTACGTAGTAATGGCTATAAATCCGTAATTTATTTAGACGATATATTTTTATTCGGGAAGAGTTATGATTTGTGTACCAGCAATATAGAAGCTACGAGACTGCTATTGCAAAAATTAGGTTTCTTAATAAATTTTGAGAAATCTCAGTTTACTCCATCAAAAGAAATATTGTATTTAGGTTTTCTTTTTAACACAAGTAACATGACAATGGCACTTCCAGAGAAGAAAAGACAGAAAATATTAAAATTATGCCAGAATACGTACAAGCAATGTGACTTGACAATTTTACAGAGCGCTGAATTAATTGGATATTTAGTCTCAGCATCACCTGCTATTCCATATGCGCCATTGTACATTAGGTATTTGGAAAGAGATAAAACAACTGCACTTCAAAGTAACGACAATAATTACTCCGTAAGGTTTTCATTTTCTAACGAGTCAAAATCAGAACTTCAATGGTGGATTAAAAATGTCCCTGATGCAATTATGCAAATTCAAAAAGATAACTTTGACACTGTCATTTTCTGTGACGCAAGTTTGACAGGATGGGGTAGTCACAGTAATCAGAATCAAACAAGAGGTTTCTGGACATTGGAAGAGCAAAGTCTACATATTAATGCTTTAGAACTGTTAGCTATTTTACATAGTTTGAAAGCGTTTATACATGGTGAAAATCTTAGAGTACTTATTAGGTCAGACAGTACAACTGCGATTTCCTATATAAATAAGTACGGGGGATGCCGCTCTATAGAATGTCACAGAGTAGCGTGCTTAATTTATAATTGGTGTCAGAACAAGAATATTATGCTTCACGCCTCATACATTTCTACCAAAGACAATTTTTTAGCTGATGAGTGTTCAAGGGAGGAAATTGATACGAGTGATTTTTCAATCGGAGATGCATACTTCGAAAAAATATGTGAAGAGTTTTTCATCCCAACTATTGACCTTTTTGCTAGTCGAGCAACACACAAGTGTAAAATGTACTTCTCATGGTTCCCTGACCCGGAATGCAGTGGAGTTGATGCTTTCACTCTGAAATGGGAAAACCACTTTTATGCATTTCCACCCTTCAATATGGTTGGTAGAGTGTTACGGAAAGTTCATTTTGAGAATGCAACTGGGATCATGGTTGTCCCGCTTTGGAAATGCCAACCTTGGTGGCCAATATTTGTAGAAATGTGTCAAAGTAATTTTAAAGTATTCGGACCAAATAAAAAATTGCTTATTTGTCCTTACTCACGCAGACCACATCCACTATGGAGGAGCCTTCAGCTAGCAGTCGCAGTTGTATCAAGGAAGCTTTCGATGTGATGAATTTACCTGATAATGTTGTATCTATACTTACCGCTTCATGTGCTAGTTCTACATGGAATCACTACAATTCTGTAATCAAGAAGTACATCACATTTTGTAAAAATAATCGTTTTATACATAATCCTCCTAATTTAAATGTAGTTTTAAGTTTTCTTGCCAGCTTGTATGAAGATGGCTTGGGCTATTCCAGCATTAATTTAGCAAGGTCAGCATTATCAGTTGTGTACGGCTCTATTGATTGTTTTAAAATCGGTGAACATCCTTTAGTAGTTAGATTTTGTAAAGGTGTTAGCCGCTTACGACCACCTAATCCTCGCTACGAGAGTACATGGGATGTTAGTCAAGTACTGAATATGTTTAAGACGTGGCCATCTAACGAATTATTATCCCTAAGACAGTTAACGTATAAGTTAGTAGCCTTATTAGCTCTCTCTTCTGGTCAGCGAGCACAAACATTAAAATCAATTGATGTAAATAATATTAAGTACTCAAGTTTAGATGTAAAAATCTATATAGATAAACGTCTTAAAACGTCAGCTCCTAATATTAAGCAACCGTGTATTTGTTTACCGTTACGGAATAAGGAAAAACAGTTATGTGTTGTATCCACCTTGACTACATATTTAAGCAAGACTCGTGAAGTTAGAAAATCTCAGCAACTTCTGTTGAGCTATCAAGCTCCGTTTAGTTCGGTGACTACACAAACCATTAGTCGCTGGTTAGTAGATGTACTTAACATGGCTAACATTGACATTACTCATTTTAGGGGTCATTCGTTTCGACATGCATCTACAAGCAAGGCATTCTCTGGTGGTGTAAAGATAGACTCGATACTAAAAGCAGCAGGTTGGAGCAAGAAGTCTAGTACATTTGCAAAGTTCTATAATCGCCCGGTTGTTTGTAATGATGTTAATTTTGCGGAATCTGTACTCAATTAACTTAACTGTTGTTTAAGGTATTCTATTGATTATTCTCTTTTATGAATAAAATAAGTTATAAATTACAATAAAATCTTCGCACGCTGCAATTTTCTTTAAACAGCTACCTAGTTTCAACTGAGACCAGTAGATGGAGGAAGTTGAAATGCAATTGAAGCTTACGCAAGCTTCGGCGAAGCCGAAGCGCCGCGTAAGCTAGATTGTATGAGACTTCCGGAATCGGAAGGTCTCAGTTCCCTCCCATTATGGTCCCTCCACTTTTATTTTCGTTAGTTATTGCAGGTGCTCAGGTGCTTTGAAACAATGAGGATTCCACGGACGGGACGAGCCGGTCTTGAGCAGTCTGCCACGTGCTACCGTGGCCATTTTTTCTTTTTCTTTGAAAAGTAGTGTTCTTCCGTGTACTATAGTTCCAGCTTACTACCTAGTTTCAACTGAGACCTTCCGATTCCGGAAGTCTCATACAATCTAGCTTACGCGGCGCTTCGGCTTCGCCGAAGCTTGCGTAAGCTTCAATTATATTCTGTTTTGTGATGTTTCTATAATCATGCTGGAGATGAAAATTACTATTTTTGTCAGTGCATAACCATTCTTGCATGAACTAAAGCTGCTGGAACGGCAATAGTTTCTAATTTAGACAAAGGAATTTCATATTTATTATCTGTATCTGTATAAAATGCATTGCTTGGTATAGGTTGCTAGCAAAATTCACTGAAAAAATACTGCATGCATTCTAAACGTAATAAAAAAAATTTACTACAGGTTACTAGAGCTATATAAATGTCAGGAAATAGTAAAATGCCTGCCCATGTAACCTGTGAATGACCCCATCAGCATATTTTATTATTATTCTCTTTGTCGCATCTGCCTTTGTCTATTTACATAATTGCACTACGAAACAATAAAAAGGATGTAAAAATTCAATGACTTCTGAGAAGCAATGTTTGTGCAAAAACAATCAAATGTTTATAATAATTTCTGTGCCATATTTTTAATGCATATAACTTATGCCAGCTGCTCAAGCTGTAAAAAATAATTTGTAGTCTTTGGAACCATAGCAAAAAGTATTCATCAAAATGAGCTTTAAATTTATTTTGCCTTTTCTTTTTGCCTCTTCTTTGGCAATTCCAACAAATATTGAAACGTTGTCGGAACTGGATAATGTAAATACTGTAGTGTACCCATATTATCAACCCCGGCATGTTCATATATCTTATGGAGGTAAGGCTTCAAATCACACAAATGTAAACCGACCAAAGATGACATACCTTAAAGTTTTATACGTTTGATCTGAAGACAATCCTACAGAATTCCTTATCACTTGGAGTACTTTATCCGACACTGAGAACTCCATAGTGGAATATGGTGTATATTCACTGTCCGAAAACCGAGTAAATGGAACTCGCACCAAATTTACAGATTCTGGACCTTCTCAACTAATTCAATTTATTCACCGAGCGAAACTCACTAATTTGCAACCTGGCCAACGATACAGTTAGAAAAGCTCACAAACAAACAATTTTAAAGTTACATTGGATTTGTTAGCTTTTACCTTATTGCAGTTTATCATTGTGGAAGTGACAGAGGATGGTCTGAAGTGTTCTACTTTCAAGTTATGCCAAATGCTAGCACAAATTGGCTTCCTAGCCTGGCTATTTACGGTGACCTTGGAAGTGACAACGCTCCTTCGATGGGTAGGCTTCAAAATGAGGTTCAGCTTGGAATGTATGATGCTATTTTGCACGTTGGAGACTTTGCTTATGACATGAACACAGTAAGAATGTATTCCTAAAAAATAAATCAAAAGTCAAAGATTTAATCGCCAATAACAGTTCATTTCATAAATAGGATAATGGTTTGGTAGGAGACGCTTTTATGAAACAAATCCAGCCTATTGCTGCCTACGTGCCTTATATGACTTGTCCAGGAAATCATGAAAATGCAAAGTATGTCCAAATGCAATTTTGATTCTAAAACAGATTAGAAGTGGATTACATATTTTTACATTTTTGCAGTAACTTTTCTCATTACAAAAACCGATTTACAATGCCGGGGAATAGTGAGTCCATGTATTACAGCTTCAACATGGGTCCTATTCATTTTATCAGCTTATCCACCGAATTCTATTACTATCTTAATTATGGGCTAAGCCCTTTAATTAAACAGTATTATTGGCTCCTTAAAGATTTAAAGGTAAGCAATATGTAAAAAAATCTAGAGAAATTATACTTCTGACACCATCTAATAAACAGGAAGCTACAAAGCCAGAAAACAGGGCAATTCGACCATGGATTATCACTTATGGTCACCGACCCATGTACTGGTCGAATAATAACACTGATGAATATACTGGGAAGCATGACTCGCGTGTGCGTGTGGGAATTCCATATTTGAATATGTGAGCGTTTACAATACAAATTATTAGTATCTGAAATTTTTTAAACCCCAGTTAGCATTTTTTTCCATAAAGGTTTGGCTTGGAGGATATTTTCATGCAACACGGAGTCGATCTGAGCATTTGGGCTCATCAGCACTCCTACGAAAGAATGTTTCCCCTGTACAATTTCCAGGTTTATAATGGATCTGTAGATGAGCCATACCGTAATCCTAAAGCAATTGTGCATCTTACCACCGGTTCTGCTGTAAGTTGAATCAATGGATGTAATTGCAATATGAATGGGAAATTGAAATGTTGTTTTAAATTTCTGTGTAGGGATGTAGCGAAAGACATGATGATTTTGGCAATGACAAGCTATCCTGGACAGCTTTTAGAAGTACTGATTATGGATATACCAGACTAAAAATTATTAATGCCAGTCATCTCTATTTGGAACAAGTTTCTGATGACCAAGTACGCTATTCTTTAATTTTGACTAATCGAGATCGAGATGAAAAAGCAATACAATTTTTGAATACATTTGTTTGGTTTTCTAATATATATTTTCAGAATGGTAAAGTAATTGACTCAATGACGCTCATAAGAGAAAACCATGGATCGTACTTTAAACCATCGAAGACGCACTAGTCGAGTTTTCTGCGTAATGCTCACTTAATAAAGTAACAGGTGATCAATTATGGTAGTTATTTTTTGTTATTGCTTGCTAAATATTCAGAATAAAGCATAATAGGTATATCATATATACATTTTAAAATATATGATATATGAACATTTCTCCGCAAGCTTCAATTTATTATATTTTTACCTGATTTATTTTTGCACGTTTCATAAATTTTTTAACTGTAGGAAGACAGACTTCGTAAAAAATCATCCTCATCTAATCATCGTCGTATTTACTATTGAATGTATTTACCTGCACTACGAACCTGTGTAGGATTACATTCTTAAGGATTTTCTTTCGGTTTGATTTGTATAAATCCTACAAAACAAATTCAAGTTAACCTTGTGTGGTATGGTACGCTGGTTAAAACGACATGGGCAATGTGTGTGTAGAGGTTCCATTCGGACCAGAATATCATCAAAGCTGTCTATCTGAGTGGCTGGAAAGGTAATAAAAATTACATAAAACTCTAGTGTATTGACACTTGATCTAATTGCTGTAATTGTCTCATCATCTGTTTTAGTAAACACAATGGCCAGCCCAACGTCAATTCTTTACTGCAGCAATTAACAGCCAGGATAGAAAAATCCGAGGAAGAAACAGCAGCAGCGGAGAGAAATGCAATGGAAGCTAACGAAAAAACAGCTTGATGTGAACAAAGAGTAGCAAATGCAGAGGAGGTGGCGTTTCGGAGACCGAGTGTTCCGTCAACCGCTGTAAATCTTCTTAATCTAAGTACTTATAATCTGCTTAAGAGAACAATGGAATCGGTTAACGTACATGCAAAGAAAGGCAAGTCCACGTCAGGTACATACTGTGTACCTAACGTGGACGTTGACTATGTACTACATAGAATTCGTACCATTGTGTCATAGGGCCTACTGCCTGCTTGTTCAAAGTCATATGCATACGACGACGACGATACACAGCGACTACTGTTCAAATTGTGGTTTTGCATCAATTACTTTTTTCAAATAATTTACAAGGTTTGATAATGTTTATTTGCAACCTAATTACTAAAAAATATTAGGACTATGTTGGATAAAAATACAAGCACAGTAGTAGTACCACTACACCTAAATTGTACAGTATTACTTCTTATACCAACGTAGACACATTTTGGTACAAAACTGACCGGTACAAAAACAATTTTCACAGAATTATTTTCTAATCAATTGCTTTGGCTAATTAAAATAGGAAATTCACGTGGTTGTAAGTTTATACGAAGACAACCTCGGCACGATTGCATACGAAAGCTTTATGTACAAACTCCAGGAACAAACAACCTTATAGTTTCAAAATAATGTCTTTATAAACTACTGTACAGAATATGTATAAAAACTTGACTTTAAGTGAAAATTGTGTGAGTAGGTACTTTTAGTACTACCTGTTTCATTTACCGACCTTTAATCTGTTTCATCGGCCGACAACTAAACCACCTCTATCCATTGTTCTTCCTAAGCAGATTATCAGCTACCAATGAATCAAGCGGCGAATGAAACATATTCGCAGAGGAACGTCTGAACGTTTTGGAAAGAGCTATTGAATCTCAACCAGTAAGTCAATGGTCATTTATGGAGTTACCAACTTCTTTAACAAACTAATTGTATTTGTTTTCATTACGTTGATTGTCTATTGTTGCGGGACTGCAGTCGAGTGCCTAATATTATGGTGAAGTAGCAAACGATTTACAGTTCTTAAAATATGCAATACATTTCTAAAAAAATGATTTCTAATTATCGATTGGATATCATTTTAAAGGGGTTTTACACAAACGGTGTAAAAATATTAAGCTTGTGAAAATAAAATATGTAAGTTTTTAAGAAAATACAATTGTCATAAATGTGAAATGCGAATAAAAACTGTTGATTATTTTAGGTCGTATTCTTCCCTTGTTTTTAAAGGTTAACGACAAGCTTTTCTTGTACTATTTCTGATCAACAATGGGTTTCAAGACAAGTTGAAAATCTCTACATTTTAATACATATTTAAGTTTCATCCTTTAAAAATTTGAAATGCATGCATACCCATGTTTCCGCGTTTGTCTTATAAGACCATATCCCACACTCATCTTATTTTCTACATAGATGTTACACATCACGAATCCTTTTTCGTCATACAATTGAGTGTAAGGGTACACGGGCTCAGAAAAACAAATTTGTAGTGCTTGTTTCCTTGGTGAAAATTAAAGGCTGCATGCACTCTATACCTGCATGGGATACCCTTTTTTGGGATTTAACTTCAAACTTGCACATTATTGAAATTTGTATGAATCTGTAAAAAATATTACAAAATACATAGTTGGGGTTGCTATGTTGAGTAAAACTCTACCTTATTTCTACAAAACCTTAGCTATTCATTCAAGCACTAGTGTTGTAAATTGTAAAGATAAGGGCACAAATACAAGAATATGTATCTCGGTTTCATATTTATTTAGTTCATGCCAAGCGTACCTTTTTCATGCTCAGCTGCTTATTAAATAGTTTACATTGCCATCACAACCACGATATATCTTCCATGAAAAACATTTATGAAGATTCTCGTGATCTATTCACGTTTCTTTGTGTATTGGCTTGAAATTAAAACTGTTTAAATCTGTAATATAATTTATTAAGCTTCTATAAAAATCCAACATCACAAACTTTCTCCTAAAGCTTCAAAAATTTGAAATTAACAATTTAGTATACCGCCAGGTATAAATTTTATAAATAGCCTATTTGAAAGCATGAAAATGTCAACTATGACTGAACCCCTGAAGTGTTTAATTTCATTAAAGTAAGATTTACTAAGATTTGCTCATCGTTCAATACATTGGCGCAATGGAAAAGCCGGGGGACGGACTTGGCTCCCATTTCCCGTTCTTCCCTGGACAATATGTCCAAACCAAGATTTCCAATTTTCGTTGGACAGTTTTTCCAGTTGGACATTTTACCCAATGTTATTCTATAATTTTGGAATGTCCTAATCTGGGTCATATATAATGCAATGCCAAGCATAAATTTGTCCATATTTTCCGTTTTGTAAGTAGTAGTAACCAGATGATAAATCCGTCTATTTAGCACCTTCCGTCTGTAGCGCTTGTCCTTTGATGGCTCTTCTGCAAGCGTATGTGCTAATAAAATTGACATATGAACCTGCTCTCCTTGCAATAGTTCAACTAGCCTGTACAAAGGTAAATGGGAGCTTTCTGCCATGATCTGAATTATTCGATTCCATGACTCAAGACTACAACCATGGGTGTCATGGCAATTTGAATATCTCTATAGTTTAATGTATATCTAAGTTGCATTAACATGCAAAGGTACATACTTCAAACATTTCAAATGCATAGATCACGCCAGCAATAGCAATTCGTCATAAAACTGAATGGTACACAGGCATAGAAAAAACGAATTTTTGTAATCGTGTTCCCTTTATAAAAATGAAAGGTCGTGAGCATTCTAAACCTGCATTGATTTCCCTTTTTGGATTTATTTTCTAACCTACACATTCTTTGGACTTCCTTTGTACGAGTCTGAAAAAATATATTACAAAATACATAGTTGTGTTTGCTATGTTGTAAAACTCTGCTTTTTTCTACAATAATCCAAGCTGTTCATTCAGGCTATAGTGTTGTAAATTGTAAAGACAAAGACACAAACGCAAGAATGTGTATCTCGGATTCATCATAAGTTACGAGTACGTTATTCATGCTCAGCTGCTTAAATAGTTTATATAGCCACAATAACACACAAAATATCTTCCATGAAAAACATTTTTGATCAAGAATCCTCGAGCATGTTTACTAGTGTCTTGGTTTGGAATTGAAGCTGTTTTTTCAGTGTTTTATTTGTAATGCATTTTGAAAAGCTTCTTTAAAAATCCGATATCACAAACTTGCTTCTCGTGCTTCATAAATTTGAAATTGACAATTTATACGAGATCTAAATCTTCCGATCTAAAGAGCCTGTTTGAAAACATGAAAATGTCAACTATGGCTGAGCCCCTGAAGTGTTTGATTTGCTGGAAGGATCTTAACAAGCAGAACAACATGTGTGTTCAGATTCCTTATGGACCAGAGTATCATCTAAGCTGTATCTCTGGTTGGCTGGAAAGGTAATTTTATTAAAAATGCGTGAAAGGAAATTGGAGAAATTTTATTTACAGCAATATTCATACAGTATT
This sequence comes from Entomobrya proxima, assembly GCA_029691765.1. NCBI lineage: Eukaryota > Metazoa > Arthropoda > Collembola > Entomobryomorpha > Entomobryidae > Entomobrya > Entomobrya proxima. The sequence goes on from CM056168.1 coordinate 51,465,118, forward strand.
AATATTATTAATAATATAATTATATTATATTCTAACATGGTTTCATTTCTCGTATATTTTACAGGGAGCGCAATGGCCAGTTTGAGGTTTATTCTTTATTACAGCAGTTAACTGCCCGGGTAGAAATATCAGAGGAGGAAGCAGCAGCGACAGCGCAGAAAGAGGCAATGGAAGCTACTAAAGAAAAAGCTGCTACACCTAAAGAAATGGCATCAAATCCTGAAGAAAGGGTTTTGAAGGCTGAAGAGAGAGCTTCAAAAGCTGAAGAACGAGCGTCAAAAGCTGAAGAAAGGGCGTCAAAGGCTGAAGAAAGGGCTTCAAAAGCTGAAGAGAGGGCTTCAAAAGCTGAAGAAAGGGCTTCAAAAGCTGAAGAAAGGGCTTCAAAAGCTGAAGAAAGGGCTTCAAAAGCTGAAGAAAGGGCTTCAAAAGCTGAAGAAAGGGCTTCAAAAGCTAAAGAAAGAGCTTCAAAATCTGAAGTAAACGTATCCAGATCCAGACTCTGGTTTCCTGAGTTGAAAAGAAGCGACCTATTGCCAAAGAAAGGGCATTCACAGCTGAAGAATTCATAAAAGCTTTGAAGATTGAAGATCGTGCCATTACCAACTTTGAGCTATAGTAAAAGTAACAAATTTTGCTAGTAATAGTAATTTATATTTTATAGTTTTTCCCATATCCTACATGTTAGCAATCACTTCGTTTTGAGGAAATTTTATATCTTATTCTATAGCTTATAGAATTTATAAAGTATTTAATGCCTTTTATGATGTAATCAATATATTTTTGAAGTTTTGCATTTTACATTAAAATTTAAAAGGCATTTTCTTGAGAGCTCCAAAAACAACAAAATTAAAATGTGTATAAAACTACGGTTTATTTTAAGTTCTCATAGAGCTGTAGAAAAGAAAAATCTGGAAGTGATACGATTTTTTGTGTGAGCACAACCCAAAATGTTTATTTGTAAAGGATAAGGAAGGTAAATGTGCAACAAATTATATACGGATAATGTGGAAATAATTAGGTGGTTGTATGCGTACAAAACTATATATTTTGGAAAACCGGCATTTCCAAGCTTAATGACCCTGTCTGGTATATCCTAGCATATTATTTTTCCAAACTATGAACATTATATGAATAGAATATCAAAATAAAGATTTTGTTTTGTAAATTGAATTGTTTTAAATATTATATGTACACCTGAAAAAATATATAATTATTTTAAATACACAATAATTGTAAAGCATATTTATAGATTTATAGACCATAATTGTCTCTTACCAAAGTAACTTAAGTTTGAATATTATCATTATATGCATTTGGAAAAAAATACTCTATTTCATCAAACGGCTGCTTTTTTTTCTTTTGTGAAACACAATATTTGGATAACTGTCTTTTAAGATTCCATTTATACATTTGATACAAATTTGTTCTTTCATAATTAATAAAGTTGCTTATTTGTTTCCCAGAAACTTTTTTGCCTGAAAAAGAGCTTTTATAATTTGCTCAAAATCCTCCGAAGTAACTGTTTCAATACACGCATCTGGTTGTTTTGCTTCAAATGTAAACAATGTAAATACATTCTCATGGCAACACATCAAATGAGACTTTTCATAGATTGCAAATTATAAATGCAAGTCATGTCTATTTAGAACAAGTTTCTGATGACCAGGTATGCTATGTCTTGCTTTGACTGATATAACGGCATGAAATAGCAATAAATCTGAAAAACATGTTTGATTTTACAAATATATTTTTAGAATGGCAACTTAATTGATTCAATGACGCTCATAAGAGAAAATCATGGATCATACTTTAAGCCGTCATGAACATACTAGTCGAGTTTTTCTGTGTAATGGTTATGTATTAAAGCAACAAGCGATTTACCTCATTTATTTTCCCCTTTTCATAAATTTCCTAATTGTATGATGAGAAAGACTTCGTACTTTTCGTTTACTTTTTCAATTCGAACAGAAAATGTATTTACTATACTGTTGAATGCACATTTACTGCAAGCCAGGGTGGGATTACATTCTTATGGAATTGCTTTAAGTTTGGTTTGAATGAATTCTACAAAACAAATAAAACAAATTCTTGTCGAACTTGTGTGGTTTGAAACCATGAAAGTGTCAACGTCAACTATGGCTGATTATCAAAACTGTTTGATTTGTTGAAAGAATCTTGATGAGTCAAGCCTTGTGTAGAAGTTTCATTTGGACCAGAATATCATCTAAGCTGTCTCTCTGACTGGCTAGGAAGGTAATTAAAATTGCGTAAAGTTATAGTTTTCCTTGGTGTATTGACGTTTGACTCACCTGCTGTAATTGCCCCATGGTCTTTTTTAGCAAAAGCAATGGCCAGCCTGACGTTTCTTCGTCCCTACAACAATTGACAGCCAAGGTAGCAAAATCCAAAGAGAAAGCAGCAGCAGCGGATAAAAATGCGATGGAAGTTAAGGAGAAAGCAGCTCAGGCGGATGAAAGAGCATCAAAAGCAAAGGAACGTTTGAACGTGTTGAAAAAAGCTATAAAATCTCAACCAAAAAGTAAATGGTCATTTGTTGAGTTGCTTAGCAACTTTTTTCTAAGCAAACTAATTCTATTTATTTTCATTACGTTGATTGTCTATTGTTGTGGGAATGCAGTCGAGTGCATAATATTATGATGCAAGTAGCAAATCACGGTAATAATAATCATTTATAAAGATGTCCGCGTTTTCAAAAATGTCGCATATTATAATGCTTACCATTAATAGATTCTAAAATATTCAACGCTTTCTTCGTTTTGTTATCAACTGGATATCATTTTAAAGATGTTTTACTGAAACATTGTAAAATTATTAAACTTATGAAAATAAAATGTAAGTTTTTAAGAAAATTCAACTGCCATAAAGCTGAAACGCGTGTAAAAACTGTTGAATATTTTAGATCGTATTATTTCCTTGTTTTTTAAAGTTTAACGACAAACGTACTATTTCTGATCAACAATGGGTTTCAGGATAAGTTAAAAATCTCCACATAATAATGTATAATATCTGTTGCATTCACACTCAAAGGCGTACTTCAAAAAATTGAAATGCATGCATCACGCCAGCAATCGATTTCTTTTCGTCATAAAACTGAATGGAAGGGTACACAGGCTCAGAAAAACGAATTTGTATTGCTTGTTCCCTTTGTGAAAATTAAAGGCTGTGTGCACTCTAAACCTGCATGGAATTCCCTTTTTGGGATTTGGGACCATACGCATTATTTCGACTTTCTTTGTATAAGTCTGAAGAAAGATAATATACAAAATACATAGTTGGGTTTGCTATGTGGAGTAAAACTCTGTCTTTTTCTACAAAAACCGAAGCTGTTCACTCAGGCTATACTATAGTCGCTATAGTGTTGTAACTTGTATAGATAAAGACACAAGCGCAAGAATATGTATCTAGGCTTTATCTTAAGTTGATGTCAAGTGTACGTTATTCATGCTCAGCTGCTTAGAATAGTTTATATTGCCACAACAACACACAAAATATCTTCCATGAAAAACATTTTTGATCACGATTCTCGATCATGTTCACTTGTGTGTTTTGGTGTGAAATTGAAGCTGTTTTATCAGTCAGTGTTTCATTGAGGTCAGTGTTTTATCGTTAATGCATATCAAAAAGCTTCTTTAAAAATCCAATATTACAAACTTGCTTCTAGTGCTTCAAAAAGTTGAAATTGACAATTTATACCAGGTATAAACTTTACTAAACCAGATAACTAAAATACCTCTACCAGAGTAAACAAGCTCCGTTGCCAATTGTAATTAAAACTTTAATAAGTGTGAGTAATTGATAATAAAGGCAGAAAGTTATTATACCATGTACAAAATCGAGTAACCATTTTACCAAAGGTAGGAAATAAGTATTCCCAGGACCTGATGATGAAATAAATTTATCGAAACGCGTCGTTCTGGTCAAGGTCAAAGCAGAAGTGTTTTCCTCCATTTTTTTATTCATAATCATCCAACCCAATAATAAAGAGTCTGTTTGACAACATGAAAGTGTCAACTATGGCTGAGCCCCTGAGGTGTTTGATTTGTTGGAAGGATCTTAATCAACAGAACAACATGTGTGTAGAGATTCCTTATGGACCAGAGTATCATCTAAGCTGTATCTATGGTTGGTTGGAAAGGTATTTAAATTTTAAATGCTAGAAAGGATATTGGAAAAGTTTTACTTATTCTAATATTCATATATATAATATTCTGACACGGTTTTATTTCTCGTAGATTTCACAGGAAACAGAATGGCCAGTTTGACGTTTATACCTTAATTCAGCAATTAACAGCCCGGGTAGAAATATCTGAGGAGAAAGCAGCAGCAGCGGAGAAAATCGCAATGGACGCTAAAGAAAAAGTAGATAAATGTGTAGAAATGGCATCAAAATCTGAAGAAAGGGCGTTAAAAGCTGAAGAAAGAGCGTTTAGAGCTGAACAAATGGCGTCAAAAGCTGAGGAAAAGGCGTCAAAGGCTGAAGAAAGAGCGTCAAAAGCAGAAGTAAAGGTGTCAAAGGCTGAAGTAAAGGCGTCAAAGGCAGAAGAATGGGCGTCCAATGCCGAAGAATGGGCATCAAATGCAGAAGAATGGGCCTCAAAAGCAAAAGAAAGGGCGTCAAAAGCTGAAGAAAAGGCGTCAAAAGCTGAGGAAAAGGCGTTGAGAGCTGAAGAAAGGGCATCTAGAACTGAAGAATGGGCTTCAAAAGCAAAAGAATGGGCGTCTAGAGCTGAAGAGAGGCAGTCGAAACCTGAAACAAAAGTATCCAAAGTTCAACGGAGGCATTCTTTCACAAAAGGAAATGCATTGAAAGCTGAAGAACACGGGTTCAAAGGTTTAGAAAAATATGATAGTAAAAACAGGACTAGACGTGGTAAAAGTTCTTTATTTGACGAAATTAAGACAATACACGGTAGTCTTCTTGAGGGCATCAACCAACCCTTTTCTAAGCCGACATCGTTTCCCCGACAACCTGGAATGTCCGATTGGAATCCGGTCACGGTAGTTAGCTCAAAAGACGTTAGTTACACCGAACTCTAGTTCCAATTTTTTAGCTCCGCTTTTTTTAGTTACACCTGGTCTTTATCCCCAAAAATATTTTAGCTACAATTTTTTTAGCTCCACCATTTTTAGTTCCACCAACCTTTTTGGCTTGCATACGAGTAAATATGCAGTGAATATAATGGTTTTAAACCTGAAATGACATACTTCTTGACTCATAATTTCCTTCTTCTGAATATTCTTTTCTTCGTTCAAAGTTCCATTTTATTTTCAACCAGCAACAATTTCATCCAGAGTCATTAAAAAGTTCAAAGTAAAAGCTTGAATGTGTCGACTAGTTACTAGTATTTTAAGTTTTTCAATACGATCTTCATTCAAAAAGATATACCTCAGCCACATTTAAGTCACATTCAAAGTCAAAAACGAAAGATAAAGCGTATACTGATTGACCTGACAAAAAAGATTATGAAATAAAGTTGTGAAATACTTATTACACTATACTATTTTAATCACAATATTATAAAACATAAAACGAAATGCTTTATTGAGTAATGTAAATAACACAGTAATCTTAAAGTTAATTTTTACAAAGAAAATTTTTGGAGGTAAAGATGGTGGAGCTAAAACATAAGTGGAACTAGAAGCCATTGGAACTTAAAAAGTGGAACTAGGAACCAAGTGGAGCTAGCAGCCTTGTAGCTAAATGTAGGTGTAGCTAAAAAATTGGAGCTAACTACCTAAGATTATATATTTTTTGACTAATGGTCTTAACAACTTTCTTAACGAGCTATATTTAGAATTGTTTTTCTTATGTTGTTTTGTTATTGTTGTGAAACCGAATATTATGATAAAAGTAACAAATTTTACTATTAATAAAACATGGTAATCACGTAGTAGAGAGTAAGCTTGCCAAAATTTCAAATTCATTACAAATATACCATAATTAAAACATCCTTTCTGCATTTGCTTGAAGTAATTTCAGGAAGTCTTCATCTCATAAATTTGTTACTGGACTAGTGATATGGCGCTCACAAAACTTGACCTTTGAATAACGGCCAGACGATTTCGAATTTTGACAAATGGATTACATATTCGTTACTTTGGTCAAAAACTGACCTAAAATCATGTGTCGCATGCTATAGGTCACTAAAGAAACTTTGAAATCCGTCGTGACCTTTGACCTTAGAATTCGAATTTCAAAAATTCCTTCCGTCATTTTTGTCTCCTAATGACTAAGAAACTTTTGATAAAAACGGGATTTCAAAAAGCAATTTTGGGATTGAGTTATCGTGCTAACAAGAATTAAAATTCAAATAACGGTCAGACGATTTCGAATTTTCAAAATCGGAGTAAAGATTCGTTAGGTTGGTCAAAAACTGACCTAAAATCATGTGTCGCATGCCATAGGTCACTGAAAGAATTTAAAAATCCGTCGTGACCTTTGACCTTAGAATTTGAATTTCAAAAATCCCTCTCGTCATTTTCGTCTCCTAATGACTAAAAAACTTTTGATAAAAACGGAATTTCAAAAATCATTTTTGGGATTGAGTTATCGTGCTAACAAGAATTAAAATTCGAATAACGGTCAGACGATTTCGAATTTTCGAAATCGGAGTAAAGATTCGTTAGTTTGGTCAAAAACTGACCTAAAATCATGTGTCGCATGCCGTATGTCACTGAAAGAATTTTAAAATCCGTCGTGACCTTTGACCTTAGAATTCGAATTTCAAAAATCCCTCTCGTCATTTTCGTCTCCTAATGACTAAGAAACTTTTGGTGAAAACGGAATTTTAAAAATCATTTTTGGGATTGAGTTATCGTTCTAACAAAAAATGGACCATGTAAAATTAGTAGTAAGACAAGCTTACTAATAAACCCTATGTAAGCTTGAAGAAAGGTTCACTCGTAAACTAAAAGGTACCTGCTATTTGGTCCCTTAAAGGACCACTATCTGCTGTTTGGTCCCTTAAAGGACCACTATCTGCTGTTTGGTCCCTTAAAGGACCACTATCTGCTGTTTGGTCCCTTAAAGGACCACTATCTGCTGTTTGGTCCCTTAAAGGACCACTATCTGCTGTTTGGTCCTTTAAAAGACCACTATCTGCTGTTTGGTCCCTTAAAGGACCACTATCTGCTGTTTGGTCCTTTAAAAGACCACTATCTGCTGTTTGGTCCCTTAAAGGACCACTATCTGCTGTTTGGTCTCTTAGAAGACCACTATCTGCTGTTTGGTCCCTTAAAAGACCACTATCTGCTGTTTGGTCCCTTAAAGGACCACTATCTGCTGTTTGGTCCCTTAAAAGACCACTATCTGCTGATTTGTCCCTTAAAGGACCACTATCTGCTGTTTGGTCCCTTAAAGGACCACTATCTGCTGTTTGGTCCCTTAAAGGACCACTATCTGCTGTGTGGTCCCTTGAAGGACCACTATCTGCTGTTTGGTCCCTTAAAGGACCACTATCTGCTGTTTGGTCCCTTAAAGGACCACTATCTGCTGTTTGGTCCCTTAAAGGACCACTATCTGCTGTTTGGTACCTTAAAGGACCACTATCTGCTGTTTGGTCCCTTAAAGGACCACTACATGCTGTTTGGTCCCTTAAAGGACCACTATCTGCAGTCTCTGCACTATTTCCATATCGGTAGTGAAAATGTTGTGGCTCTATGGCGTTTAAATGCTGCAAAAAAAGATTACTTTAGAAAAGGTACGTTTTAGGTACCTTCCGGTTATCGGATTGACCTGAAAATCAATAGGGATCATCGCAAGAGGTGTAGCTATCGATAACTGAAAACGAAATTGGAATAGGTCAAACGGTTGACGAGTTATCGTGCTTACGGACGGACGGACGGACGCACGGACGGAGGGAGGAACGTGCAGACACATCACGATGATAGGAGTAAAGGTACACTAACGTGAACCTTAATAATGTATAAAAAGCACATACTTATCCTATATGTTAGCATTTATGACGTTTTTATTTCGAGGAAACTTTAATCTTAGAGTTTACAAAGTATTCAACGCATAGATATTGTAATTAAATGCATTTCTGAAAGAGTTTTGCACCGTATAATGTTCAAATTATTAAAAAAAGTTTGTCTTAAAAAGTACAAAACGCTAAAATTAAAATGTGTTGAAACTGTGGATTATTTTTAGTTGCATTTTGCACTGTTTCTTTCTTTTTTAAAGGCCTATATACGAGTTTGTTCAGCATTACGATTCATGTAAAATTGAATGTCTCTGCATTTTTTGGTACCTCTGTATTTACTTATTCCAGTCGCACAAGCATAGTAAAAAACTGAATGCTTACATACCCATGCAAAAAAATTCATTTACCCTTATGTGCATGAATGTTAACAATGCAGTTTGAATTCTGTTGAACACAAATCCTGTCTTGAACTTGTCCCTTTATTCCGTCCCGACATGCATTAAAATTTCAGACTTCAACAAGTTTAGTAACAGAAATCCATTCTTTTACCTAAAAGCAAGTCTTGTTATGCTTTTAATGCTGACGCCAAATACCTTAATTTTACAAAAACATAGCAATGTGAAAATTATAGTTGCTTATGTTAATTTTAAATGATAAGTACGCCATGGATGGGAGTCGATTGGCGTCATTTTAATAACTATTTCGAGTATCCTATGATTTGGCAATGAAATTCGCAATGATTACAAATTTACTGAAACCAAGACATGTAACCAAACAAGGTTCATGAAAAATTATTTACTCACCGTGTCACAGTTTATCGAGTATATACATTCACCTCTCACTCATACGATATTCTAGTATGTTGTAGGACTTGTAAAATGGAGTCGATTGATACCTCACTCGACCCCTCTAACTTGAAGTATGTGGAAGTTATACCCGGGTAAAGTTGACCTCCCGGAAATTTCGAAACTAAATTAGGGTTTCAAAATTCTAGTTTTTTAACAAATTTAAAAATCATATCAATAACACCCATAAAAAATCCAATTTCTAGAAAAAGAATTTTTTTTAAAACTCAAAAGGCTTCGGAGTAATTGCAATTTTTTGCAAAAAATTAACCGATTTTTGAATTCAAACGTTTTGAAATCGGTGCACTTTCGGGTCGATTTGAAAGTGCTAAGTCGTACTCCATAATGTCAAAATTTATTTGGCTTTTGAAAATTTGAAAAAAAGTTTGGAACTCAGGAGATATAGCGGTTTAAAATAAGTTCCCAATTTGATGACGTCATCCGTCACCAGAGCTTGGTAGCCTAGGTAAAAAACATGAATTTGTCGTTTGAATTCGCACATAACTGACTCAATTTAAATAATAAACACTTCTGTACTGTTGCATTTGCTATGGAGTATTTTAATTTGGTTTATTTGTACAGTTATTTGCGAATTGACGCATATTTGGCTTAAAGCAATTTTGTTTGGCGATAATGTTACTTGGCGATAATTTTGCCTGGCAATAATTTTGCTTGGCGATAATGTTGTTTCGCGATAAAGTTTCGGTGAAAAATTATCTGGCGATAATCTTGTTGAGCGATAAAGTTACCGCGATAAAATGTCGGTGATCTATATTTCGGGAATCTAGTTTTATAATAAAAAGAAATGCAGTAATTATTTATTTATAAAAAGTAAAAAAGGATCAAAATAGCATTTAGCTATACTTATGGTAATGTAATAATAAGATACACTCTTGGAAAAATACATTTTTTGCTGTTAGAAGTATTATAAAAATATCAATAAAAATGAAACATCCTTCTAATTCTCATGCTTGTCTAACCACCTCATTTTTGTCAAGTGATTGGGATTAAATGAAGACGCTTTTTTAAACAGTGATTAGTGATTGGTGATTAATATCAATCCCAATCACTGGTGATTAGGTGATTAAATGATCCTTTTAATGCATTCACACACAAAGGTATACTTCAAAAAATTGAAATGCATGCATCACGCCAGCTATCTGTTTTCGTCATAAAACTGAATGGAAGGTTACACAGGCTCAGAAAAACGAATTTGTAGTGCTTGTTCCCTTGGTGAAAATAAAAGGTTGTGTGCATTGTAAACCTGCACAGAATTCCCTTTTTGGGATTTATTTTAAACCCTACGCATTACTTGGAATTTGTATAAATCTGAAACAAGATATTACAAAATACATAGTTGGGTTTGCTATGTTGTAAAACTCTGCCTTTTTTCTACAAAAATCCAAGCTATTCATCCAGGCACTAGCGTTGTAAATTGTACAGTTAAAGGCACAAATGCAAGAATATGTATCTCGACTTCATCTTAAGGTGATGCCAAGTGTTCGTTTTTCATGTTCAGCTGCTTAAAACAGTTTATATTGCCACAAGAACACACAAAATATCTTCCATGAAAACCATTTTTGATTCAGATCGTCGATCATGTTCACTTGCGTGTTGGTTTTGTAATTGAAGCTGTTTTTTCAGTGTTTTAACTTGCTCCTAGTGCTTCAAAAGTTTGAAATTGACAATTTATACCAGGTCTAAATCTTATAAAGAGTCTGTTTGACAACATGAAAGTGTCAACTATGGCTGAGCCCCTGAAGTGTTTGATTTGTTGGAAGGATCTTAATCAACAGAACAACATAAGTGTAGAGATTCCTTATGGACCAGAGTATCATCTAAGCTGTATCTCTGATTGGTTGGAAAGGTAATTAAATTTTAAATGCTGAAAGGAAATTGGAAAGTTTTTATTTACTCCAATATTCATAATATTATACTCTAACACGGTTTTATTTCTCGTAGATTTCACAGGCAACGCAATGGCCACTCTGATGTTTATTCCTTAATACAGCAATTAACAACCCGGGTAGAAATAGCTGAGGAGAAAGCAGCAGCAGCGGAGGCAATCGCAGTGGAAGCTAAAGAAAAAGTAGATAAATCTTTAGAAATGGCATCAAAATCTGAAGAAAGGGCGTTAAAAGCTGAAGAAAGAGCATCTAAAGCGGAGGAAATGGCGTCTAGAGCTGAAGAAAGAGCTTCAAAGGCTGAAGTAAGAGCTTCAAAGGCTGAAGAAAAGGCGTCAAAGGCTGAAGGAAAGGCGTCTAGAGCTGAAGCAAATGCGTACAGAGCTGATCAAATGGCGTCAAGAGTTGAAGAGAGGGAGTCAAAATCTGAAACAAAACTATCCAAAGTTGAATGGAGGCCTTTTTTAACCAACGGAAATGTATTGAAACTTGAAGAACACAGGTTTAAAGGTTTTGAAAAACATGATCATAAAAACGCGACTAAACGTGATAAAAAATCTTTATTTCAAGAGACTTTGACAAACGGTCTTCTTCTTCACGCCATTAACAAATCTTTACGCCGACCAACTGGAGTGTCAGATTACCGTAAAAACTCGGTTTATGCCCCGGGGAAAAATTTCAAATTTGAAATTTCGGACCCGGCTATAATTCGAGGCCGGTTATAAACCGGGGCAGGGCAAAATTTCAAATTTTTCCCTCTAGACCCGGCTATAATTCGAGGCCGGGTATAATCCGAGTTTTTACGGCATATATTTTTTGACTAATGGTGTTAACAACTTTCTAAACGAGCTATATTTGGAATTATTGTTTTTCTCATTTTGTTTTGTTATTGTTGTGTGACTGCATATTATTATGATAAAAGGAACAAACTTTACTAATAATAATGTATATAAAGTACATATTATCCTATATGTTAGTAGTTATAACGTTTTCACTTTGCGGAAATTTTAAACTTATAGAGTTTATAAAATATTCGATGCATAGTTGTTGTAATTCAATGCATTTTTGAAGGAGTTTTGCACAGTATAATGTTAAAATTATTAAAAAGTTTGTCTTAAAAAGTACAAAACACTAAAATTAAAATGTGTTGAAACTGTGGATTATTTTAAGTCGCATTTTGTCTTTCTTTTTTAATGCTTATGTTCAGCATTCGGATTCATGTGAAGTTAAATAACTCTGCATTTTTATGTATACTAGTACCTACGTATTTACTTATCACAGTCACAGTCGTACAAGCATACTAGAAAATTGAACGCATACATATCCATGCAAAACGGTGCATTCACTATTTTGTGCATGCACGTAAAAAAAATTCAGTTGGAGTTCGTACAAATACAAATCCTGCCTTGAGCCTTGAACTTGTCCTATATTCCGTCCCGACATGCTAAAGTGTATATGGAAAACTACAGACACTTTTTTGTCATTTACATGTCTGTGTATACAAGCCGCAAAAAGTATAATTGTTGCAGAGGTACCCTTAAAAACTCTGGCTGGGATGTTTTCATTCATATTCCATTTTGTCCTTGAGAGAGGAAATGCTCTTCACTAGAAAAACAAAAATATTCTGTAGTGCATTTACTTCTACCTGTTGAAATAGCCTCCTCCGGTATTTGTGCTAACAAATTGTTTTAGATAATTGTTTGTGCATCTTTTAAAACATTGTATCTACTGAAAAATTTAAATAGCTATTCTAGTAAAGTACTTAAAATTTGCTCATCGTCTGATACGTTAATGCAATGGAAAAGCCAGTAAATTGTTCAATTTGTCGGGAAACTCTTGATCAAGAGTTCAACATTTGTGTGGAGGTTCCCCTTGGTCCAATATATCATCGAGAGTGTCTACTAAATTGTGTGGAAAGGTAAATAATAATAATATTTAATATTTATTGTCAATGAAAAAATGATAAAAAGAGTCTTTTAATACGTAGGTTTTATAATTGATAAATTTTATGTACAAAATTTGCTAATAGTGTGATTCTGTGTTTTAACATTTATAGAAAGCAAGCCGGGCAACGAGAAGTGACTCCCTTATTACGCCAACTAGAAGCTCGGGTACAAAAAGCAGAGGAGAAAGCAACCAAAGCTGATGCCAAGTTGCAAAATGTGGAAAAGCGAGTGGACCAACTAGAACGTGCTTTCAAAGCCAAAGCAAATTCTGATCAGCAGAGTCAAGCGTCGTATTTTGGCTTTGTCGGTTTTTATCAGCTTGCAGCGTTACTGGGGCTACTTGGAACAGCAGTTGTTTATTTTACAAAGATTTGGGATTTCACAAAGTGATGTGCATTTACTTCACCGGATCAATTTCATACACTGCTATATTTAATATTGTGTTGCTGTTTGGATTAGTTACCGTCTTGAAAACATTTAGAAGGATGTTTCATTTTTATTGATATTTTGATAATACTTCTAACAACAAAAATGTTTTTGCCAAGAGTGTATCGTATTACATTATCGTAAGTATAGTTACATATTATTTTGTTCTTTTTTACTTTTTACAAATAAATAATCACTGCATTTCTTTTTTATCATAAAACTATGAAGACAAAACTTGTTTATTTATTTTTCTTACGTTCACATATTATTATGAGCTTTGAAAGCAACCTATTTTGAAATGTCTTTGTTGATTGTTTCAGTTTAATCTTACTTTTTTATCAATATCACATAATGCGTTATCATATCACAACTCGATAACAAAATAATAGATAAGCACAACTTTTCAATCTTGCACAGGAATATATTACACGCGATCAGTGCATATTAAGTAAGCATAATTTCAGTGTTCCCCTGAACTTGCAGATAATTGCATTCACAACTATTTCATATTGCTAGCACAGGGCCAAACATTTTAATTAGTTTTCAAATTTCAAAAATTAAATATAACTCACGGTCAGTATACAAACAGATAATGGACAAACTTTGAAGTCGTTGTTGTAAAAACTGGCGTTGGTGTTGAAGAATAAAAATGTGATAAACAATATATTTGACGATTTATAAATGGTGAAAGTGCTTTTGGTCTTTCGTTTGGTTTAAAAATTCATTTCTTACGTGTATTCAACACAAACTTGCTAAACCGTTACTATTAACCATTATTTTGTACATTTGACTAATTCAAGTTGGAACTTAGCGTTGTAGCTCAACACAGTTCAATTAGTACTTGACTTGCTCACCGCATATTCCAACACTCTAAAATTAATTTATACAATCAAATAATTACTTGCACCCATGTTTAATAAAATAACATAAATATACACAAAGTTTCCGTGTGGCCAGGGCTACGATACTTTCTACAGTTTGCGAGCAGTAAGTTTATAAGTTCTAGAGGAATGTAAGAACCGTTTCTTAATTGATAGAAGAATTCTACATGCACCGGTCTGCTTTTCTTGTCGAAAAAGTTTTCGTAGGGTTTCAAAAGCTCCTATTCTTGTCACTAATATGTCGTACAACGAATCCGCGGCCTGCATTGTGCCAAGGCCAAGTTGTTGCTAGTTAAATGTGAATATGAAACGTGTTAAATACAACAAATTATAATTTTGCTTTAATGATACAATTACTTACAATGATTTTCTTCTCTTCATCTGATATCATTGATTTTGAGAGAAGGGCGTTGAGTAGAGTCAGTGTGACAATTGTGTTTCTAATGAGCTTATTTCTTCGTTTATTGATTCCGTCTCTTTGCCAAGATTCCATAGCTCTTTAATGCAAATTTGCTTTTTAGTTAAAAAGGATGTTCCCATACAAAAAAAACTTTATCGGTGAAGATAGGATCAATTTGATATAGAATATTGTCGCAAAGAAGTGTATTGACTAACTGCCTAAGTTCCCTGTGTGGATTGCGAATGATGGCTTAACTCGATTTCACTTTCAGAACGGACGTTAATGTGTTATTTGCCAATGCAAGATGCGCTGTGAGGCGACTGAAGAATAGTTCGTCTTTCTTTCTCTATATTGTGTGCCAAAAGTTTCTATGATGTACAAGGTTTTTTTTGTAAGTCGATGCAAACTACAAAAACAAACTTAATCGGCATGAAAACTAATATGTAACTCTACACCTTTCAAAAAATAATTTAATTTGCTTTTACAGCTTAATAGTTTGTAGAAACATTTGCTAGTTTGCCGTTGTGAAGCAGAAGATTTCTCCAACTGCCAAAATGCAGAAACTAAAATTGCCACTAAATTGTATCCTTCTAAAGTACGTTCAATTTTGCAAGAAAAAAGACAATGATAAGCTCGCGGTGAATCTGCTTGTCGAAATGTGGTCGGTATACGAGAATCTATCCCCTTATATATCAGGTTGCATCAGTAAGGTTAAAGGCTGCAAAGCTGTTCCAAGGTTTTACCACTGTTTTCAGCTCTAATTTAAAGCTGAACACAGTGATAAAGCGTCGAACTGATGGAAAAGGTGGTGATGATGGTTTGCATTCATGATGTTTACAGTGTGCTGGTGGGGTGTATGGGTGGATGGGTTAACCCCCTAACAATGACAGAGTGACTAACTGGGACGGACAATAATTTCCAGTGGCTCACACGGAAACTTCTGTAGGAAGAGGCACACAAATTCAGTACTGCAATAAGTACAGCAATTTGAATATTGAAGATAAAATATATTTGATAGTACACTGATTCAAATCTTCAAAGAAGCCATATTTATTCACAAAAACCCAAACAATATCAATCGGAATACTGGACATGACATTGGATCTTGGATACCATTGGCGATATCTTTGATATAGGATAATTTTATGAATTCATGTAAAATAGTTTCATCATATAGCTTGTATTCGTTTTTCCAATTTTTTGCTATTTTGTGGAACTCTCGAAAAAGCTAACGGCAAGTTGGCGAAAGCTTGGGTTTTAAAATAAAATCAACCTCTTTAACCATTAAAAACATGAATACTAAATAGAGTTTTATGAACACAAATATAGAAAATAAATCGTGATGCGGGTGAGCCTTCCAAGATTTTTTAAAGTTTTACCTGATAAACATATGGCAGTACATTACAGTTTAAATATAACTTCTAGGAGGTTTGTCTAGTTGAGTTAAATAGCAAGACATTTAACTCAAATAACAGTTTTTCCCTTAAGAGGTTTTAGTGCATTTATAAGAGAGCAAAATATTTTCATTTTTGTTCATGAAGCAAACTTTCAGCCAGGCGCACGTACCTCGTGCCAGAAATGCTCTTAACTGGGTGCGCCGTGCGCCTTAATATGTGATCTCTTGTCAAATAAGATAATGCGCATGTTGACGTTGACGTATCTCACTCCTCTTTTATGGATTTTATCATGACTTTTGTAAAAGTCTGCCAGTTTGAATAATATTTCAAATTTTCAAGTGTTTCCTGTTTCAACTTTCCTAAAAATAAAAGATTCCCCTAGATTATTAAATTCAAATTATATACCACAGTAATATGATTTCGTATTTTCGATATGTAAAATCTTTGTTTCAATATCACATAGTCGTACCTTACTTGGTGGAATTAAAACGCAACAATTAAGTTTGCCATGAACACAGAATTCAAATTTCTAAGAATTATGAAATCGTAATATTTTTGGCTTAAAGTAACATTTTGTTAAGCTATTGAATAAAGTGTCAGGGTTTGGTCGTATGCAAATAAAAAAATAAATTTCCACAGCATATTCACCATTTCCAGGAACCCAACGATGACTACTGCAGATGAAACTGACCTATTCCCCAGTAAATGAATCTATTAATAGCAACAAAGATCTAACACCAAGAAAATCATGTAGCTACTGGAGTAATAGAAAATGATTTTGTTTAAAACAAGTAATATTGTTACCCTATCGTATCGTAATATGATAATTGTCTATTCTTATTTTACACGCTTAGCACTGGAATAAATAGTTGTGTTCTTGAAAAAAATATAACATAGGAGAATCTAAATTTCTATATTTTTAACAACACATACAATTGATTCAAGAAATAAATTACTCATCACGAATTAGTTTAGCTTTAGCAGTGGCAACTCAATTGGGGCACTGTGCAACTGTTAGCACAAACCAATTCTGGTAATTAATACCTTAATGAAAAGATGATCCTTTCTTTCAAATTTCATAAAATTTCATAGAAATGCAGTTGTCGGCTGATAAGCTTGACGTGTATAGAGTAGATGACTATTAGCAATGCAATGCTTTAATTGTGCTTCTCATTGGCGTGACACTATTGAAGCTAACCAAAAGTTCAAATTTAAAAGCAAACCAAGCTATATTTTAAGCGTATGGACATTTTGAGGGGCATTAAGAGATATCAATTTGTCAAGTTTCTGAAATTGATTAAAGGTGAACTTGAAACACAAATAAATTTTGGGACTGTATTGAATCAACCCATCGTGGTCCATCAGAACTAATTAAGGTCACATACTTTCTGCCTTTTACAGGTCCAACCTGGTTAAACTGCGTGGAAGAGTTGACGCCTCGAAATACAACAAGACGCCGAAAAGGAGTAAGTGTGTCCAAATATAAGCTCTACGACTACGGCAAGAAAAATGGAAGTGGATGAAGTAGAACAACAGCCCGTCGCCATCCTAAGGAAACAAAGTCGGCGGCTAAAGACGTGTTTAGAATGAGCAAACTTCTTCCTCTTGTTGTGAAGGAAATTCCACGAAATTCCTTCATTGACCTAGATAACCCATCGAAAAATGTGAATGCATGCAGCAACAACCTCTTCAGTAATAATCCTACGGAAGCTTACAGACGATATAGAAGTTACTGGTACGGTTATGGCGCCACTGTTAAATGGACTTGGAGTTTACAACTCATTTTGCTAGGCCTAATTTAAAATAGACTTTGCTAGTTTAAAATAGACTTTGAATTTAGCTAGCAACATGGTTAATCGTTACCCCGGTTGGTGAACGGAGCATAGATATGCAACTATCATATGACATTACGTACGCTTATCAACAAAAGAATGTTCGTTTTTCAGCCATGATGAGATTAAAATCGACAAACAACCATCTGCAATAAGATTTTTTACAAACGTATTTATATTATTAAAAAACTCTAAAAGGCTTAGTACTAGCTAAAAAGACAAAAACAATTCTGTTTGGGCAAATTGAATCTGCTAATTCAAGTATGTAATCATCACATACACTCTATTCAATTGACGCTAAAATAAATATATTATATTTTATATTATGGCAAATTAAACAATAATTAGGTAGATTAGATGTTGTAACTTTTAAAAGATAACTGCTCACTAAGTATGCCATTTAAAAAAATAAACAATATTAATTCATGAAGCTAAACATCTATTGCTTTTGGTAAGTCTAGTTTCCAATTTTGTCCATTTCATTAAACTACAAAGAAATAAAAAGACAATTTACAACTAATTACTATTCTATTACTACCTCGGGTTGATACTTGTACTTCACTAGATACTAAATATTTTTAATAAACTATAAGTTAAATTTTTTGCTATAGCCGACACTAATACACCTACACATCATAATTGTTTGCTAGTTACATTATTTTATAATAAATTATTTGCTCAGTAATCCGCTTCTACCTTTTTAATCCATTGCAAAGTATCTCTGCTGTTGCGTTTAATATGCTTTTAGACACTGAATCGCGAAATTACACAACTACTTTTCTTCTAACAACAAATCCTCTTGTGAAAGGTGGAACGAGACAAAAAGGCTAAGTATTTGGTTAGCGAATTTGAACCATCCTGTGGCCTGCTTCAGCAAACATTTTGGGAAGACTGACTCGTAAGTACTTGAGAAGGATTCTTAAACTAAGAACCTGGGTGCGAATTCAGAGCCGCGGATCTATTTTGGATAAAATAAATCCTGATCCAATCTCGAATAAATCCTGATCCAATCTCGAATAAATCCAGATTTGCAGTGGTATTCACACCCAAGATCAATTTTAGATTAGGATTTGATTAGGATCAAATCCGGATTTAATAATAATGTGCAGCAGCAGCGTGTGGCAATGTGTTCGGCGTGTAAGTCAACCCATATTTTTGTAAAATGGAACAGGTGATTGGTAATGTTCTATGTTCCAATCATTAAATTTAGGATCGTCGTCTCCGGCATAGGTAATGTCGGTTTTGACTGAAATTCGTCTTAACTCGGCATACCTGGTCATCCGGGGTGTTTTAATTTCCACTTAAATTTCAGTGAATAATGTTTTTTCTAGGGACCATAAAATGGGATCTGATTCCATTTGCATGTACATTCGTTCCATTTTCTTACAAATGTTAATTTGTAAACCTAGTTATAACATTTTCTCTACCCGGTGGATTGTTGACCATAAGGCCAATCCATGTTCATATCGGGATAACCCTGCTTTTGGTCACATTGCTGAAGGGCCTTGGAGGTGACCACATGCACTTCCAAATTGTGGATAAACTTCCCAAGCTGAAGTTAAGAAGAGTGTCGATAACCCCACAACCAGAGGCACCACTTCCCCCTCCACCCGGGCACTTCCACTTTTATTTTTTAATTTATTATTCTGAATTCCCTAAAAAGGAACCAACGCGATCCTTCATTTAAATTTAAGGTCTCCCAGAGAGGGAAAATAATGAAGAAGATCCCTGTCCCCATTTTGTCCTTGACCACATGCCCCAACCTTCCCGGGAAAACTATCTGGCGCTCCTCATTTTGCAGCTTTTTATTATAGTTTGGTAAAAACTGTGATGAATCCGCCTTTGACCTTAAGTTACCACCATCTTTTAGTTAAAATTTGTGAATTATTGATGATTATGCACCACAATCGTGCATTTCCTGTTTGGATTTAACCTCTAATCCTTCTCCCTACTAGGCTTAGGTTTTAAGATTTGGATTTAGGTTAATCATGTGCTGTGAATACAAAACCCAATCCGTATTCACAGAGGACGATTAAAACCAAATCGGATTAGGATTTAGTATATATTTTTTGAGATTTAGCTAATCCAAAAATCTGTGAATACGGATTGGGATTAGATTACACCAAAACAGGATAATCCGCGGCTCTGAATTCGCACCCTGGATTTAATAAAAATACACAAAGTTAGCAATTTAAGATTTTCGAAACTAAAGCTAAAGAATGAGCTAAAAAATAATGATCATGAGCTACTTACAGCCAACACTGCCATACCGTCCCTTAAAACAGCGTTTTGGTTCCTTCCAGAATTCATAGGTCCACTGTAAAAACCAACACCAAAGAAAATCTGTCTGTGTACACATAATTGTGAGAAAAACAGGTTAGCGTATATGCAAAACTTTTATGGCTTGTACTGATGTCGTTCTCGTTACCATTTAAAGATCCCCAAAAAACTCCAAATTAATTAATCATACCCTTCATTCATAAAAAATATTTATTTTTGTGCAAAATGTACATTGTATTGCTATATTATACCCAAGTGATGATAGAAATGCTCCCGACGCGCTACTTTTATGGTTATAAAATTAATCTGACTCAAATCACTTGCACTGTTGCGGTGTTGTCTGCCCACCATGACTTTGGCTACTACACCGATGATTATTCTCATTCTTGAAATTTTTTGTGTGGTACCATACGGTTGATCATTCATTCTGTTTTTGGCCAGGTTTGTCCATCTCGCCAAAGTACATTCAGATTGAGATTGGACTGGTATACTGCTTGCATCTTCAAATGGCCATCCCTAAAAAACTGAAATAGATACTTAATTGCAAAATCTTTTTTAAAATTGCCAATTTTTCTTCTTAATTTGGTACACTTTCCAGCTGAACCTTGACAACAAAACTCTGATTCCGCCGTAGATTTACCTAGGTTTCTTTCGTTTGTAAGATAATCACTTCGTAATTTACGGTGGTAAAATGAGAAAAAGGTTGCAAGGCTTCCTCTCAAACTAAATCCGTTTCTATATTTTTTAATCAGAAGATTCTGTTTGTGTTTCTTGTCCTCGTCCAAGTCAAGTTTTTCATTCTACTGCATGTATTGCCGAGATCATACTCCAAACCTAAACATCATGCATGCATTCTCTTTGAACACAAAATTAATACGAGATATAAGTGTTGCATTTATTCGTTACAGTTTTATCATGTATATTTACTTTTTTACCTTCATTTTTGCAAAGGCTTTGCAGAATTCAATATATATCTGAGCATTGCATTGCTTTATTCTTGATAAACCTTATCAGCAGCCAAAATAAATAGGTGTGAAATGTTTAATCAAATAAATGATAGAAACTGAAATGTTCCACGTCGTATGTGGTCGATACATATTACTTTAATCGAAAATACAGCGCTATTTTGGAGTCTAAATAATTAGTTATATAGTCGTTATTAATTGTTAATTACCACAGATAAAGTTAAACTAATTCGAGAAGAAATGGTGGTGAATTTAGCACTGTGCTTATGCTATGTTTTAATTGGTTACTTCATCTGAAAATATACAAAAAATACAAAAACATAATATTGAAAAAAAAATTACAGAGAAAAGTTATTTCATCTGCCTTGCGGCTTGTCTCAGTGCATCTACGATAAAAAACAGAGATAAAGAAGATCGTTAAAAAATTGGACCTGCATTAAGTTGGTTTTTGCTTATTTTTATTCCAAAATTTATACTTCTTTTAATAACATAAATTCTGATTGAAAGATTCAACAACCTCAATGGTTTGGACGATAGAAGTTCTATCATAGAACACGAAATAAAAGTTTTCTGAATATAGTATTTTGTGTCGTCGCAGCAACAGTTTTTGAAGTGAGACAAACGTATTGCAAAGTAATGAATATTTGCAATTTGTTGAGTAAAATCTCGATCCGATGGACCGTAGAATTTTTGCACGAAATGTCTGATGTGTCAAATACAGGAAAGAAAAGTGTCACTCAAAGAATGAAATATTTAGTTCGGCTATATTTTAATACTTTCAAGAAATTGGTGTAACAATAACTTTTCACTTTTCCATCAAATACACTCTGTGTTGTAGGTGGTCCTAATTGTTAGCTCGCAATTTATGTGGTGTTACGTGTGCTATCTCAAAATGGAAGTATTATACTAAATCCCTTTAGACTGCATTAATATGTGTTGAATTTCTGAACTGAATATGTACGGGAATGACCTGTATACTCGTTATCTTTGTATGAATGTCTGTGTCTATACCCGGGGAGACTATGATAAAATGCAAATTTGAACTTTTCTTGACATTGGATGATTCCGATAACGCCAAATCACAGTTAATTTTAATGTTCGAATCCGGATTTTTATGTATTTAAAATAGTTATAGCAATTTCTAGCAAATCAAGCAAAAAGTGAAAAAGTAATTGTGACAAAATGAGAATATAGAAGCCGTGTGCTATCATGTATTACTTTTATTTATAACTAAAGGAATGAAAGTACATTGCCATGTGTATCATTAATTATTTCTTTAGCCAAACTATATGAATTAATATATTATTTAGTAAAATTTATAACGACAATCGCAAACAAAAAAGTGTTATATACCGTTATATTGAAATCCTGATAAAACCAGAAAGATTATCACAAACCCTAAAAATTCAGGACATGTTTATATATAATGCACAAAATTATTTTTATGCAACATTTTAAAAATGTGTTTGAATTATCTTTGATGAAATTTTCTGATACTGTCGAAAACTTTTGAGTGGTTAGTCATGAGCTGCCGCCGCATGTGGAGATGTCAAGCAGTTTTTCTTATTGATCTTAAACATTTCCTTGCGCCGGTTTGTTTTTCTTTCTTCAAAAGTTTCTGCAGAGCTTTGAAAGCTCCCGACCTTGTCATAAGTATATCATATAACAAGTCAGCAGCCCGAATTGTGCCAAATCCAAGCAGTTGCTAGTTAAGTGTGGTTATGAGATGTATTATACAAATCTTAATATTTTATTTTAAATTTATGCAGACTTACAATGTCT
Organism: Entomobrya proxima; assembly: GCA_029691765.1. Classification (NCBI taxonomy): domain Eukaryota; kingdom Metazoa; phylum Arthropoda; class Collembola; order Entomobryomorpha; family Entomobryidae; genus Entomobrya; species Entomobrya proxima. The sequence continues at coordinate 51,487,719 of CM056168.1, forward strand.
TTTTTCTCTTCGTCTGATATGAATTCTTTAGAGAGGAGATCGTTCAACAAAGTCAAAGTGACGTTTGTGTTTCTAATTAGCTTATTTCTTCGTTTATTGATTCCTTTTTGTTGCCAACCCTCCATGGCGATGGAAAATATATTTAAACTTTAATATCGAAATAAGGCGTCCAATTCTTCGTAACAACATCCAACGTAAAAAAACATATATTATGCTAAAATGTTTCACTAAATTAATCTTGTAAAAGAAGCTATTTAATTTTTGTGAAGTTTTTAGTTTTTAAAAATGTTTTAGTATGTTTGACAACTGAATTTTTAGAGTTCTGGATATATCAAAAATTAAAATTTTTCTCCAATTTTAAGTAATAGTTAATGAATGATCGTTTTGATGGAATTAAGGTCAAAGGCTGAATATGCATGAAGAAATACACTGGCTTATCTACGCAAAGGATTATTCAAAAAATTACAAAGCTGTAAAACCGTGTGTTTTCACCGTGTGTAAAATTACAAAGCTGCTTGTTGCTTTGTTTTCCTTGTTTCCTTGCACTATCCATTGAACACATTATCTGCTCAGAATCACCATACCAGCAGCACATTATGTTGACCTTTTTACCAGAGAATTTTACAGCAATGACGCATAGTATGCACTCATGTTTGTCGTGTCGTCATTACTCCCCTCTTCACTGGCATGTTGTTCTGAACTTTTCCATCAACATTTAGACACACTAACTTTTTTGCCGAATCCTCGCAGGACTTTGCTGCTGAATTTATGCTAACCATGAAGAAAATCTTACAGAAAAGTTCCTCCAACTAAGCCAGTTGCCCCTCCACTACCACTACTTCCCTCCTTCTGATGTTTACCCGCTCTACTAACTCATTCTGTGCTGTGGTCACTTGATTCATCATCATTTCTGCATTCAGCTTCCACCAGTACAATTTTTGTTTTGACCGATTTATGCATTTTAATAGTTTTCTGTTGGGAGTGGCTTCATAAAATATTTTAAGATTATGTATTATATCCTCCAGAGTAACAGTTTCAATATCAAGACCAGGTTTCTAAAACTCATTCAATAAAATAAAACGTTATGCTTATGAATTTTTGACGGACTTGAGTAAGTTCTCAAATGCTTCAAGTGCTTAACGCAAACATCTGTCAGGCCTATCACAAGGTGGAAAAGCCAGCGCAAGCTTGTAATGCTGGTAAAATGGGCATGAAAATAGCTTCTGGTCATGATTCCAACAAATTGACTTGTATGTTTGCCAAGGGTAAGCTGATGCTCAGAGATCCGGAAGCTGCTATGAATACTTTAGAGAACGGGCTTAAAACCGTTCCTAAAGATGAAGATTTAAATAAATTGGAGAAAGCGATACGATCGGAATATCATATTCAAAAGAATCTTTTGAATATAAACTTTCACCTCACCTACTGCAATAAACTTTCAGAATTTCAATCAATAAAACTATGCGGTTTACAATTAGATTAATTTGTGTAGTCTTAGCCTTAGTCAAAGTACTATTGAATAACAGGTGTATTTGGATATAGTGTATTTGAATCTTTTTGGATATATTCTCACGACACTCCGTGTACAGATTACAGATATACAGATGATGTCTTTATAAATGAAGGTTTTACTGTTGACATTAGTTACAGTTTTAATCATGTTAACCGTAGCAGTTAAGAAGAAAGAGTTGCTCTTATTAGCCGGTGAAAAATATGTATCATGCATATTCGGTACGTATTTATAGAATACTGGAGTGACGTCATAGTCATAAATACATAGTCTTTGTCGTTAGAGACTTTAAAGTTGAGTGAATACAAATATTGTTTTCAGTTATTTTTGATTGGGATTGATTATAGCTGCTGGAAGTAAGCAATGCGCAAGTCAACACATTTTTAGAGAAACGTCAAAAGGGAAAAAGCGTTCATCAATTGTAAATTTGAGAACTGTTATTCCTGAATAAAATTTTGGATTTTAAGTTAAATACTACAAATGTTTAAATGATTGTTAAACACATATGGAATATTGTCGTTTCAAAACATTGGACTCTACAAAATGCACAAGTATTTAAGTCAAGTTAGAATAATTTTTATTGCGGTATGAACTATATAGTCTGCTGTGACATGAAGAGGATATTACAGGTATATCCAATTGCCACAAAACTCATTGTTACCATTACCAAATGTACAAGTATATATTTGAATCCTTTATACTATTATGTATACAAACATTTAAACATAAATATAATCTCTAAATATATTGTTGCCCATTTTTTGCAATTGTGTGTGTTTTAGAAAAACATTTGTAAATTTTTAAACTTCTGTACATTTTTTTGTAAATTATGAATAGTAAAGCTATAATAATAATAAATCACTTGAACAAAATATTACGGGAAGCGACAAGAAATCAATTTTTAGTAAATAATCTACATTAATTCTTATAAATTCATGCAATTAATTAACAATTGAAAAGTAATTTAACAGAGAAATAAGGAATGCTGAATACCATTAATAACCAAAAATCTGCATTGGATTGTTTAAACATTACAATACTTTACATAATTGGGCAATTAAAGTAGATAACAATTAGCAAAATGACAAATTATTTGATCTGGTAAAATGTTTCATAGTGGAGATGCCCTATAAACATCATCTAAACCCTTGCTTTCAAACTTTCATTATCTGTGCCTGAAAATGTGTGCACCATGTCGTCAAACTTGTCAAAATGTTTTGTTCCGCCCACACTATAGGTTTCCACTAAGCGTCATTTATATCCACTCCCACCGGCAAGTTTATAGCTTGAGTACGGGAGTCAAGTTTAAAGAATAGATCAAGTCATCAAGTTCAACAAAATTTCGGTTTTGGTGGGGGTTTTCAGAATATTTTGCATTATTTCCATTGGTATGACTTTTCCTACAAATTAAATAAAAATGCATGTTAATACAAACTTATTAACAAATAGAACAATTGTATAAGGCAGATGAGAATATATTACCAGTAAAGCCAATTAGATCAGCACACACTAAAGTGGAATTGTTTTTGTTTGATAAATTACTCTCCAGCTGAACTACTAGACTCTGAAGGAACTGTGAAAATGTTTTGCTCACGTCCCCTAGAAAATTGAAAACTCTCAGATAAAATCCAGGGCATCTAGCCTGCAAACTATCCTTAAATCACAATAAACTTCACAATGTCAGCTACAAATCCTAAAATCAAAATAAGGTTAATAGTAATCTTATCTTAGAAATATGCATTACTTAAAATTTGTGTTACCATTTTTCGCTTTCCGGGTTTCCTTTTGTATTTCCATCAAGGACTATCAGTGTTTTGGTTTTTCTGTATGAAAAGTAAATAAATTTCTGGTCCACCAGCTCTTAAATTCCTAAACGTAATTGCCGTTTTATAAACCAGAGATGGGGAACTATAGTTCCATCGTCGTATATCCCTGGTTCAGAAAACCCATCTATAAACACTAGCTTCGGGTCCCCTTCTCCACGAGCCTGAATTCGCCCCTTTTTCTCCAGCGTCCCAATTTGCCTTATTCTCCTCCAGCCTCCTCTTATCCACGAGCCTGAATTTGCCCCCTTTTTCCCAAGCGTCTCCTTCTCCATGATCCTGAAGTTGCCCACATTCCCTACAGATTTAAGCTTTATCGACTCTTTCTGTCCAGTCCACCATCAGTGGCCCTCCACGTGCCTGACTTTGTTCTCTCGATTAAGCTATTGACTGACAGCTTAAAAAATTTAAGTAAAAGATTCTTGAACCTGAAGAAGAACCTGAATCCGGTCGTTCAGTAACATGCGGGTTCCTTCTCCTGGAGCCTGAATCCGCGGTGGCCCAGGCGGGTTCCTTTTCCTAGAGCTTTAATTTGTGGTGGCACAGGTGGGTACCTCCTGGAGCCTTAAATTTTAAAAAAGAAACGTGAAATAAAAATTTTGAAGAAACTTTGCACTAATCCCAAAGCACAGATAATACATATTGCCCTATGCTCTGCATGGGATTAGTTACTAACCTCGGACTAGCAATAAGCATTTGCTTGCAATAATTTTCATTCAAAATAATTAGATTTTTACAGAAGTTTTTATATTGCATGTTGCTTACCGGATTCAAATACTCATTTAAAACATATCGATCCTTGCGCACATCTCTTTTAGTCTTCGGTTTAATTAACCTACTAAAGCTGATTCATAGTTCTTATCTAGAAACCCTAATTTCTCGTCAGCGCAGCCCTACCGGTTAGGCAGCTACGGAAAATAGACAAAACAGTGATTTGTTTACGCCATATGTAAATTCTAAAGCCTTAAATGCTTATAATAAAAAATTTATTACTTAATTATCTTTACCAATTTCAAGTTAATCAGGATTGGCGTTTCTATCAGAGCGAGCCAGCATTAATTCGCTGTCCCCATCATGTTCCATCTCCGGGAGCCTGAATTCATGCCAAACAAAAACAATAACCAAAGTTAAATTGTGTCAAAACATACAAAATTACTAATTTTACATCTTTTTACTGACTTGCGCTCCACAATGACAAGAAATATTTCTGGTCCATGCACTGGCAAATTTTTATACACTATAGCTGGAAATTCATTCTCATTGTCATTATAAATTCTGTCAACAAACACGAGTTTTGAATAACCTGCTGGACCAAATCTATGCACTTATTGTGCGATAACATTGCCAACCAAGCACCCAAATAACTTTCCAAAATTTTATGTTTGACCTTTGTCACTCTTCTTGTGCTAAAAAAACTTGTTCCGAGTTTACTGATACAGGCGGGATAAAACCAAAAGTGTGTGATTCTTGCGGTTTCATTTTAAAACATTTTATAAAACTTTGCACGGATTATAACTCAATAGCTTTCAACTAGGGTTCAAAATACATTCTAAAAATCTTTATTTGTTTTGGCTAACTGAATTAATATTTCGTCAAAAAAGCTTACTTAGTTAGAGCTAGATTGTTTTTTGGCAAATGCACTCTTTGACTTATTGGTGTTTGGATATTAAACAGGTGATTTATAAAAGTCATTTCTACTCCAACACTTGTAATGCAAGCACATGTTATGCATGTCCATATTACCTAATATAAAGCTCATTTCTGTCAGCTCGAGCTCGAGTCCATACACACACTTCAGTCACAATGCTGCAGAAGCTGCAAATAGAAAATTGGCTTTTACTCATAATATGTTATGAAAGTGGGGTGTAACCGTAACTTGTGTACTATAGTTTCTGCTTTTACGATAAGTATGTGAATCATTACACGCTTGACTGCACAACTTATTCTCTTGTCATAAAAATGCGTTGGTGTACCCCAAACGTTACCAATCTTGCAACAAGTATGTTTATTTGCATGCGCGCGAGCACATTCACACATGATCAGTTCAGTCCACATGCAAAAATATTTTCTCGCAAAACTATATCATTTTAAAACTTCCTTAATAAGATAAGACTTTATGTATATTATGTATTTTTGATGGACTTTTATAAGTTTTCAAACATAAACGATTATATGGCATTATTTTTTTGTTGCTTTAAAATTACGCCAGTATTATGGAACCAAATTCTCCAGCAGGTATGCTTCCCATGGAAATATTTCAATCCCTTTCAATTTGTGGACAGTTAAGTATATCATCATTAACTAAAAACGTTCTCTTTATCAATACAGAGTACCTAACCAACAACTCTGTGCTCAAGTGCAATCATGCATCATCATTGGAATCACTGCTTTTATCCCCCATAAGTTGGAACAATGTAAAAAGTTGTGAATTTATCAACACAGCACATAACTTTATTAAAGAATCAAAAGATACAATTATCATGGCAGAACTTAAAAAGAACTTAAACAAAGCAGCCGTTTCACCACAATGGAGTCTTTGGTACCCTTTTACAAATTGGAAGGATGTTCTTGGGAACAGCATTTTTGAAATTGTAACAACATATTATATGGTCGACAAGAAGGCTAAAATGGTTACAAAAAGAAGACTTAGCAGTGTAAATCCAAACTCTGTTGTGGAGCTGATTGCCTTAATTCGTAACAAATTCGAACACAATGCCTTGCTTGATAACCAAGAAAAGCAAATGACGGGATGGTATAAAAATGTAAACAACGATTGGCAATTTGACAAGCAATTGTATTCCAGCTTTTGGATAGAAAAGTTTCCAAAAATTGGAGTTTTTCTCTGGTGTCAGTTATGGGAATTTAGGAACTTACCAGCTTTTCAAGATGGGTTTTATATGGTCAATCATGATGCTGAAACACTTGAGCAGTGCAATTTGTTTGACTATTTTTCTTCGAAATTGCAACATGCATTGCAAAATCATATGGAACAAGGTACTAAGGTAGCAAATTGATAAAATATCAAATAGATACTACTAATATAATGCTTAAAATATTTTTTTATGTTTGAAATTTTAGGTTATCTGAATTTACGATATTCTAAAATAATTGGTGGCTCAGAATCCATCATTTTGGAAATTAGAACACTCAAGTTGGAACTAATTCAAAACATACTGGCTGGTTGCAATAGTATGGCAATAACAGCCTTTAAGAACAGTATAAAGTGCCATTGGTTTAATGAATTATACAAGGTAACTGAATGTAAGCATATTTTATTTAACGAAACACTTTCTAGTCTCTGTATTACAAACGAAAGCGAGATTATTGCCTTAGTTTTCGTAGACCAAATAAGTGAGTCTGACATGTATAATTCATTTGTCAATTTACAAGACTGTAACAGAATCATTTGTTTTGTAAGTAATAAGGAATCAAAGAAGCCAAAATATATCAATGATGTGATTTTAAAACTTGGTGAAACATGGAATGCAAATATTGTGGAAGTTCCAACAAGTTGGAATGACATTAGTGCTGAATGTCGCCAAAAAATGGAAACTTGTCTTAGTATTCTCCTGCAATATGAGACAGGAACAAAGATAGCACTTTCAGAACTGTTACCTGAAAGCTCTTTTGATCGAGAGATAATACTCAATTTACTTAGTGCAAAAATGTTAAACCAATTTTTGAAACGTGAAACTATTGTGTTATTTGGAAAACATATTCCTCCCAAACCTACAACAAATTATATTCATAGGCGTTTGCATAAAAGTCAAGAGATTAATAGCGCTGTGCTCCGCGTATCTTCTGAAAATGACATATTTGTTGTAACAGATACAACAAGAGAAAATATTCAAAGTATGACCAAGTGTAGAACCGAAAAAGTTTCTGAGATTTCATACACAGACTTTAGTAAACTTACAAACGCTATAAAAAGCGAGTCACCCGATACCACAATATTTTTGGTTAAGGACGGTATGCTTGATACTGATTATATTTTACGAATGTTTGAGGAACAGCATAAACGTAAGGGCATTCTAAATAAGAACATTCACTTTCTGCGTTATCTTAACATAGGTATATTTCATTGGATTGCTACCATAGGCTCGAAAGATATTCTAGTAAATTTTTGTAGCAAAATGAAAATGTTGAGTGAAGAAGAGTTTCTTTGTAGTTTGTTTGCCACTCGAACAATATTAATAAGCGACAAGCCTGGTATGGGCAAATCCGAAGTGGTAAAAAGTTTTGCAAACAGTGTTGCCAAAAAGTGTCAGAAACAACTTGTTGTGTGCATTAGTGCAGCTGAATTTTTAATTTCGATGGGTGAAAACTCTGCAATGCAAAGTTTATTAGAAATTTGTTGTGAAACAAAATTTGAGCAAAGTTTGTTACAATCTTGCTTAAAATCGGTCAATATTAAAAACATGTTAACTTTAGAATTTATGATAGATGGACTGGACGAGATTTCAGTATCTTCAAAGTTAATTGTGGTACAAGCTTTAAAAGAAATATTGGATGGTACTAACAATGTACGTATTTGGATTACCATGCGAGAGTATTTGCTAAATGAAATGGGTTCCAAATTTGGTTGTCCGTCTTATAGACTTGATCCCTTGTCACAGAAGGAGCAAATTGATTTGATTGAGAAATATTGGACTTTAAAATTGCTAAATGCAGGAAAACATTTTTCATCCACAACATTACGTAAATATGCTGAACATTGTAACAAAATCACATTGACTGAAATGGATTCGGCAATTGTCGGTATTCCCTTACATTGTAGAATGTTAGCAGAAATATATGAAGAAAGTGTAATCTCAGGGAATTTCGATTTTACAAATAATACATCAATTCCATTAGTTCAAGTATATGAACAATTTATTCAGAGAAAGTTGGAAATATATGTGCGTGAAAAGAAAGGACTTTCTAAGCAATATTCAGCCCATGATTCAATCTATCAAATACTGCAAGACAATATGTACCTAAATCACATTTATTTTGCTTTGAAATTACTTGTTAGTGAAAGAACCACAAAGGAATTCCAAGCCCTATTAATTCTTACACTATCAAATAAACAAAATTTAGAGCAAACAGTGCTTGAGCAAGGTATAATTGAAAAACTTTCCCCACTTTGCTTTCTCCATCAAACCTTTGCGGAATATTTTATTGCCCGATTTTTGCACATGGTGTTTACCGGACAGATTTTACACATTAATGAAAAACATCCCGCATTTCAACGTTTGCTCTTGGAAGAGCTTCTTACCGCAAAACGTATCAAAATAGATAGCCAATCCTTAATAGAATGTCAATATGCCACAGTATTCTACTTTTTTAATGGGCTATGCAAACAAAACAACCTAGTAGCTTATAAGCTTGCTAAAATAGAATTGTTTCCTATGATATTAGAAACAAAGAAGGCAATGTGTAAAGGACTTTTACTAAAATCTGAAGTAATTAATCGCATGACTTTATTTGGATATGTTGGAACACACTCTGACTTTGAATTTGTATTTATGCTGTTATACAAGTTACCAAAGCATTGTCAAGACGTGTTAGTTACTGCACTTTTAAGTCAAGCTTATGAACTTTGTAAAGTTTCTATAGAAACTTGTAATGAATTGGGACCTCAAACATGGGACCAATTTCAGCAATATGAAGATAACCAATTTGGAATTCTTCATTGGCTACTGCAAGGCATAAGCTATTGGATGTGGCATATGTCAGTAAGGTCACATATCAAATTTCTTCCTGATTTTTCTTCTATTGAAAATTTCATAAGGTATTTAGTGGGAAAAAATAAATGCATATTAGAACAAAGAGACGCTAACGGAAGAACTCCGTTAATGTTTTTGCTTCAGGAAGCTAGTTATACCGGTTTTCTGCACTATCTAACTGTAACTGGAAAGTTGCATGAACTTTTAGTATCAGAATTGGGAGCAAATGTAAGTGTTAAAGATAATCAGAATAATACCGTGTTACATGTACCTAAAGCGTGTAGTCCTACGGTTGAAAGTGGTTTGGGGAATCAATACGTATTAATTGCTTATTACACCGAGCTTTGGCCATTTTTCATGAAGAATCAATGTTTAGCGAAGGAAATCAATGCAGTTAATAATGATAATGAGACACCATTACTTAGCGTACTGAAAAGATTACGGGATGATAGCGCTGAAGCTGATGATATGTGTGGTGCGCTACAAAGTTTGAAAACATTTGGAGCAGATTTTAATGTAAAAGACGGCAAAGGTAATTCTGCAATTCATATTGCCATTCAAAATGACTGTGGTGTGGCAGTCATTAAAAATTTGATTGGGCTTGGAACAAACATATTTGCAAAAGATGAGAATGGCTACTGTGTGGTTCATTTGGCAATGAAAAGGGAAAATATTGCAGTGGTGAAGGTGTTGGTGGAGAAGTTGGGCATAGGGATTGATGATTGTTGGAAGAATGTGGTTACTGAATCAGGACAAGAGATTTCAAAAGCAATGCACAAGCTTGCTAATACATTTTTAAAGAAGCGACAAAAGAAGGGAAAGGTGGTTCATCAATTGTAAGTTTAAGAACTGAAACTGTTATTCCAGGATAAAATTTTGGATTTTAAGTTAGATAATAAAAATGTTCAAATGAATGTCAAATGCATATATTGTCTTTTCAAAACTTGTTACGCTACAAAATGCACAAGTATTTAAGTAATTTTAGAATATTTTTATTGAGTTATAAAGAATGGTCTGATGTGAAATTAAATGGATATTACAGGTATTTCAAATTGTTACAAAACTCATTGTTACCAATACTATGTGTGTCATCAGTCATCACCATTACCAAATGTACAAGTGTAAATTTCAATCTTTTGGTGCTAATTTATACAAACATTTAAATATAAAATATAATCTAAATATATATTGTTGTCATCTATATGCAATAGTGTGTGATTTAGAAAACATAGATTTGTTGTAAGTTTTTAAGATGCTGAAAATTTTTCTGTAAATTATAAATATTGAAACCTATAATAAATCACATAAACAAAATATTACAGTAAGCAACAAGAAATGAATTCTTTAGTAACTAATCTAACTCATTCTTATAAATTCATGAAATTAATACGCAACTGTGAAGTAATTTAACAGAGAAATGAAAAATGCAGAATCCTATTAATAACCTAATATCTGCATTAGGTTATTCAAACGTTGCAATACTTAATATAATTGGGCAATTAAAGTAGATAACAATTAGCGAAATGACAAATTATTTAATCTGGTAGAAATGTTTTATAGTGGAGATGCCCTAAAACATCATCTAAACACTTGCTATCAAACATTTATTATCTGTGCCTGAATCTTGTCGTCAAACTTGTCAAAAGTGTTTTGTTCCGCCAACACTATAGGTTTACAGTAAGCGTCATTTATATCCACTCCCACCAGCAAGTTTATGGCTTGGGTACGAGAGTCTAGTTTAAAGAATAGATCCAGTCCCCAAATTCAACAAAATTTGGCTGTGGTGGAGGTTTTCACAATGTTTTGCATTATTTCCATTAACCTGCCTTTACCTATAAATTAAATAAAAACTTATGTTAATACAAACTCATTAACAAATAGAGTACTTGTATAAGACCGATGAGACTATATTACAACTGAAACCAAATGGATCAGCAAACACTAAAAGTGGGGTTGATTGGGTGATAAATTGCTCTCCTGCTGAACTACTAGACTCTGATGGAACTACGAAAATATTTTGCTCGCGAACCCAATGAAATTAAAAAGTCTCTGATAAAATCCAGGGCATTGCGTTGCGCTTGCAAACTCTCCTTGAATCACAATAAACTTCACAGTATCGGCTACAAATCATAAAATCAAAATACGCTTAATAGTTGGTTTTGCCTAAATCTTAGAAATATGCATTATTTAAAATTTGTATTACCATTTTTCTTCCTCTTTTCCTCCACCGTCCCCTTCTCCACGAGTCTGAATTTGTCCCCTCTTCTTCCAACATCCCCTTCTCCATGAGCCTGCCCAATTTCCCTTCCGATTTAAGCCTTCCTTTCCAGTCCACCATCAATGGCCCTCCCCGTGCCTGACTTTGTTCTCTCGTTTCAGCAGCTATTGACTGACGGCCTTAATAAGTAAAAGATTCTTCAATTTGGTTTGACCAAAGTACCTAAATCCGCCTGTTTGCTACCAGGCGGGTGTTCCTTCTCCTAGAGCCTGAATTCGCGGTGGCCCAGGCGTGTAAAAAACGAAACGTGAAACAAAATGGTAGAGGAAACTTTGCACTAACCCTAAATCACAAATAATGTATATTGCCCTATACTCTGCTTAGAATTAGTTACTAACCTTGGACTAGCAATAACATTTGCATTATCACTCATTTTTATGTAAATAATTAGTTCTTTTACAGAAATTTTATATTGCATGTTGCTTACCAGAGTCTTCAACAACAAATCGATCCTTGTACACATCTCTTCTAGTAGTTTAATTAACCCACTATAGCTAGTTCATTGTTCACGTTCTTCTCCAGGAAGCCTAATTCCTTGTCAGCGCAGCGCAGCCCTACTGATTTGGCATCGCGCAGCTACTGAAAATAGACGAAAAAGTGATTTGTTTACGCTATATGTAATTTTAAAGCATTGAGTGCTTGTTTGCTTATATTATAATTTTAAAAAATATTAGTTAATTATCTTTACTAATTCCACTGTTAATCAGGACTGGCGTTTCTATCTGAGCGAGTCAGCCAGAATTCCGCTGCCCCCATTATCCCCCTTCTCCAGCAACCTGAATTCATGGAAGTTCCGCTAAAACAAAAACAATAAGCAAAGTTAAAATTTATACTTGATTAAGAACATACAATTACTATTTACAATTCTGCTTGTAATTTACTTGTCATTTTTGGCACATGCATTTCCAATCTTTAAAGCCAGTAGATTATTGAACAACAAGTAGCAATCACTTGGGTTTTTCTCCACAAAGACAAGGAATAACACTGCCAAATTGCCAACCAAGTATCTAAGTAACTTTCCAAAAAAATTTGTTTGACCTTTGCCACTCTCTTTTTACAAAATCTGTTTGATTCTGACGATTCCATTTTATAAATATTTTGTAAAAAATTTCACAGATTAAAAACTCAACAACTTAAACAACGATTCAAAATAAACTGTAAAAGTTGCAATATATTTTGGCTAACAGAATCGATTTCTCTTCAAAACAGCGTAATATGTATTAGCTTAATGGTTTTCGTGCAAATGCACTCTTTGACTTCAAAGTGTATCGGATATCAAACAGGTGTTTTGCAGACGTCATTTCTACCCCAACACTTGTAATGCATGCACATATTATGCATTATCACATATAAAACCCATTTCTGTCAGCTCGAGCTCGAGCCCATATATACACGCCTGAATCACAAAAGCCGAAACAAAATCATAAGAAACTGTTTTACTGATATAGAACGGTGTAGGTATAACTATTAGAGCAACAGAAGCTTTGCTATTACGATGATATATGAATCATGACACACTTGGCTGAACAACTTACTCTCTTGTCATAAAAATGCGTTGTTGTACCCCAAACGTTACCAATCTTTCAACAGGTAGCTTTATTTGCACGCGCGCGAGCCCATTCACACATGATCAGTTCAGTCCACACAAAAGTCAATATTTTCCTTGCAAAAACTGTATGAGTTTAAAAGCTCATTTAATAAATTAAAGCTGTATAGTATCAATTTTTGATGGAAATTTGTAAGCTCCCTCAAGCATAATTTTTTTTTAATTGTATTATTATTATGCAAAAATTACGCCAGTAACATGCAATCAAACTCGTCTGCAGGTATGGAGGCTTTTTATTGCAATATTTTATTTTTTCAGTATTTAGCAGTCAAATGTATCATTAACCAAAGATACCCTCTTTATCAATACAGAGCACCTAAACAATAACTCTTTATCCAAGTGCTATCATGCATCATCACTGGAAACATTTCTTTCATCCCCCTTAACCTGGAATAGTGTAAAAACTTGTGACTTTATCAACGTAGTGCATAACTTCATCAAAGAATCTAAAGATGAAAACATTATGACAGAACTTAAAAGGAACATGATAAGTGCAGCAGTATCCTCACAGTGGAATCTTTGGCATCCTTATAAAAATTGGAGAAATATTCTTGGTGACAATCTATTTGAAATTGTAGCAACGCATTACACGTTTGACAAAAAGACTAAAACAATTACAAAAAGAAAACTTTCCCATGTAAATCCCAATTCTGTTGTGGAACTGATTGCCCTGATTCGAAACAAATTTGAGCGTAATGCCTTGCTTGATAACCAGGAAAAGCAAGTGACGGGATGGTTTCAAAATGTAAATGGAGATTGGCAATTTGACAAACATTTGTATTCCAGCTTTTGGGTAAACAAGTTTCCAAAAATTGGAGCTTTTCTCTGGTGTCAATTATGGGCATTTAGAACTTTACCAGCTTTTCAAGATGTGTTTTATAAGGTCAATCAAGACGCTGCAACATTAGTGCAATGTGATTTTTGGAAAGAGTTACATTCAAAATTGCAACATACATTGCAAAACCATATGGAACAAGGTATACCAGTATTGTAATTTGATAAATTATCACATAATATGGATATGACACTCTAAATGCTTTCTGTATTTTAAATTTTAGGTTATATGGATTTTCGATATTCTTTAATTAAAGAAGACTCAAAACCTACCATCTTAGAGATTAGGACACACAAGTTAGAATTCATTCAAAAAATACTCGCTGGTTGCAATCAAATGACATTGAAGGCTTCTAAGAAGAGTTTAAAATGTCAGTGGTTTAATAAATTGAATGAAGTAACAGAATGTAGGTATATTTTATTTAACGAAACACTTGCAAACGAAGGGGAAGTAATTGCTTTGGTTTTCGTAGAGCAAATAAGTGAGACTGATTTGTATAAATCGTTTGCCAATTTACAAGACTGTAACAGAATCGTTTGTTTTGTAAGTAACGAGCAATCAAAGGAGCCACAATTTGTCAATCGTGTGAGTAATTCTGTTTCAAATCTTGCTGAAACATGGGGTGCAAACCTTGTGGAATTGCCACCAAGCTGGAATGACATTAGTGCTGAATGTCGCCAAAAAATGGAAACCATTCCAAATATTCACCTACAGTTTGAAACTGGAGAAAAGTTAACGCTTAGAGATCTGTTGCCTGAAAGTTGTGATGGTCGAGAGAAAATACTCAGTTTACTTAATGGAAAAACGCTAAATTTACTTTTAAAAGGTGAAACTGTTGTATTGTTTGGAAAACATATTCTTCCTGAACCTACATCAAATTACATTAAAAGACGTTTGCATAAAAGTCAAGAAATTAGTAGTGCAGTGCTTGGTACATCATCCGACAACGACATTTTTGTAATTACGGGTACAACAAAAGAAAATATTCAAACCCTGACCAAATCCAAGACGGAGAAAGTTTTGGAGATTTTGTTTACAGAATATGGTCAGATTAAGAACGCTATAGCAAGTGAGTTACCGGATATTAAAATATTTCTAGTTAAAAGGGGCGTTGCTGATGCTGAGTACATTCTAGGGAAACTTGAACTCTACAGGAGTAAACAAGATAAAAAGAATAACAAAAACGTACACTTTCTTCGTTACCTAAACACTGACGTATTCCATTGGATTGCCACTATAGGCTCAAAAGAAATTTTAGTACATAATTCTAACAAAACGAAAATGTTGAATGAAGTCAAATTTCTTAGTAGCCTAGATGCTAGTCAAACAATTCTGATTAGTGACAAGCCGGGTATGGGCAAATCCGAGGTATTAAAAAGTTTTGCAAAAAGTGTTGCCAAAACATCCCAGAAACAAATAGTGGTGTGCATTAGTGCTGCTGAATTTCTAATTCAAATGGGTGAGAAAGGTGCGCTCAATACTTTATTAGAAATATGTTGCGAAATACAATTTGAGCAAAGTCTGTTGCAAGCTTGTTTAACCAAAAGAAACAGCAATAAAGTTCTAACGTTAGAATTTATGATTGACGGGCTTGACGAAATACCCTTTGTCTCAAAAACAATTGTGCTCGATGCTTTACAAGAAATAATTGATACAACTCAAAATGTACGGATATGGGTTACCATGCGAGAGTACTTGCTAGATGAAGTCGGTTCCAAATTTTGTTGCTCATCTTACCGACTTGACCCACTGTCTCAGAACGAGCAAATTGATTTGATGGAGCAATATTGGGCATCAAAGTTATTATGTGTGGGAAAAATAGTTAAATCCAAAGAGCTGAGAAAATATGCCAAACATTGTAATACAATTGCAATGACTGAAATGGACTCACACATTGTCGGTATTCCTTTACACTGCAGAATGATTGCAGAAATATACGAGGAAAGTGTTATTGCAGGCAACTTTGACGTTACAAATAGTGAGGTAGTTCCATTGATTCAGGTATATGAAAAGTTTATTCAGAGAAAGTTGGAAATTTTTGTGCGTGAAAAGAAAGGCCTTTCTAAGCAAATTCCCATCCAGGACTCAATATTCCGTATATTAGAAGAAGATATGTATCGCAATCACATTTACTTAGCCTTAAAATTACTTTTTGGAGAAAAAACTACACATGAATTTGAAGTGCCACTACTTCTTTCAATGTCAAACAAACAACATTTAGAACATACTGTGCTTGAACAAGGAATAATAGAAAAGGTTTTTCCGCTTAGCTTTCTCCATCAAACCTTTGCGGAATATTTGCTAGCTAGATTTTTGTACATGGTGTTTTCCGGAGAGATTTTACACATTAATGAAAATCATCCCGCATTTCAGCATTTGCTCTGGAATGAGCTTTTAACAGCACAGGTTTATAGAACAAATACACAAGAAATTATAGAGTGTAAACATTCAGCAGTGTTTTATTTCTTTAATGCATTATGCAAGCAAAATGAGTTGATTGCTGTAAAACTTATAGAACCGAAACATATGTATCTAATGTTGGAAACAGCAAAGGCAATGCGACAAGGGGGTGTTTTACTAGGCGCTGAGGTTGTCAAACGAATGTCACTTTTTGGGTTTGTTTCCCCAAATTCTGACTATGATTTTGTGTTTATGTTACTATACAAATTGCCAAAGCATAGTATGGATGTGTTGGTTACTGCCCTTTTGAGTCAGGCCTACGACCTTTGCTCAGTTGCCATTGAAACTTGTGATGATTTGGGACCTCACAACTGGGACAAATTTAAGGAATATGAAAAAAATAAATATGGAATTCTTCATTGGTTATTGCAAGGACTAAGCGACTGGATGAACGATGCTAGTTCAAAATCATTTATTAATAGCTTGCCAACGTTTCCACGCATAAAAGCATTTATCCGGTATTTAGTGGAGAAAAATAGCTCTATATTGGAGCAAAGAGATGCTTATGGAAGAACTCCATTGTTGCTTTTACTTCAGGAAGCAAGCAATGCAGGTTTTCTTCATTATCTCATTCAGGGTGGAAAAATGCATGAATTTTTAGTATCGGAGTTGGGAGCTGATATAAACGTCAAAGATAGTGAGAATAATACCGTGTTACATGTTCCTAAAGCGTGTTGTCCTAGCATTGAAAGAGGTTTGGCAAATATATGCGTACTTGATGCGTACATTGTACTTTGGCCATTTTTTCTGAAAAACCAATCTGTGGAAAAAGAAATCAATGCGGTTAACGTTGATAACGAAACGCCATTACTTAGCGTGCTGAAAAGGTTACGAAATGACAGTGCTAAGGCCGCTCAGATGTGTAGTGCGCTAAAAATATTTAAAAGATTTGGAGCCGACTTTAATGCAGTGGATAAGCATGGCAATTCGGCACTTCATATTGCCATCCAAAATGATTTTGGTGTGGCGATTATTAAAACTTTGATTTTGTTTGGAGCCAACACGTCTTCAAAAGATGAAAATGGATACTGTTCGGTTCATTTGGCAATGAAAAGGGGAAATATTGCTGTGGTGCAAATGATGGTTGAGAAAATGGGGATAGAGGTTGATGATTGTTTGAAGAGTGCAGTTACAGACAATGAAATTTCAAAAACAATGCACAAGTTTGTGAACACACTACTAAAAAAGCGTCAAAAGAAGGGAAAGTTGGTTAAAAAACTATAGATTTTACATAACTCGGTAATATGTTATATTATAAAAATGATAATACTTTTAGCTTTAAAACCTACTAGTAATCTACTTTCAGATTTCAAACTGTTTAGGTATACTAAAGCCATACGTATTTATAAATAGAATTCTATTTATATTGTACTAGGTATATTGTGATGAAAAAATAGTATTACTGCGATTTATCTTTTGTCATAAAACTCGTTTGTACGTTTGTTACCGTTAAACGTTACTTCTCAGTATTAAGAATTTTACAAACTTGGGTGCTACTTTAAAGAAATGTGAGTAAAATCGTGCAATTAGATAATGCAATAAGTTACGCATGTTTAATTACAAAAACAATTGTTTGAGGTAAATCTTTCAACTGTTGTACAATTTTCTAATATAAACTATAAAATATTTAAAATGATAATAAAATATGTCAAGACATGTTATAAAAACAAAACCTTTCATCATTTCTATAGATGCAGCACACTATACACATTCATAAAATGAGAGTAACAGCAAAAAATTCAGAAATTTTTCAATTTTGGTGTCTACTTGAGTAACATTATGTGTCAGAATAGGCACATTTTATTCATTAGCTGTCTCACTTATCTCATTAATCTAATAATAATAAGCATTTATTATAATGTAAATACCTTCATCTAAACACTTTACTTTTTCATGCTATCATTATCAATACTTGGAAAAGTGTACACCATGTCATCAAACTTCTGCCTTTTACTTTTATTAGGCGAGATGCAATCCTCTTCAAGCTTTCTCTTCAATTCAACTCTATATTTTTGGTGTAAAGTTTCTGTACTAAAATCAAGAAAATCACTAATCTCCTTTCCCATCACAGTTTTCCCATTAAACTTTTCCTTAACTAGTTGCTCCACATCTTCCATTGTCACTCTCTCAATTTCTGGATCCGGTTTTTTAGCATTAAATGCTGAAAACTTGAACGTTTTCTCACTCTCGGATGCACTTTCCATTGCAATTTTCACATGTTTAAATGCAGATGGATGCTGACCAACAAAGTAAAGGTTATAGATCAACACGTTCCTATGGTCTCTCATCCAAAAAAGGTTTGTATATGTACGCCGATTCGGAGGCAAAGGCTCTGCAATTTTCTGATCATATATCTGCAAAAACACTTTGATTCCATCTAAAGTGTTTTGTTCCGCCAACACTATAGGTTTCCAGAAAGCGTCATTTATATCCACTCCCACCAGCAAGTTTATTGCTTGGGTACGCGAATCGAGATTGAAGAATCTCCTAATAGAGCCAGTCATTAAATTCAGCAAAATTTCGGCTTTGGTTGAGGTTTTCAGAATATTTTGCATGATCTCCATTGGCATAACTTTACCTACAAATTGAATAAAATTTTGCGTTGCATTTTATTGCATTATAAAAAACAAAGAGTACACTCAAGAATATGTAATCTATGAAAGAATATAATGTGTAATCTATGAAAATATTTACCACTAAAGCCAAATGGATCAGCAAACACTAAAATTGGGGTTGTTTGGGTGATAAATCGCTCCCTGGCTACACTACTGGACTCCAATGGAACTGTAAAAATGTTTTGCGCATCTTCTTCTGGAAATTGGAAATTTTCTGACAAAATCCATGGCATTGCTTTTGCAAACTCTCCTTGAATCACCATAAATTTCACTATGTGAGCTACAAACCATAAAATCAAAATAAGATTTATATTTTGCTTTGTCTGAATTTTAGATAATTTGCATGACTTTGAAATGTTTGCTACCGTTTTTGGCTTCCGGGTTTTCCTTTTGTATTTTCAACAAGTTTTCCAACAATGACTGACAATGCTTCTGTTTTTTCTCTATGAATATTAAGTAAATTTCTGGTCCACCGGCTCTTAAGTTTTTATGCGTAATTGCTGTTTTATACACCAGAGCTGGGGAGCCATAGTTTCCATCGTCATATATTCCTGGACCTGAAAATCCGTCTACAAACACTAGCTTATTGTATTCCGGTCTTTTGAGATTGCGCGACAATATTGCTAACCAGGCTGCATAATAGTGTTCTAACACTTTGTGCTTTACTTCGGCAACTTTCTTTTTATGATCAAAGAAGTTTTTGGTTCGTTCTGCGTCCGTTTTAGTATTAGAACTGGAACCAGGCCGATTTTCAGTGCTGGTGTTATCAGTATTAGAACTTTCATTTTGCTTCTCTTTCTCCATTGTTCACTATGAGAGATTATTTAAAAACAATGCAAGCAATATTGTACTGCAAACTTGTTCAACTTAATCACTTTTTAATAGGCTTCATAAAATAATTATGTACTTCAAAAAGTAGAAGCCAAGTATTGCCACATGCATTGATGCAAGATGCAATTGCATTGATATTGAGCATTCTCTCATATCTAAATATTACATGCAATTTTTGATCCGTTGATGTTTCAGTCTGATGTGGTGGGAATTTGGCAGATGTTTTGCAGCTGTCAGTTTCTGTTCATAAGTCTATGCGAAATTTTCATCATATATAGCCATCATGAATGTGTAATATTCTATTGTTGCATGCTGTAAGCCTTAGCTTTATTAGTGTGAGCTTAAGCTTTAAAACTCAAGTGCAAGATTCATTTGGCTTATAACCGGTTTATGTATTGCTACACACACTACACAGACAAAAAAACCCTGTTTCAACAGTTTCTTTTATATGAGTATATAAGCATCATGATGATCGTAGTTGTCTTGCTATATATTATATCGTATAACCGATACTTTTGGGGTTACTCGATACACTTTGTTTGCAATTAGGTAACTATAAAGGGTTAAAAACTAATTAAAATTTGTATACCATTGACTCAAGTTCTGGAATTACTCAGTATTACTCAACCTAAAGCACAAGCTATTCAATCGGGGCAACTTGAAACTGCTGCTACTATATCGTGACGAAGCTATTCATCCTATCAAAATTACTATCGAAAAATCGTATTAGCATTTAGCATTTTGATTAAAAACTTGACATTATTATCTTACAATTGCAAATAAATTTCTGAAGTGGAATCAAGTAGTAGTAGACCATTGTCATGCTTTTGATATACAATTTCAGGTCATTCCTTCTTCTAACCATATTCTTCAGCTCCACCGTACTGGAACTGTGTGAAGGAAATGCTAATGCTTACGCCACGAGAATCCGTTGCTATAAAAATGACGACACTGAACAGGTATGCACTAAATCCGATGACACTACACAGAGGAAATGGGGCTCACTGGATCACCAACAAGAAAATGGGAGCTATCCTACGAAATCCTGTCCTTCGCCAGAAAATGTGACACACGCACCTGGAGAGGTCTACTGTTATGAGAATACCTTGCTGCTGTCAATTCCTACTGAGCCCTGTAATGAACTAGAGAATCTGACGAAAAAGACACAGGCTTGAAGCTACCCACTGTTCTGGAAGTATGTGGAACCGAGTGACTTTTGCAAAGACGTAGCAACTACAGAAGGTGGTGGTGGGAATAGTACACTACTATAGGTGGAGATAATGGAATGAGAGGGTCTCCCCCAAACACCTCAATTAGTAGGGTTATGGCTTCATTTCTGAATGGACTTGGGATTCTCCTTGTACACTCCACTGTTGACTTTATTTTGGCTATCGACTTTCCCTAGTTTGGATAATAGACCATGATTCCCTAACTCGCACACAGTATTTTTGTACGCTATTGAATAAAAACGTATAACTTTTTATATAAATTAACAAAAACTACCTGAATTACTTACAAAATATGAAAATGTAGTGTTTTTAAACAAAATATCTTCATTTTAAATTAAACTCCATATGAAACTAGCTCCTTGCTCCTTACTACTAGCTAATAAGGTTTTAAGACATGAGCAATGCAATTGGGGCATTATGATACTCATGCACAAAATGCAGATAATTCCATAACTTATTTCTATTTTCTTGCAATTTATTTCCTTCTACAAACAAATTAATATAACTTATAACAAAACGCACATCAAAATAGTATACAAATAACCCCTCAGGGTTATTACCTCTGTCATTAGTACAAAGTCAAGCACCTTGTGCGTACTTATCATCGCATCATCCGCATCCCCATACTTTTAACTCTTAAAATAAAAATATTATATTATGGCAAGTTAAACATAATAATTGCGTATTGCATAGATGTGAAGTAACTTCTAACATATAACTTAACTGTTCATTAAGTTTACAACAACTTTTAAAGAAAAAACTGAAGAAAGCATCAAATTTTAATAAATACAATAATAACTCAACTAAACATTCAAATTAGTAAATCAGGTATACAAATTTTGTTCATAAGTTCATTTCATTAAGCTACAAACAAAGTCAATTTACAACTAATTACCCTTTCTATTATTATATTTCGGGTTTTACCTGTACTCCGCTAAATACTAAATCTCATTTTTTACTACAGTCCATACAACTTTACTCCTTTACATCTCACCTACCAATTATTATAATTCTCTGCTAATTACACTGCTTTCGATTTTACATAATATATTATTTGCACAATACGCTTCTACCTTTTTCAACTACTGCGAAGTATCTTTGCTGCTGCGATTAAAATACTTTCAAAAAATGGGTAGTAGATAGATAGCGCAATTAATTAATATTTTTTTATAAGGACAGTTTTCTGTTGTGTGTTTGGGTGGAAAGAGAGATATACAGAGAGAAAGCTCGAGAAAATGACAAGATTATTATTAAACTTCACCCCTAAACTTCATTTACTTAGCTAATTTATTAGGCACATTGCAAAAATTCTGTGGTTTCTAGCATATTTCTTTCTATAAAAAACTAACATTTTTAGTTTAGGAATAGAGGAACATTATCACTTCAGTTATCTTTCTGGAATGAATTTTTTACGTATTCAGGAAATCTTCCCTATCTTTTTATTGCCTTTTGCCTCCATTACTACTACTATTACTGCTTGTTGTACTTGTACTCATCATTTGACCTTGACCTTGCATCTGTCCATTACTTAACATCATCATCGAGCAATCATCCAAACTCACTGGATTGCTACTACTTTGTCCAATCTTCTTATGACTTTGTTGCTGAGAAGAAGAAAAGCTTCCTGAAAAGTTCCTCCAACTAAGCCAGTTTCCTCCTCCACCTCCACCACTACTCCCCTCCTTCTGATGCCTCCCATGTTCAGCCAACTCATTCTGAGCAATGGTCAATCTATGATTTAAATCATCATTTCTGCATTCAGCCTCCGCCAGTGCAATTTTCGTTTTGGCCAATTCATTCTCCAGCATTTTAATAGTTTCTTCAATAGTTGGTGTAGGAGGCTCGTGTACTGGACTATATTGCTGCTGTTGATCTTGTTGTCCTTCCAAAATAGCTGGAGTAGCATTTGTAGCATTGGGATCCCCTTTATTTGCTCCACTAACCATGTTCATTGCCACGCTGACAAAGTTAGCACATTGTGGACACAAATTACTCTGGAAGAACTTGTTCCTCTCTCTGGTATCCTTTTGAGCTTGTTCCAACTGTTGACTTAGGTTGGAACACGTGCGTTTATAATCCGCAATGATATTACTTTTCTTTTCTGATTCCAAATCATAAGTTTTCATTTCTCGTTGGAATAGCTCCTTTACCGAATTAGTTTCTTCTTTTAACCTTAAGTTAAAGTCTTCCGTTTCTTTTAAAGTTAGTTTGGTTCTTTGCAGTTCCTCTTCAAGCTGTTGGCTCTGTTCTTCGGCAGCGGTTTTACTAAGAACCAAATTAGTAATTGTGCTTTCATAACGAATCATGTCTTCCATCAACTTCTTATTTTGACGCTGGAGACTTGTTAGGGGGTCCACGTAGTTTTTTTCTTGCTCTTTGACAAGTAGATATTCCTGTTCGTACTTTTTTAACCGTTTGACCTTTATTCGGGTACACATTTGGATAAGACTATGAGCTGCTTCCGCAGTTTTAAACTTTTTGGGAAGACTAACGCGGAAGTACTTTAAAACGCCTTCAAAGTCCAGTACCAGTAAATCCTTTCTAGCCGCCTAGTATTCAAAAACCACATAAAAATTAGCAATTTCTTATAAAAAATCTTAAAAAATCTATAATCTACTTACAGCCAAAAGAGCCAAAGCCACTTGAAACAAGGTCTTGGTGCCCTCCAGAAGAAATAAGTCAATCACTCTAAAAACCAGCACCAAAGGAAACTTGGCCGTGTACAGGGTAAGGAACCACTGGCTAGCGTACATGTGAGATTCTATGGTTAGCTCTTGGAAATGGGCCCATAGTTCAGGTATTTGTTCCTTTATAGAAAAAAAATACCCATTTTTTTTTACAAAATGTTAACAAAATTATAATTTTTTCATTATTTACCTGAATAAGTCTATCAAGTTGATAAAGTTTCAAATGCAGATTGTCAAAGCCGTCCCTGTACAAGTCTCTGAACTGGTAGTCGTACATAATTTTGACTAGAAGACAGAAAGCCTGTTCCTCTGGCATCTTCAAAAATCAAACCTCAAATTATTAATTTTTCTCCACCAATTAATTCTTAACTAGTTAACTTTATTTACCTGAAGCAAGAGTGCCGCCCCAATAAAACTTATGCCCTGACAATACCCCACCTCGTTATCATGCACCGCATATCCCTTACTAATCCTATGAAGCTGCTCCTGCCCCTTGCCCCCACTCTCTTTAAAATAGTCATTGGCCGGAAAGGTCCTAGTGATATCCCTTAAGATAACCTCTTCATTTTCACACTCCTTTCCTAACAAACTTTTATAATGCTCCCACATCACCGCATCATCTCTACACTCACTCAGTCTCAACCACATTTCCCCTCGAATAGTATCCGGAATCCCTAGTCTAACCAAATTAGCCAATTGCTTAGGTCTTGGTGTTCCTAATGGCCAGTTAGCCACAATTTCACTCCAAGCTGAAATCTGCTCATCCGTACAATCTTTACTAATTTCCCCCATTCCACTTTGCAGTGGTTCGTCATCATCTTCCTCTTCTTCCTCTGCTCCAGGTTGACCAGTAGGTGTTTCCAGGTCTAAACTGCCAATACTTGAGCTTCTTATAAAACTGGTAAAGTTTAGATTAAAATTAACTTTAGTTTTATCCACTTCTCCTAAAGCTTTAGTGGCTAGAACTTGATAACAGCTTGCTCCATTTTTCATCGTGGTTCCATCAATCTTCCTTAAAACCAGTTCAAACTGTTGGGTAAAGTGGTGCTTTCTTCCCAAAAGCCAAAAGCGTTCTGTGGAGGGAAATACCCTAGCTTTAGTTTCAAGGGCGAAACGTATAGGTTCTTGAATTCCTTTGATAACCAGATCCACCGCGACGGTTAGAAATACTCCAGAATCTTTAGCAGTTTCTTGATTTAGTGGTTCAAACGCGGGGTCGTTAATATCCCAAACGCCTCCTACAACGTAACTCTTTCTGCCATAGTTTGTACTGCCAATAGACCAACTAATCATTTCCACTAGTTGCATGTCAGAGTGACGAACGTGTCTACCGGGACTTAATAATAGGCCAAAACAGCGTTCTACTATTAGGTCGGAGGAGGAGTCCGGAAGTTGGTAAATTGTTAGCCAAATTTGTTTGGGGATGCAGCTGCGGAGTTTAAAAAAGCCTTTGTCTCTTGGGGCGGGACCAAAGTGACCTTTGCTGTCCACGTCTTCCTTAATTTCCAAGCTGACTTCGAAGACAAAGCTTTCTTGTGATTCGGAGAAGCTGCGGAGATGGAGGGGATCGGAGGTGGAGGAGCAACTAGAAGCAAGATCTTTTGAGTTGGAGGAGGATGGAGGTACCTCAAGTTGGAGGTTGGAGGAACTGGAGGCTGTGGAGGGTATGGGGTGATCTAGTACAGCAGGAGGACTTTCAAATGCACGTGCAAAGCTGCTAAAAACGCGACCTACGGCTTCAGGAACATCACAGCGAAAGGCGTGGCATTGAAATATTGCTTGGTCGTAGGTTTCACCGTGGCTGGATGTAAATGCAAAGCAGGCAGAGGCGGAGCTACCGGAAGTGCCTCGAGCGAAGAAGATTATTTGGTTGATTTTAAAACGAGAGATTTCTTGTTGGTTGTCTTCCTCGTAGACTCTGTAAAATATTAAGTATTTTAAGTAAAAATGGTAGTTTAATGGATAGTTAAGGTTTTTTAAAGAGAATAGCTTACATTACATAACCGTCAGAATGAATGTCCACCGAAACGGAAACGGTGATAACCTTGTCACTACTTTGATCGTTGAGAAAGGCCATAATTACTTGGATTTCGGGCTCGCTTCGAGGTTCCTTTAAGAAAAGTACATCAATTTTAGCTACAAATTCAGTTTTTTAACTATATTTTAATTTCTGAACTCACCTTAATTATCGCAGCACCTAAATATGACACACAATGAAAGATCACAAACTCGTCTTCCTTCGTCGAAGAAGTTACAGGACCAGCAGCAGTTACGGAAGACGCTGCAGCTTGTACTTCGTCACCACCTCCATCTCCCTGTTTATCCTTTAATGGCACTTGAGCTGATATTGCAGATGAAGCATCTCCTCCACCAACACCACCACCTCCATCTCCTCCTCCTCCAGGATCACTCCGGACCTTATCATCAACTGATAAAGTAGCTGCTATTGAGCTTTCTGGTTTGATAACCGTGTCCTTTACCAACCCCCCATTATTTTGAGCACCTTCTTGACCTCCTTCTTGAACGGTGGTGGCAGTCACCTCCACAGAGGGCTTATCGTCATCCATCTTAACTTCTTAACCACCTAAAAATCAATCAAAATCACAAACTCAATCACATCGTCACCAAAATCAATATCTTCCAAAAACTAAACCCAACTTACCTTTCACCTTATCAAATCCCCTCCTGTCACCTCCAAACCACCAAAACTATCCCCTCAATCACCTCCTGCTCCTCTTCTCACTTATCTTCTTCCAGATAACCTTCAATCTTATCCCCGCAACCAAATTGTCACAAAAGCCCCCTCTTTCTTCAAAACCCTCCCATTTTCTTCGTCAACACCTCCAACCTGGTAATCAACACATGAATCAAAAGCCAATTAACTCCTCTTCAATCCAACTATACCCTCCACCCCCTCCCCCTTTCGCTTCCAGCGTTTTTCCAGCGTCTTTAACCCAACCCCACCAAATCCTTCCCTTCCCAAACAACCTGTTAATTAAACCCACCAAAATCACCAACTTTTTTAGCTTACCTTATAAATTATCCTCGGATTAAGGTTAATTAGCTAATTATCTGTAAACTTAATTAACTTTTAAATGCACTTTAAAAGCACTGTCCGTTTGGGTGCACCTGCACTGCAGCAGCTTAAAAAGCACAGACTTTTGTGGCAGCTGACATTTCCCTACGCACTCTACTGTACAAAATGGGGCCGTCCACTATTCACGTCACCCAAATGTCACCTCAAAAGTCACCTTAACCCTAACATCTTTTTAACGGCCCATTAACTAACTTTTAATTAAAATCACTAATAATTCAGTTAATTAAACTACAAATTCATTAGCTATTTTAAGTGGTAACTTTTGGTGTGAAGGACCCCTTAAATCTGTACGCTGGACAGTGTACCTTTTAAGCCAGTGGTCAAGCCAGCAGCGTCAATTGTCAATTGCAGCGTTCCGTAAAAGCGCTGCAGCGATGTTGGGGGAGTTTACCAATTGATAATTCTGACTAATGGATTAAGTTTCAAATGAAATGATTTTCAGCGTCATCTTTCCTGTTTAAAATATGCAGTGATTTGGATGGAAAGTAGGTAAAGTGGATGACGATGAGTCATGATTTGTGATTTTCAGCGTAAATGGACAATGGACATGGCCATTGGCCATCATGGGTTTGTTGATGGTATGTATTTTGGAGCTTATCTTGTAAAGATAAAGTAGATAAGCAGGTGGTAAATATTTTGCTAAAAAATGATAAGCATGTATAATAGGTAGGTAATATGAATGCATAACTTTTTTAATTGTTTAAAGTTAACTGGTCTACTGGTCAATTTAAAATGGTCTATTTTGTGGTAAAAATGTATGGTTTAGGTAGATTCGGCATGGTTCTTTGGGTAGTTCTATGAGTGTTTAATGAGAGCAATGACAAATTGACCACGATTCATAATGACAGACCGTATAAAATACATAGTGAGTAGTTCCATCATATCAACCGTCAACCGGAAGTTGACAATTGGGGTTTTGTAAAGCGTGAAAGTACACAAAAGCAGTGTCAACGTCACCTCATATTATACTTGTGGTGATCATGATCATAATTTTATTGCATTACATACATTTGCACTTGTCAATCATATTTAACCATGCGCCTATTTATAAAATGTAGAAAAGTACGCAGTAAAATAAGACTAGGAAAGGGTTATGTAATAAATTGTGTGCATAGCTTTTATCATAAAAAACCGGAAGTTGATAATTTTTGTGAGAATCATGTCAATATGTATATGTTTTTGGACAAAATGATGGGTTAGGGGCATTGTGAGATTCAGATGAGTCAACTTTGTCATTTTTTTTTGTCTAAGTTTTCATTTCATTGATTGAGCTTCTTATGGAATGGTACTTAAGGTTAACACTGCAATTTGCCTGCATTTTGGAATGTGTCTCGTTTCTGACGTGTGCCTTGCTAAGGAATGTCCATGTACGTAAAATTTTTCATGGATTGATTGACGATATGACGATGATGCGACGTGTGCGACAATGAGGAAAGACAAATTCTTGTACTCGTCAATTAAATACATAATACCTATTTAATACTCTAAAGCAGAATTATTCTCAACATCACCATCACCGAAAAGATGTCACTTTGTCGGTACACGGTAGCAAATCGGATCTCAACACGTCAAGATGCCATCATGATGCGCACATGACATCTTTTCTCAAGCGCATGCATTCGTCTATCGTCTATCCATCTTGATAAATATTTAATTATCCTTCTGCGTCATCCCCATGCATTTAGCCCACCAGCGTCACATTCCCATCACCAGTTTGATTAGCTATAACCGTCTGCCTTCTAGCTCTACCTTTTACCAGTTTTCGGGGTAACGTGAGACCTTCATTTCTTCTAAATATTTTAAAACTTTCACTAAATCTAACTTTCTCTTTCAGATTTTTTTAAAGATGACGATCTATCTATCCCTCCTGCTCCTTTGTCTGGTCACCCTAGTGCACACCGCCCCCCAATTTGGTGCCAGTCCTTTATCCGCCCCCGCGTGGGGTCCACCCGGATCCCGCCACCACGATGACAATAACAGAGCTTCCTACGGCAAAGGTAGCAAAGCTTCGGTCACTAATATGCAGGGCTCCAAGCATTCCAGCATGAAAGAAAAGGACGCCCAGTTTGCCAAGGGAAAGGAAAAGGAACAGAGCGCTGCGAAGTTCAAAAGTCGGGGAAACAGTACAAAGGAGGGTACAAAGTGGGGGCACAGCGAAAGCTATGGCGAGGCTTTTACCGAAAAGACCACTTGGGAGGATGAGGCAACTGTGGCGCGCAGAAAGGAAACGGATGGCAGCTCAGGGTCGGTGAGTACCCGGGAGGGGGCAAAGTCGGAGCAAGCGTCGGTGGATCATGTTGAGGCTGAGGAGGGGGAACATGGTACAAAATTATAATTTTCTTATCGAAAAACTTATCAACTTATCAATAATCTCTTATCTTTTCAGCTGAGGTGGAGGAAAACCATCACGAAGAAGAAACACACTAAGCCTTTAATCAATCTCATCGAAAACTCATCGAAACTCCAAAAAATCTTAAAATACACAAAAATACAAATAAAAGTTCTTAAAATGCGCTTCAAATTCATTTTAAACCCATTTTTAGGTGGACTCATCGAAAACACATCGAAAATCATAAATCTTATCGAAATACAAAATAAAAGCTATAATTTTTAAATAAACTCTCAAAATCATTTTTTAACGCATTTTTACATCCATGTCATCATCGTCACCATCATCATCTTAAAATATTATCATAAAAACGCCACCTGCCACCGTTACCCGCTACCCTACAAACCTTATCATCATCTCCAATCTTCGCCCCATTTCATATGTCATTCCAACAGTTATAAAACCTGCTTAGTAAGCAGTGCTTACGCATTTCCCAATCAATCCGGAATCACGTACACCCTCAATTTTACTACTTTTTACCTATATGTCACCCGATTAACGCTTCCACTTTCGTCATGTCTCCTTTTTCTTCCTTCTTCTTGATCGTCAATTGTCTCGCCAAAAAATCAGATAATTTCACGTGCAATTAAACACTTTCGCAATAAAAGCCACACGTATGTAGCCCAAACCAATGCATTGTGTCAATCGTCATCATCATCAACCTCATTTTAATGCGTTCATTACCTCTCTGAATTTTTTTTTCAAGGTAAGTCCATTTCACAATCACCCATTCTTTTTAATTAACTGTCTGAGCCTCCTCGTGTGTGTCTAGGCCGTAAGGTCGTTACCGTTATAACCGTCATCTTTTTTCCCCTATTTCTGACGCAATTCCCTGGGTATAAATAGCTGCCCCTTTCACCCGATCCATCATCACTCAATTTTTCCCTGCTGCTAACAACTTGTCAACAGGTAGAAAAATCTAGAGCCTTAACTAACCAATTGATTACTCTAAAACTAATCAATTGTCTAAATTTTTCTACAGATTCTATTCATCATGAAGGTCCTTCTGGTCTTAGCGTTTGTCGGCCTTGCCACCGCATTTCCTCAATACTACGGCGGTGGTCCCTACGGCGGTGGACCATACGGAGGTGGGTACGGAGGTGGACCATACGGCGGGGGTTATGGGGGCGGTCCCTACGGAGGTGGCGGTTGGGGCGCTCCTTACGCTGCCCAAGGTGGAGCTTATCAACAAGGCGCTAATCAATACGGCCAGGCTCAGGGTAGCAATTTGGACGCTTATGGAGCTCAACAAGCTCAGGGTAGTCAATTGGCAGCCCAACAAGCTCAAGGAAGTCAAGGAAGCGCTAGTCAATATGGCGGACTTGCGGCAAGGGACGCTGGAAGTAGTATGAGTTATGGAAAGAAAACTGGACAAAGTACCAGCTTTGGGGAGGAGTATGGCAATAGCAACGCTTATGACAATAGCATTGCGGCTCAGCAAGGAAGCCAAGCCCAGGGAAGTCAGGGAAGCGCTGCAAGTCTTCAGGCGGCACAGGGCAGTCAGGCGGCCCAACAGGGACTTAATGCTAATCAGTATAGCGCAGGTAACTTAAGATAACCTCAAAATGCCCCAAATTTTAAACCTTCAAACTTTTTAACCGTTTATTTTACCGTTATACAGCTAATGGAGCCAATCAGTATGGTGCTGGACAGTATGGTGGCGTTGTTGGTTAAGCACCTGGAAGAACCCTTTAGCCTTTAGGACCTTTACCCTTACAAAACCGGAAATAACTTCTTTTGATCTACTTTCTACTTATCGCATTTCATTTTTCTTAACTGTTCACTTTTTTTACCTATATACCTGTATACCTGCCTTTCTCTCTGGTCACCTTCACCTAAATAATTTCACCTTTAAATCTATTATCTTTAAACTAGCACTATTTTTCTACTACTTTAAATCTGTTTTGACTAATGAACTATACACACAATCTTTTAAATAATTAAATAAAAAAGATATTCTATTTTCTAAAAAAATCATAAACTGTATTTCATTCAATCATTCATTCAAATTCATATACAAAAATATACAAACTTTTGAGTAAAAATCAAAGAATTTCATTAAACACTGTCTTATTTTTTAAACTAAGTAATTATTTAACTTCGATTTCGAAAGAAGATAACCGTTTGGTTCTTAAAAGCTATAAAAGCAGCATTTAAAGCATAATCGCATCGCGTATTACCCCATCTTGCCTGCAGTACACCCCCTGTTAACTTTGAACCCCAATATCTTCCAAATGACACCATCTATTTCCACCTCCATTTTAACTAAATAATAGCCCATTAAATTCTCTATCTTCATACTGACGTGGCTTTAACCGTCATTCTATGAGTCATAAATAACGTCTATCTAACCAAGAAGAAAAGAGACAGTACAAGGTCAAAAGACAAAAACTTACAATTTCGGGGCAAAATGAAACATTTTATACTTTTTAAAAAAAAAAATGACATTTTAACTGCTTATTACACTAAAATTTGGAAACTTTTTCAATGCATTATCATTCTAGCTTATCTTTAACCGATAACTAACATTTTGGTAAGTGGACCAAGGTGGTGTCAACCACCTAGCGCTACCTAAAACCACCACCCCCCGCATGTACCCATTGCCCGTAATTTATTACCCAACTTTGTCACGTGCCATCATAAAACCTTCTTAACTATTTTTCATCATCGTCAATCGTCATCTTACCCAATCGTTTACACCTCTCCTTCGTCACAACCTCATAAACCGCCCGTGTCTTTCGTCATCCTCTTCTTTCTAGCACATTCTTTTCCAACCTTCAACCTTCCCAAAAGTCATAAAACTCCAACCACAATCCCCATTTTAATGTGCATTCTTTATTCAATTTTATTAATTGATAAAATAATTTCTTAATCTCTTAAGAAAAATCCTTTATTCTGTTCCGCAGCCAGTGTCTACGTATGTCATCATCATACCCGCCGCCACCTTCTTGACGTCAACCCTGGCGGGGTATAAATAGCCTGCCTCCCAGTCAGTTCAACTATCAGTCAGCCTTCTTCCTTTCAACCAGGAACAGAGGTAGAAGCACAAAAAATAATTAACCATTTAATTAACTGAACAGTTAATTAATTAATTCTTCTTTTTTTTCAGCTTGAACTTCTACCCTTTTAAGCAGCCATCTTCTAAAATCATCATGAAGGTTCTCGTAATCCTGTCTTTGGTCGGCGTTGCCCTCTCAATGCCCCAGTACTACGGGGGTGGTCCATACGGTGGGGGTTACGGAGGTGGTCCCTACGGAGGTGGGTATGGCGGTGGACCATACGGAGGAGGCTATGGCGGTGGTCCCTACGGAGGTGGTTGGGGCGCTCCTTACGCTGCTCAGGGTGGAGCTTATCAACAGGGTGCTGGTCAATACGGCGCTGCTCAGGGTAGCAATCTGAACGCTTACGGAGCTCAACAAGCTCAGGGTAGTCAATTGGCCGCGGCTCAACAGCAGGGCAGTCAAGGAAGTCAGAGTGACTTTGCAGGACTTGCGGCCAGAAACGCTGGAAGCTCAACCAGCTACGGAAAGAAGACTGGACAGAGTACCAGTTATGGAGAGGAATTTGGATCCGCCGACAGTTATGATCACAGTTTGGCTGCCCAACAGGGAAGCCAAGCCCAGGGAAGTCAGGGAAGCGCTGCAAGTCTTCAGGCGGCTCAAGGAAGTTCAGCGGCTGCTCAGGGAGTTAACGCTGGACAGTACAGTGCAGGTAACTTCAGATAACCTCAAAATACCCCTAAATTTTAAACTGTCACATTTTTAACCGTTTATTTTTACCGTTACAGCTCAAGGAGCTAACCAATACGGTGCTGGACAGTATGGCGGTGTTGTCGGTTAGATTGACCACAAAAACTCGAAACTCGGATGTTGAAAACGGCCCAAAAAAATCTCCTCTACTCATCTCCTCCTGCACCTCATTTCTTCTGGACTATCCACCTCACTCTTATCTTCTTTCTGCACATCTTATCTTCTACCTCTTTTTCTGGATTCTACCTATAACTCTGCACCCTCTGCACCAATCTATAACAAACTGTCTAACTATCTAACAATTTATAAATCTATTTTTCTATTTCTTATAAATTGGACAACCTTCTTTAAAAATCAAAAATAAAATCTGTCTTCTTTTCTATAAAAAAAATCTAAAGTTGGTGATTGATCATTTTAAAATGCATGATTATTTCATAAAAATGCATAAAAACTGCATGTTTTACAATTCATAAAGAATCATGATTTATTTTGGAACATTTTTCACCCTTTGACATCTGAAGTTACAATAAATTGATGAATAGTTAATTATTTTTGGAGAATGATGATTGACCATGGCTCTACTTTCCACTTAACTGCTCGTACAATTTTGGCACGTAATCGTCCCATTCAGCTTGGTAGAAGTTGGCAGCAATTGGCTGTCCAAGATTGTACTTTTTGGCGAAGTTTCTAATGGAGAACTTGCCCCGGTGGTCACCGCTGGTGTTGGTGAGACGCTTTTCGTCAAATGTTAATTTTTTTGGTTGTTCATAGACCAAGAAGACATATCGGTGGAGTCCGGTGCCTTGAGGGGGTCCGGAGCCAACGTAGTCGGAGAGTACCTCGCCTTTGCCAATGTCGGAACCGGGGATGTTGCCAACAAGATAGTGGTGCCATTCTTTAAAAAATGATAAGCAGAAAGGTTGAAATAATTGACATGTTTTTTAAGATAAGTGCTTATCTTTTATTGGCGTACCACGGAATTTGGGTTCCTTTCTTGAAGGAGCATCGGGGTCCGTCATGCAGAGCAAGTAGAGCTTGTTAGGATCCGCGTTCCAGCTAAACTTGGGTGGATTCTTGACCTGGGTGGGGGTCAACACGTTGCCGAGGTTGACAGCGAGATCACCGTACTTAACGTCCAGGACGGCTTTGGGGGCCACGTCTAGAGAAAGAAGGTTAAATAGAAAGATAATCAATTAAAGAATTAAGATAAGCTTAAATGATAAGCTGGGGTCTGGTTCACCAGCGCGGCTCATTGCTCATTATCATTATCAATTTTAGCATGTATCATAAATACAAAATTTAATCCGATAATGATAAGCAATGAAAAATTTCGGTGAAACAGACCCCTTTTTAATGATGAAGATGGTGACCACTTGTCACTTACCGATGACGTCCGGTACAACACTTTCCTTCTCCATGGCTTGGACAGCAGAGTCGCTAGCAAAGGTTCGGTAAGAAGATAAGCCCAACTGAAAGAAAATCACAAGAAATAATAATTAATTGATTGATAAGCACCATCATAAGCTAAAAGCTAATTTCTTGACGTACAACCACCAAAAATACCGAACTACTCAAAAGTAGCTTCATAATTGCCTATTTTTACAAATGATTGACGCTGCCACTAATTCAGACGCTGATTTTTAACGAAAATTACAACTAATCAAAATAATTAGTTAATTATCCGCAGCGTAAAGTACACCGGACACCTTAGACTGACTATAAGATTGAATGGTGACGATTGACGATCAGGTGAACAGACTACCTACAAATTATCCTGCTAATGCTTTCAGGTGCTTTTTTTCTATAAAACCGGTGTACGCTGCTGCAGCTGTTATCTTGAATAATAGACGCTGCGTGACGCTGCAGTGTGGTCTGAGGCTTGAGGTGACCACTGACTATTGACCATAATAATCATTCATCATCCTCCTCAATTTTTATAACAATTTAGCACGCAAATGCTAACACATGCGACCATTTTTAACTTGGAAAGCCTACATAATTTACTAAATGACATGATGAAGATGACAAGATGAGGAAATAGATGATAATTGAGGTGACTGTCCATTTCCGGTGACAGGTTTGAGGTAGATCATGATCTATTTTTAGAAGAAATGATTTTGGCGGTGGCGATGCAATGGTCATGGTGTGGTCTATTAAATAATCAATCGTCAATCAACCCAAAATGCTAACTAAATATTGACATCTCCTCCACTTCCCCTCATCAATGACAATCGTCACTTCGTCACCTCCTCAAATCACCTCCAATTTCTACCCACTACAAACACAGCTGATTGACAATGACAAGATGACAACTCACCTGCCATCCACAATTCCGTGGCGCAACAAAAGATAACCTCTGACCTTCTTTAAGCTGATGAGGAGGATGACGATAAGCCAAAAATCTAGGTGACACAAATGAGGATGACAACCTTGCTGCCCCAACAATTAGCCTATGATGTCCACCACCACCTCCAAATCGTCTCAAAACTACACCACCACCCATTAACACCGCCACCCCCACTGGACACATTTCCAAAAAAATTAACTAATTACCTGTCTTTTTAACTATCAATTAAAGTTGACGATGACACCAAAAAAATATGAGGATGACCTTGAGGTGACCGGTGACAACTTGAACAACAAGCCGATAGCCAAGAAGAGCTCTATAGAATAAGCTGGAAATCTGTCTCCCGCTTCGTCACCAGTTCCAAGTGCTCAGCTTTGGATGCGCTTGTCGCCCAATGCCCCATTTTTTTCGCTTGCCAAGAATTGATGCTTAAGATAACCTTACAAAGTAGCTTATCAGTTAACTAAAAAGATAACCCGTTTCTTTACATTTTAGGACAATTATCAAGTTGATTTTATTTGTGGATTTTGGTCAATTGCTCAATCAATTTTTTACAAAAAGTTAATCATTTCCCCATTTTTAACTGAAGGCGGTTTACAATATTTTTTGTGGCTTTTTTTGTGTGGAAAATTGGACAAACAATTAGTTAATTTTTTAAAACGTGTGACGTGTGTGTGCCTAACTGACAGTTATTTTTTTTACAAGGAAGTTAAGAAAGAGATAGCTAATTAAAAAATTAAGGTAGCGGCGGCCTTTAGAATTTTGAGGACTTGAGGAGGATCCACCGGGACACAGGAAGAGGTGACGATGGACAATTGACAAAAAGTGGACACTGGTTCAGCAGCAACAGCCAGAGCATCCGTTGAAGACACAGAAACTGCAACAGCCATCCGGGTCCACGTACT
The DNA here is from genome assembly GCA_029691765.1 of Entomobrya proxima. Taxonomy (NCBI): domain Eukaryota; kingdom Metazoa; phylum Arthropoda; class Collembola; order Entomobryomorpha; family Entomobryidae; genus Entomobrya; species Entomobrya proxima. The sequence continues at coordinate 51,523,788 of CM056168.1, forward strand.
CGTACGGGGTGTATTGACACAGACGCCTGGAGACAAAGAAAAAGGTGACGATAAGTTGACAAGCTTTTTGAGGTGACAAGTGACATTTTTTTTGAGGTGACGATTGAGGTTACCTTTTGGCAAAAGTGGTACAAGTTGGTAGATTCCTGCCATGAATAAACTGCTCGCCTGGAATATGACCCGCGTAGGAAATGCACATAAACTCCCCATCCCTGTAGATCCTGGCGTCAATGCAGGGCTTCAAAAAGTTGCACTGTGGCCACCGCTTCTCCCTCCGCTTCCTGCAAAATAAAACCAGAAAAAAAACCACACCCCACATTAAAAACCCACTAAATTGGGCATATTGCCAGTTAGCTCTTTGGATTTAAACTGAAATTGGTAAAAATTCAGTTAAAAAAATGATAGCTCACCTTGTAAAAAAATTGGTCACTTCCGGTTTGACACGTCACACGTTAAAAAATAATAGGTTAATTGAATGAATCATTAAAAAAATAGATGAATCCTCCTCTTGTTCTCCTCCGTGGTCCATGGTCCATTGGTCATCGTCAACAGGGTAAAAGGTGGGGGTAAGTTGAGATTGATGAGAAGGTTACCTTTTTCCGCATCCACCTCCGGCTCCTCCACGCTGAGGACACCCAAAGTCAATGGGAATGCAACAGGGTGGTGGACATGGCATGGGACAACAGGGACTGGGCTGGGGACAGCAACCGCCATTCCCGTTTCCTCCGTCATCTTCACACATAACCAAAGGAATACAACAAACCTTAGGTGGATTCTTGTTCTTGGGAGGAGGTGGGATTTCACACACGATGTTAACTGGGGGCAGTTGGAATACGCAGCACTGACCTTGCTGTTGTTGGTTCCGGGTTTTTATGACGATTGGAGGGCAACAGGCTGGAGGGCTGAAAAACACCGAAAAAAACCGAATCCCCGAATTAGCTAGGTGGACCATGATGTCCGTCGTCATCCCCTTCAAAAAATAATGTGACCAGTACTAACCAACACGGCGGAGGACAGCAACTCGGGGGGCAGCAGTTGGAACCACCATTTTGACGACCACCGCACGACATCTTGAAGCTTTTTTGAAGGAGGTGACACACACACAAAAACGGTTACAAAAATAGACGGTTGGAGGGTGGAAAATAAACTGGAGAATTTTCTTGGAGGAACTGCTGAGCCGCCTTGGAAGAAAAATGAGAAATGGTCCGGGGTGGAAACTAAAACGCTGGAAAATGAAACCGAGAAATGACGGAGGGAGGGGGTATATATACCCAGAATTTTACTGAAAATTGGAATTGGCCAATCAGATGGGTTGACATGACGAAAATGGACAGTTGGGTGAATGACCTTTGAAATTTGGGTGCGGTTGACGGAACGTCAGCGTTACGGGTGCATTTAGAACGATGGTGCTAAGTGCAAAAGACGCTTTTAGAACGGTGCAAGGTGGCATTTTGGCTTGGGGCTGTGCACTAGTGACGTTGGCTAAAAATAAGTAGGTTATAATTAAATTGATTGATTGATTAATTGTTAGGTGGAGTTAAATGGGAGGATAATTAAAAGGATGGTGGTAGATTAATTAATTTTTTGAGAGTGGGGTGGTCGTGAAGAATGAATGACTCCTATTGGGTTTGGAGGGGATTTTTGGAGGTGATGTTGGACAAGTGGACACCCTCCAGTGATGGCATGGGTTTAAAATGAGGAAATGATGATTTTGAATGGAAAATAAAATGATTTTGATGGTGTGCACAGTGGGTGGACTGTAAATTGATGCATTTTGATGGGATTTTGGATTGAATGAGTGGATAGCATGATTTTCATAAAAAAAATAATAAATTTACATTTAAAACGGTTAAAACGCTAGCTAAAAGTGTGATTTTAAAGGAGTGGAGATGTCAGCAGCGTTTACAAGCGTTATTTTAAGAAAAAAGTTTTTTTGGAAGGGTGGAATGGGAATAAGATGTGGAGGGGGTTCGGAGGTTTAATTAATCATTAACCTCGTCTGACACCCTAAAAACCGATTTGTAACCTGTAATCATCCTGTAAATCCTACCAAACTGTCATATAATGCCTAATTCCTACAAAAAAATCAAATTCTATCAAATTTTAATGATGCACTATTATAGAGAAGCTATATTCATAAGAATTTAGGCAACTGGGGTCTGGTTCACCAGCGCGGCTCATTGCATCATTATCATTATCTCAACCAGAGAATGGTAAACCATTAAAAATGCTCGCTGCGAAAGACCTGGGGTTTAGACCCCATTTAACCTGGATTAAGTCCATCTAAAACAGGTAAAACATCTCTATAATAGATAATAATGGATTTATGCTGGTCTAGAGCCGATTTGGCTGGTCTAGAGCCGATTTATGCTGGTTTAGAGCCGATTTAGGCTGGTCTAGAGCCGATTTATGCTGGTCTAGAGCCAATTTATGCTGGTCTAGACCCGATTTGGCTGGTCTAGAGCCGATTTGGCTGGTCTAGAGCCGATTTGGCTGGTCTAGAGCCGATTTGGCTGGTCTAGAGCCGATTTGGCTGGTCTATAGCCGATTTAGGCTGGTCTAGAGCCGATTTATGCTGGTCCAGAGCCGATTTGGCTGGTCTAGAGCCGATTTGTGCTGGTTTAGAGCCGATTTAGGCTGGTTTAAAAATAAAGTAGACGGACAGACGGACACACTACTCGTTAATAAGCTCACCTGCTGACGCAGCGAGCTAATAATGGATTTATGCTGGTCTAGAGCCGATTTGGCTGGTCTAGAGCCGATTTAGGCTGGTCTAGAGCCGATTTATGCTGGTCTAGAACCGATTTGGCTGGTCTAGAGCCGATCTATGCTGGTTTAGAGCCGATTTAGGCTGGTCTAGAGCCGATTTATGCTGGTCTAGAGCCAATTTATGCTGGTTTAGAGCCGATTTAGGCTGGTTTAAAAATAAAGTAGACGGACAGACGGACAGACGGACACACTACTCGTTAATAAGCTCACCTGCTGACGCAGCGAGCTAATAATGGGTCTAATTGACCCAGGTTTGCAGATTTTGACCCTTCTAGCCTCCGAATAGCCTGATATTGACCCCAAATTGCCTGATTTTGACCCAAATTGCCTGATTTTGACCCCAAATAGCCTGGTATAGACCCCAAATAGCCTGGTATAGACCCGAAATAGCCTGGTATAGACCCGAAATAGCCTGGTATAGACCCGAAATAGCCTGGTATAGACCCGAAATAGCCTGGTATAGACCCGAAATAGCCTGGTATAGACCCGAAATAGCCTGGTATAGACCCGAAATAGCCTGATATAGACCACAATAGCCTGGTATAGACGCCAAATAGCCTGGTATAGACCCGAAATAGCCTGGTATAGACCCGAAATAGCCTGATATAGACCACAATAGCCTGGTATAGACGCCAAATAGCCTGGTATAGACCCCAAATAGCCTGGTATAGACCCCAAATAGCCTGGTATAGACCCCAAATAGCCTGGTATACACCCGAAATAGCCTGGTATAGACCCCAAAAATAAAGTAGACGGACACACGGACACACGGACACACGGACACACGGACACACTACCCGTTAATAAGCTCACCTGCTGACGCAGCGAGCTAATAATTGTAGCATGGATCGTAAATACAAAATTAAATGCGATAATGATAATGAAGCAATGACAAATTTCGGTGAAACAGACCCCTGTAAATGTTAATGGAGTTTTTGTGTAAGATTTGTATCATATTGCCCCAATGCATCTTTTCATGTAAATATCCATTTTTTAATAGGAATTTTTATTATAAAGGTTTACGATGCAAATGGCAAATGACAAAGCTTCAAAATGGTCTTTCAATATATATATTTTCAGTATTTCATAATGAATTCTTTACTATCGAGGCTGATTGATATTGATACTTTATTCAAAACTCAAACTTTCGATCCCGTATCGTGATCTTTTTTCATAAGTGCTTAATAGCAAAAATAAGGAAAAACAACAATTAACAAGTACTATAACTATCTCCTAATATGACAAATTGCAGAAAAAGTTTTGTTTAGGAATCTAGCAATGCCTAATAGATAATTAGGCTAACATCAAACAAAAATCTTTTCTATCACAAAACATCGAAAGTAGCCCACAATCTAATGAAATAGCAGCTACAATTTTTACCAACTATTTAAGAAAATTACAACAATCATAAAATCAATCTCCAAAATATCTTCAAAGCCTATTACATAAATGTTACGCACTTATTTAATACACGGCCAAGGGCACTAAAGCCAAAATAAATACTATTAAAAGTCGTGGTTCCGATATTGTCTTTTTTAATTCCTTCAAGATTGCCAATGCAAGCTTCCAGTCTTCTTCCATAAAACTCTCTAAGCAGGCATTCAAATCCTGTTCCATTTTGATATTCAGCTTATCAGCTAATTCCTCCAAGTTTTGCTTGCTAACCTCTTCTTCCGCGTCACCCCACAGAAAGACCATCATCCTTCCAAGATACCGTTGCAAATCCTCCAGCATGTATTTGTGCGCTCCATAAATAAACTCTTCAAGAATTTCAGGCTCTTTCCAATTCTCTGGTAGCATTCCTGTGTACATGAAACTCAAAAGAGCCTCAAGTGCGGGGCCGGACATGTCGTCAATTTTGACAACCCCTTCCTGCTCTTCAAGCATGGGCGTTTGAAACATGGAATGAAAAACTGGGCTACGAACTCCAAGAATAGCTCGATTTACTACGAATTCCCTACCATCTTTAGTGATTACTTTGCCCCGTAAATTTTTATCATCACCAAAGCCTTGTTTGTGCATGGTTCGAAGGTTTGCTTGCCAATTTTTGATGAACTTGGGTTCATAGAACCAAGTCAACAAGGAAACCAGTAGAGCATTTTGTGAGATATTAGATGGGATTCTGTGCATGTTGCAAATGTTGAAAACGACGTCTATCGTCAAGCTTCCGTCCGGATCTTCAAATAGATTATGTCTGCTGTCACACAAATCATATATGGACTCTTTCCCAGCTTGATATTCATCTAAAAGAACAAGAAATATACAAATGAGCATTTAGAGAAACTTGGTTTATTTAAATTTTATATTTCCTTACTATTTACTCATGAAATCACAATTTATTTTCCTACCTGCTTTAACGCGTGCTCTGCAATGCTCTTCGTTCAAAGTTCCACGAACGCGAAAAAATATAAGCGTTAGGAAGTGCGCATTCTCGGGAATGTCACTAACAAGTTGTACGTCTGGACGAATAAAGTCCTTATTGTGGATTTTATGAAGTTTCAGGAAACATTTCCACTTTGAAGCCACTCCTATACCGGAGCCCAATTCAAACTCAAAATGTTGTAGCTCCAAAGCTTGTTGATTGTTCTTCAATTTTACAAAGTCGGTTATTTTCCAGACGAAGCGATGTGAGTCCACGAAGTACTAAAATTGAGGAATATTCAACATGATGTAACCTAATCGCAGCGCAATCCCTAATTTTCAAATAAATTAATCGCAGCACACTTTGAAGATTTAAAGGAGTTCATGTAGTTTAAAATTTAATTACCTGCTTTGGAACCATTTTGTTAGATTCCTCCATGCTTTAAGTGTTCGGATATTGCAACGAAGTTACAAAATTCACACAGATAAATTAAGGTCATCATTTTAACTGCTTGTTTGTAACTGTCAAAATGGAATGTAATTTTACAAATAAAACTGTCAAAACACAAATGGAGAGGCTTGCAGTTTTAATTAGGTAGTTATATGGACAATAGTGCATGGCAATCAACCTTGTTCACATTAAAAGTACCTATCATACTTACCTATCACATAAAATATTACAACCCTTTGATACCCACTGAAGCGAAACATTTTTAGAACAAAGAGTCTTTGTCAAAGACCCAACAATAATCCGACAAAAAATGTAACCCTTTGCAAGTCTAAAGTCTAAAAACCATAACTGCTCAGATCCGGATATTTTACAAATTTTACTCAAAATTTAGTTTTCCTTTATTATTTTGAAAACAATCTAGAGAAAATTCATTCAATAAGCTTTGTACTTTGTGCAATACATGCCATGTTAAATCATTTACACCTTTACCTTTAGTGTTAAAAATCACAGGACTTACTTGAAACAATTTAATGAGAAATGAAGGTTTATGTTGTATGTGTAGATTTTTGTAAATATTTAAAAGTTTCATAGCATTTCAAGCTCCCTGCAACCCTTTACCTATTCATTTCTGTTTTCTTGGCTGTGAACCCTTTTTTGAAGAATGAACAATGAACTCGTATAATGCCAGGAAGTATTGTAAGTATTGTAACTATAACCCTTTACAAGTCTATATTAGTTTGGGTGCTTACTAAAATCATCAATTCTTAGAAGTCGCATCATTTCCGAATATGTGGTTTATCGGAATGAAAAACTAAAGTTGAAATTGTAGCATTTATGAATTCAAGTTGCTAGATCAGTTACTTATTGTACTCGTTTACCAGCAAAGCTTGTGCTCGTTTGTTGTGATTTTAGTTTTAATCTAAAGCAAACACGTTAAATAGCTAAATATTTAATTTCAATCATGGCTCATGTTAATAAATCTACGACAAGCAAGGTAAGATGTTAGTTCAAACAGATTAATTTACAAATTGCAATTTCAAAGTAAAATATTTTGCATTGTCACATTTATTTATTTATTTACTCATTTCAACTGCTATTTGGAATATCGGCCTGATATTTACAATTTGTAATTACAATTTTAATATTGTCTACAATTTGCAGGCACTCAAGGAGGAGTGTCGTGTCAACTGGAAAATCGCCAACTTTTCGGAAATCCGAGGCTCCAAGGAAGCATTGCAAGCAGAAACGTACCGTTTTGAAATGGGTTCTAGCATTAAACTTCTTACCAAATTGAAATCTTACTTGACTTGCTATTCGGTCAACGGAAGGATGTGGATTTATCCTGTTGTCGTTTTGGACGAGAAACCCAGTGACAATGTTGGCCCATTGTTTGCCACGCTACAAGTTGAAGTTAATGAAGGATCCCTGTTTACCGGCGACACAAGTAAGCACTTTAATATAGTAAAATATTAGAAGTGGTCCGACATTAATTTCATATACTAAAATGTTTTACATTTTACAGCTCCAATGCGTAACATAATAACGGATTCTGTGACCTATTTTACGTTGATTCCCCAATTTGGTCTGCCTTGGGAAGACATTTATATTAACGCCGACGGAAGCCTGAATTTAAATTTGATTGTTAATTTATACCAGTTTGAGAAACCTTCCACCCCACCAAGTATAACCTGTTGGAATTTACAGCTTCAACTTCAACAAAAGCAGCGTCAAAAGTTGCAACAAGACATGAGTAAAGTATTCCAAAATCCAGAATCATTTCCTCAGATTTCAACCATGCGCAAAGTTGTGTCAAGTGACAATAAGGAGTTCTTTGTCAATCCTGATATCTTGACACTCCGTTGTCCAGTTTTATATTCCATGTTGGAAGAGGACACAAGTTCCGTTTTAACATTGTCTGACATTTCCGGCCAACATTTGGAAACTCTACTTGACTTTGTGCACACTGGTAAGCTTTCAGCGTACTGGAAGAAATTTGATGAAACTACTGATGAGCTGGTGTACGTTGCCACAAGATTTGGTTTGATGGATCTTGTAGAATTTCTAGAAAATTGTAGACAGTGTTCAGCGGAATAATTTTGATGGATGGAAATCCCTTGGAATTACTTTATCAAAAAGCATGTAAAATAATTCAATTTGATTGTAGATTCAATAAACTTTAGAGTCGTAATTATATATACTATCACAGAGCTATATATGTATAGCTTTCCAGCATTCGTTATAATATTTAATATATGGCACTCATGAAAAGACAATAAACATAACAATAACGATGCATTTGTCATTACTTTAAGGACCTGTGTGTTAGGTATTGGTTGGTTTAACAGTATTTATCATTTCTTTAACTACTCAAAACTTCTCATATTTAAATATTTGCCATTAAAAACAAAATCCATTGAGGTAGAATGCCATTAAAGAATGCAATGATCCAAAATTGTTTGACACACCACATACTACCAGATTTATAGTAGTTTAGAAATTGAGTTTGTCCTGTTCATGAGTGGATAATTAGATTTTGGCGTGAGTAAAGTAAAGGAATTCACAGGTTAAATGGGTCCAGCAATTTTAAATTAGAATTAGATCTATTTATGAAAGATGTATGCAAATTATGTATGTCAAATTTGTGATTCTGTTGGTCTTTTACACTAAATAGTTCAGTATGCGTAAAAATGTATTTATCAAACAATTATAAAGCCTAATATTAGTGGTCCTAAGCACAAACCAAGTTTCAAAATATGATGGGGTATCTCCGTATGAAATTCCTGCGTGGAATTGAATAAACACTTATCAATATTTGAGAGTGAGATAACAGTGAATAAAATATAATATATAAAGTATAATATTCAACTGTAACAACCAAGTTGTCTGGAACTATAAGCAACAGATTTATTTCCATTGGATATCATTGATTACGTTGCGTTCACTCAATTTTTTTCGTAACATATACACCACACTGCCCACACTGCTTTTATCTGCATAATGGATAAGTATGACATTGATGTATTTTGCAGCAACCGATCTGAACAAAGACAACCATACCATATTAAAATGATGTATTGAAACTATCTTAATCACTCTATTTATTCATGAGCAACAAACAGCAAGTGGTTACATTGCTTTTTTTCAGCTGGTTTTGTGGCTGAAAACAAAACAACAAAAATTCTGGTTTGATACACCTATTCACAATTATACATTTTGGACGTGTATGTCTGTGCTATTTGCAAAAATTCTGCAGACTTGCAGATTTCTGTGTGTAACACTTTGTATGTTGTGAATACAAGTGAATATGATAATTTACAGAGATTAAGACAAAAGTTCAAAAGTGAATGGCACCACCAACATGCAATAGATTGTGAAAATCCAATGTAATTTGTAATTATTGGTCGTTTATTTCTTTTTTGTATGATTCATTCAATAACTGAAGTTGAATCTTATCCTTTCTGCTTCTAAAAACTGCATATATGTTCATCTTAAGTGAATCAATAATTACAACAAATTCACCCTATTTCCTGCACTTGTATAAAAACATCCAGCTTCTTATGGGCTAATGTGCTATTATCAATCAACACAAAAAGCTGAACAAGAATCTAACAAAAGTCAACTCAACTCAATAAAGTAAGACTTACATTTTTAAATTACATTTTCCATAAAAGTTTATAATGTTAGCCAAAATAACTGAGCTAGTTTATTTTGTGTTTTTCCTTTTGCAAAAATATCCTCCTTTAGGAAAACACTCGGTTTCTGATCATTTTTACTATTAGCCTTTTCCAAAATGGAAAATTTAACCTTTGAAGACCTTGTGGCTACCACTGGAATGTCCTACTTGGAGAAAGCGGAATTCTTTCTGTCTACTAAGTGCAGTGTTCTATGTGGGTTTCAGGCAAACGATTGGTTTAAACTATTTACCCTTTTTCCCTCAGGGTTCAATCTTTGTCTTCTCAGCACATTAAATGGATATGAGCCTGTTAACATACAGTGTTTGGCTAGAGTTATACAGGATAGTAAAAGTCCATCCGGTCTTTGGAACAATCTTGTATATCGCGAACGCGTTGTTGATCCTCCTGAGCCTTGTATGGACGAGTAACTCGTCACGAGTTGGACATTTCCTGCTTGTGTCTTATGGGTTTGTATTTAACAAATAATTTAAGCTTTGCTGAAGCCAAACAATTGGCGGAAACTATAATGAGCCGAACTATAAAAAACGAGAAAAATCAAGTGTTGGCCTGTCTTCACACTCCATTATTAAACAATGAGTTTATTACTAGTCCAAAGATGGATCTTGGAGCTTGTATTAACCTTCTGTGGTGTTTGTCCACATTTCAATTGGATGATCATTCTGAGCTTTTACCCACAGTTGAGTTGATAACTGAAACAGTGGAACAGTTAATGGAATCAAGAAAATCTGGTGGCATGTTTTACCATTCCACGCGTTTCATTATCTATTTTCTTTTAAGTAGATACTTGGATTGTAGTACTTTGGCCAAGGAAAAGTTTGGCAAGGGATTTGTTCAGCTTTGCAAAACTGAATTGATTGAAATGGCTAAAGTGGCGGACACTCAAAATGCACTGGACATTGCTGCAATGCTGTTAACAACTTTTAATCTGAAACTGCATATTATTATTCCTGAACCAGAACCAAAAGAAGAAAATGTTACAGAGATAAAAGAAAGCATTCTAAGCTTAAAAACTGCTTTGATAAAATTGCAAGGCAAGGATGGAGATTTCCCGGAATGGCAGCCCTATGTTAAAATGGAGTTTGGAAGGTATGCAAATTGTCCGCCTATTACAACCGCAATGGCTTTGGTGGCTTTGAAAAAGTTAGAACAGGAGCAGTTTTAAAAGGAAGAGTTTTCTGTTCAGCTGAAAAACAGACTGAAACAAAGTTTCAAAAATTTGGTGTGAAAATGATAACTTGTATATAAATAAGTATATTAACCAGAGACTATTGATGGGTATAGACGAAGAAATAGTAGCTAAAATAAATAAAATAAAAAAACTCGGACTTCCTTATTATCTACGGGCTATTGTTTCTATGCGTTTTGTCCATACATTTCAAATATGATTTCGTTGCTAACATCGAAACTAGCCCGTGGTGTAATGTATTCAAATGGGAAATGATTGTCACTCATCTCTAACGTTTGTTTCCTCGTCTATACCCATCAATAGTCTCTGATATTAACCAACTTGTTAAAAATATTATGAAAAAGTATACGAGGTTTCTAAGATTTGTAAACGTAATATTTCCAGCATTATAGATTATGGTAAATTTAATAACGATGGTAGCTGAGAAGGTGATATGTGATATATTAAAAACTGTGATTTTTTAAGGTGCCACATATCAAGTGTGTGTAAGATTATGATTGTGTGATAAGGATTTTACTGTTTTAAGAAAACTATTTTACTATTCTGTGAATTCTTGGGGAAAATTATCCAAACAATTTATGTTTATAATTAACTGTTGTTTTAGTAAAAAGTAATAAAACGGCTAATTGTTTAATTGCCCATTATCTCTAGTCTCCGGGTATTTATTTATAACCAACTTCATGTTTCGGAGTGACCAATTTCCTTGCTCATTTTTATGGATTGGTTTTGCTTAACTGCGTTTAGAGTTTAGTTGGTGGTTGGGTACATTTATTGCAATAGTTAGATTTTCCGTTTCCCCTACCACTAAATTTTAATTATGAAGCACTTAACCTTATGGTCTCGCTAAAGTTTAGTGGCTAAACTTTTCTCTTGAGGGCGGTTCGTATGGTGTCGATAAATAATAATTATTCGTTTTTTATAATAATGAAGTACAAAGTACATAATTTCTCGGAAATAAATGTATAACTTTAATCATCAATCAAAGTATCATCCTATCAAACTTTAATAATGCACTATTATAGGAAAGCTGCATTCAAAATAATTAAGACAATTGTACATGTTAATTGGAATTTTTATGTAAGATTTGTATCATAATGCCCCATTGCATCTTTTGATGTAAAATTCCGTTTTTTGGGTTTCAAAATAGGAATTTTTATTATAAAGGTTTACGCTGCAAAATTTGCAGTGCAAATGGCAAATGACAAAGCTTCAAAATGGTCTTTCAATATATATATTTTCAGTATTTCATAATGAATTGTTTACTATAGAGGCTGATTGATATTGATACTTTATTCAAAACTCAAACTTTCGATCCCGTTTCGTGATCTTTTTTCATAACTGCTTAATAGCAAAAATAAGGAAAAACAACAATTAACAAGTACTAAAACTATCTCCTAATATTACAAATTGCAGAAAAAGTTTTGTTTAGGAATCTAGCAATGCCTAATAGATAATTAGGTTAACATCAAACAAAAATCTTTTCGATCACAAAACATCCACAGTAGCCCACAAGCCAATGTGATACCTGCTCCAATTTTTACAAACTATTTCAGAAAATTACATAAATCACAAAGTCAATCTCCAAAATATCTTCAAAGCCTATTACATAAATGTTACGCACTTAATACACCCGCATCGGCGATAAAACCATAAATGCTATTAAAAGTCTTGGCTCCGATATCTTCTTTTTTAAAAGCTTAAAAATTCCCAACGCAGCAATCTCATTGTCTTCTTCCATAAAACTGTCTAAGCAGGCATTCCAATCCTTCTCCATTTTGATATTGAGCATGTCCGCCAATTCCTCCAAGTTCTGCTTGTTAACCTCCTCCTCTGCGTCACTCCACAGAAAGACCATCATCCTTCCAAGAAACTTTTGCAAATCCTCCAGCATGTATTTGTGCGCTCCATAAATAAACTCCTCAAGAATTTCAGGCTCTTTCCAATTTTCTGGTAGCTTTCCTGTGGACATGAAGCTCAAAAGGGCTTCAAATGCGGGGCCGGAAATGTCGTCCATTTCCACAACTCCTTCCTGCGTTTCAAGCATGGGCGTTTGAAACATGGAATGAAATACTGCGCTACGAACTCCCAGAATAGCTCGATTTACCACGAATTCCCGACCATCTTTAGTAATTACTTTGCCTCGTAAATTTTTATCATCACCAAAGCCTTGTCTGTACATGGTTCGAAAGTCTTTTTGCCACTTCTCGATGAACTTGTTTTCATAGAACCAAGTAATAAAAAAAACCAGGAGACCATTTTCGGAGATATTAGGTGGGATTCTGTGCATGTTGCAAATGTAGAAAATGACGTCTATAGTCAAGCTTCCGTCCGGATGTTCGGAAAGATGGTGTCTTTTGTCACACAAATCCATTATAGACTCTTTTCCAGCTTGAAATTCATCTAAAAGAACAAGAGATAATCAAAATGGGCATTTAGGGAAGTTTAATTTCTTTAAATATTATATTTCCTTACTTTTTACTCATCATAATTTATTTTCCTACCTGCTTTAATGCGTGATCTATAATTTTCTTCTTCATAAGTTCCTCCTATGAGAAAATATATAAGCGTTAGAAAATGCGCATTCTCGGGAATGTCACCAACTAGTTCTACGTCTGGTCGAATAAAGTTAATTTCTCGGATTCTTTCAAGTTTCAGGAAACATTTCCACTTTGAAGGCACTCCTATACCGGAGCCCAATTCAAACTCAAAATGTTGTAACTCCAAAGCTTGTTGATTGTTCTTCATTTCTACAAAGTCAGTTATTTTCCAGACAAAGCGATGTGAATCCACAAAGCACTAAAATTGAGGAATATACAAAATGTAACAATAACTTCAAATAAATTAATTACAGCACACTTTGAAGATTTAAAGGAATTCATAGTTTAACATTTTAATTACCTGCCTCGGAAGCATTTTGTTATATTCCTCCATTATTTCAAGTGTTCGGATATTGCAACCAAACTACAAAATTCTGACAGATAATGTAATGTTATCAAGTTAACTGCTTGCTTGTAACTGTCAAAACTCAAAATGGAATGTAAACACTTTTATTAGAACAAACACCCAACAATAAATCGTCGAAAGTAACCCTTTACAAGTCTAAAGTCTGAAAACCAACTGCTCAGAACCAGATAGTTGACAAACTTTCCTAAAAATTCCTCAGTTTTTCTTTATAATCCTTAAACAATCTAGAACAAGAACAATCATTCAATAAGCTTTGTTTGTGCAATACATGCCATGCTAAATCATTTATTTAATACCTTTAGTGTTAAAACGCACAGGACTGAATCGAAAAAATATTATGAAAAATGAAGGTTTGTGTATAGATACTTTAATAGCTTCATAGCATTTCAAGCTTCCTTGCAAGTTGCAACCCTTTACCTATTAATTTCTGTCTTCTTGGCTGTGAACCCTTTTTTGAAGAATGAACAATGAACCCGTATAATCCAGGAAGTATTGTATTTCAACCCTTTACACGTCTATATTATGGGTGCTTTCTAGTATCTCCAATTCTCAGAAGTCGGACCATTTTCGAATTTAGGTTCATAATAATAGGTGGTTTATCGGAATCAAAAACTAAAGTTGAAAGTGTAGCCTTCATTCAAGTTGATAAATCATTTAGTTATTACACACTCGTTTGACAGCAAAACTTGTGCTCGTTTGTTGTGATTTTAGTTCTAATCTAAAGCAAACACGTCAAATAGCTTATAGAAAATAATTTCAGTTTGAAAGTCATGGCTTATGTTGATAAATCTACGACAAGCAAGGTAAGATGTTATTTCGAAAAGATTGATTTATAAATTGCAGTTTTAAAGTAACATATTTTGCATTGTCAGATTTATTTATCTATTCATTTCACCATTTCAACTGCTATCAGTCCATTTAATTACAATTTTAATATTATCTGCAATTTTTGTAGGCACTCAAGGAGAAATGTCGTGTCAACTGGAAAATCGCCAACTTTTCGGAAATCCGAGGCTCCAAGGAAGCATTGCAAGCAGAAACGTATCGTTTTGAAATGGGTTCCAGCATTAAACTTCCTACCAAATTGAAATCTTACTTGACTTGCTATGCGGTCAACGGAAGGATGTGGATTTATCCTGTTGTCGCTTTGGACGAGAAACCCAGTGACAATGTTGGTCCATTGTTTGCCACGCTACAAGTTGAAGTTAATGAAGGATCCCTGTTTCGCGGCAACACAAGTAAGCACTTTAATATAGTAAAATATTAGAAGTGGTCCGACATTAATTTCATATACAAAAATGTTTTACATTTTACAGGTTCAATGCGTAACATAATAACGGATCCTGTGACCTACTTTCCGTTGATTCCCCAAGTTGGCCTTCCTTGGGAAGACACATATATTAACGCCGACGGAAGCCTGTATTTAAGCCTGATTGTTAATTTATACCATTTTGAGAAACCTTCCACCCCACCAAGTATAACCTGTTGGAATTTACAGCTTCAACTTCAACAAAAGCAGCGTCAAAAGTTGCAACAAGACATGAGTAAACTATTCCAAAATCTAGAATCATTTCCTCAGATTTCAATCATGCGCAAAGTGGTCTCAAGTGACAATAAGGAGTTCTTTGTCAATCCCGATATCTTGACACTCCGTTGTCCAGTTTTATATTCCATTTTGGCAGAGGAGACAAGTCCCGTCTTAACATTGTCTGACATTTCTGGCAAACATTTGGAAACAGTACTTGACTTTGTGCACACTGGCAGAGTGCCTTTTCCAGGGAACCGAAAGATACCTGAGAAAACTACTGATGAGCTGGTGTACGTTGCCACAAAATTTGGATTGATGGACCTTGTAGAATTTCTCGAAGATTATAGACAGATTTCTGAGAAAGAATATTATTGATGGATGAAATCCCCTGGAGTTATTTTATCAAAAAGCATGTAAAATAATGTAATTGATTGTAATAGAGCATTTTCAAAATAAATATTTCCAGTTTTTTAAAAAATATAATAAATATTTTCTGCACACAACCATTTGCCTATAGTACCATTGTCTATCATTTCGAAATATCTCAAGCACCCCCAACATCCAGCAATTTACTTTGTGTGTGCTTTTTTGATTTTTAATTTTTACAAAGCATGCAATTTCATTTTCATATACAGCCATTCCGTATTTTAACCCTTGGTCATTATCCATTTTCCTACTCTGAATCTGCATGTACTCCCGTCTTGTGAATTTTTACAAACCTTGCATTTCCGACCATTTCTAATAACCTTGTAAACTTCTAACAGCTTAGGAAGTAGCAGCCACGAGTTACTACTGACCAGGATTTTCTTTTGATCCCAATTTCCCTGCAACACAGGAACTTGGTTTGAATCTCCACTTCCTTATCTTCCCCATCCCCTTTCTCCATAATAAGCTGTTCTCTTAATTCCCTCAGTTCAGCCTCCAGAATCGTGTTCTGATTCCATATCTGTTCCAAGTCGTCTTCATGGCATAAAATGTAATCTCCTCCAAAACTAGGAAAAGTAGCAATATAAACGGCCAACGGTTATTAGAAATGGTCGGAAATGCGAGGTTTGTGAAAAACTGACAAGACGGGAGTACATGCAGTTTCAGAGGAGGACAATGGATAATATGACCAAGAAGGGTAAAAATGCGAAATGGCTGTATGTAAAAATGAAATCGCATCCTTTGTAAAAATTAAAAAGTGTGCACCACAAAATAAATTCTAAATTGTCACTCAGATTGAAATATAGTACAAAATAGTAGCAAAATTTTGTTTATGTTCATGGCTTAGCATATAGGTATGGTATGGGTTTACTAAGTAAACTTTACTTTAAGCTTTTTTAAGCCTTTGGTGTTTGCATTCAATTGTTGGCATTCAGTAATACTGAATCAGTATGTGAAAAATATTATGATATTTAATTACAATTATGCATGCACAAACACACACCTGAATTGTGAATTGAGTTAATGACAAGGGCCTTGTCACAAGGAAGAAATGCTTGCTTGCTTGCTTTATTATGTCAAGTGTAAGGTTGTGATTGATGATCTGATAACGATTACTAAGTATTAAGAAAACTATTTTACTATTCTGATTACTCTTGGGAAAAATTATCCATACAATTTCTGCTTATAATTAACCATTTTAAGTGAAAAGTAATAAAATGGCTTATTGTTTATTAAGTATCGCTAAGATACTTAATAATATTGTGTTCCGGCCGTCCGGCCGGCCCTCCGCCCGTACGGGTTTTTCTCAGCAATGGCTGCACCGATTACAACCAAACATGGTATATAGATACTATAGCACCTCAGCCATTACCCTATTGAATTTCAGGTCAATAGGTCAACTCTAGGTCAGAGGTCACAGCGATTTAAAAACAATTCATAATAGAACCTATAGCATGCGATACATGATTTTAGGTCAGTTTTTAACCAGCATTACGAATTTACAACCAGTTTGTTAAAATTCGTGCGTTAAGGCCCTGATTCAGGACCTTAACTACCAGATACAGCAGTTTTACAGCGTACATGCTGTGCGACACGTAATTTAACAAGCAAACTTGGTATACAGACACAATAGCACCTCAGCCACAACCCTATTGAACTTGAGGTCAATAGGTCAACTCTAGGTCAGAGGTCGCAGCAATTTCACAACTTTTCATTATAGAATCTATAGCATGCGACACATGATTTTAGGTCAGTTTTTGACAAGCATAACAGATTAACAACCAGTTTGTTAAAATTGGTGCATTAAGGGCCTGATTCAGGACCTTAATTGCAATGTATGGCAGTTTTACAGCGTACATGCTGTGCGACACGTAATTTTAGGTCAGTTTTTGACCAGCATTAAAACTGGTTGTTAAAATTCGGATTTTACGGCCAGGACGATACTTAACTATTCTCTCTCTTAGAGCTTTATTAATTGTTCATTGTATCTACTCTCCGGGTATTTATTTAACCAATTTCTTGTTTCGGAGTGACCACTTTCCTTGGTCGCTTTTATTTAGACCCATGGCCCTTAAGAAGTACAATCGAAAGAGTACAAAATCTTTCCCATGAGAGGATACTAGATTTGGAGATTTTTGGAGGCGACCTTCGAAAGTTGGACCTCCTCCAGTGATGGCATAGGTTTAGAATGAAGAAATGATGATTTTGAAAATTAATGATTTTGATGGTTTGCACGAAGCTTAGGGCTTAGGCTAGTATTATTTACGATGGTTTGCTATAATATTTTTTTTCATAGGTAGACTTATAAACAGAAATTGACAGATGCAAAAAATCTGCCGAATTTTCACCACATCAGAATGAAACATGAACGGATTAAAAATTGCATGTATTATTTAGACATGAGAGTCATGTCATCATGAGATGATGTCAAGTGACAATAAGGAATTCTTTGAAGATCCCGATATCTTGACACTCCGTTGTCCAGTTTTATATTCCATGTTGGCAGAGGACACAAGTCAAATCCTGTTTTAAAATTGTCTGACATTTCTGGCCAACATTTGGAAACTCTTCTCAACTTTGTGCACACTGGATGAACAAATGTGGCATAAAAATTTAATAAAAGTACACGTGCCGCTATATTATATTATTAAGGGCATTATTTATTAAGTATCGCTTAAGATACTTGATAATATTGTGCTCCGTCCGTCCGGCCGGCCGGCCGGCCGTCCGCCCGTATGCAATTTACTCAGTAACGGCTAGACCGATTGCAACCAAACTTGGTATACAGATACTATAGCACCTCAGCCACAACCCTATTGAATTTCAGGTCAATAGGTCAACTCTAGGTCAGAGGTCACCAACGGTACAATATTTTTACATAGGACCTATATCATGCGACACATGATTTTAGGTCAGTTTTTTACCAGGACTCCGATGGTGCAATTTGTTTTTCAAAATTCAGGCTCTAAGAACCTGATTCAGGCTCTTTTTGTTGCCAGACATAGCATTTATGCGTTTTCTCTGTAACGGCTGTACCGATTACAACCAAACTTGGTATGCAGATACTACAGCACCTCAGCCATAACCGTATTGAACTTCAGAAAGGTCACGAGGTCAACTCTAGGTCAGAGGTCACAGCAATGTCACAACTATTTACAATAGTACCTATAGCATGCGACATGCGATTTTAGGTCAGTTTTTAACAAGCATTACAGATTAACAACCAGTTTGTTACAATTCGTGCTTTAAGGGCCTGATTAAGGACCTTAACTGCCAGAAACAGCAGATTCACAGCGTACATGCTGTGCGACACGTAATTTAACAACCAAACTTGGTATACAGACACAATAGCACCTCAGTCACAACCGTACTGAACTTCAGGTCAATAGGTCAACTCTAGGTCAGAGGTCACAGCGATTTTAAAACAATTCATAATAGAACCTGTAGCATGCAACACATGAATTTATGTCAGTTTTTGACCAGAATTGCAAATTCGCAACTAGTTTGTTAAAATTCGTGCATTAAGGCCCTGATTCAGGACCTTCACTGCCATATACAGCAGTTTTACAGCGTACATTGTTTGTAAAAATGTGTGCTTTAAAGCCCTGATGAAAGCATAACCGAATAGCGATACTTAACTATGCGCTCTCTTTGAGCTTTATTATAAATGTGATCTTTTGATGCACAGTAAACTATTTGGTAAAAAAGTGAAGCTATTGTATTGTGTTTGGAACGTGAAGAAAGTTTAGTTTAATTTTCAATAAAACAAAATGAGTGTGTCATTGGAATGTGGTGGTTGATACGACGCTATTAACACTTTGTCACAAGATGCGTTTATTAAACTGGTTCGCGCAAAATGTGAGTTTTATTTTGATAAAATATAAATGATGAATTTAGACCAGCAACCAGCAATTTTAAATTAGAATTAGATTTATCTGTGAAAGATGTATGCAAATTTGTAATTCTGCTGGTGTTTTACACAAAATAGTTAAGTATGCGTAAGGTGTAAATGTTTTATCAAACAATTATAAAGCAAGCATTATAAACAATATCAGTGTTCTAGTCCAAAGCGCAAACCAAGTTTCAAAATATTATGGGGTATCGCCGTATGAAATTCCTCCGTGGAATTGTCAAAACACTTATCAAGATTTGAGAGTGAGATAACAGTGAATAAAATATCATATGAAGAATAAAGTATATAATATTCAACTCTAACAACCAAGTTGTCTGGAACTATAAGCAACAGATTTATTTCCATTGGATATCATTGAGTACGTTGCGTTCACTCATTTTATTTCGTAGCATATACACCACACTGCCCACACTGCTTTTATCTGCAGAATGAAAAAGTATGATATTGATGTATTTTGCAGCAACCGATCTGAACAAAGACAACCATACCATAGTAAAATTATGTATTGCAACTATCTTAATCACTCTATTTATTCATGAGCAACAAACATCAAGTGGTTACATTGCTTTTTTTCAGCTGGTTTTGTGGCGAAAAACAAAACAACAAAAATTCTGGTTTGATAAACCTATTCACAAATATAAACTTTGGATGTGTATGTCTGTGCTATTTGCAAAAAATTCTGCAGACTTGCAGATTTCTGTGTGTAATACTTTGTATGTTGTGAATACAAATGAATATGATAATTTACAGAGATTAAGACAAAAATGGTGGTTCAAAAGTGAATGGCACCACCAACATGCAATAGATTGTGAAAATCCAAAGTTCAAACATGTAATTTGTAATTATTGGTCGTTTATTTCCTTTTTGTATTGATTCAATCAATAACTGAAGTTGAATCTTATCGTTTCTGCTTCTAAAAACTGCATAAATGTTCATCTATTATTAATCAACAAAAAAAGCTGAACAAAAGTCAACTCAACTCAATAAAGTAAGACTTGCATTTTCAAATTACATTTTCCATAAAAGTTTATAATGATAGCCAAAATAACTGAGCTAGTTTACTTTGTGTTTTCCTTTTGCAAAAATTCCTCCTTTAGGAAAACACTCGGTTTCAGATCATTTTTACTATTAGCCTTTTCCAAAATGGAAAATTTAACCTTTGAAGACCTTGTGGCTACCACTGGAATGTCGTACTTGGAGAAAGCGGAATTCTTTCTGTCTACTAAGTGCAGTGTTCTATGTGGGTTTCAGGCAAATGATTGGTTTAAACTATTTACCCTTTTTCCCTCAGGGTTCAATCTTTGTCTTCTCACCACATTAAACGGATATGAGCCTGTTAATATAAAGTGTTTGGCTAGAGTTATACAGGATAGTAAAAGTCCATCCGGTCTTTGGAACAATATTGTATATCGCGAACGCGTTGTTGATCCTCCTGAGCCTTGTATGGACGAGTTGGACATTTCCTGCTTGTGTCTTATGGGTTTGTATTTAACAAATAATTTAAGCTTTGCTGAAGGCAAACAATTGGCGGAAACTATAATGGACCGAAGTATAAAAAACGAGAAAAATCAAGTGTTGGCCTGTCTTCACACTCCATTGTTAAACAATGAGTTTATTACTAGTCCAAAGATGGATCTTGGAGATTGTATTAACTTTATGTGGTGTTTGTCCACATTTCAATTGGACGATCATTCTGAGCTTTTACCCACAGTTGAGCTGATAACTGAAACAGTGGAGCAGTTAATGGAATCAAGAAAATCTGGTGGCATGTTTTACCATTCCACGCGTTTCATTATCTATTTTCTTTTAAGTAGATATCTGGATTGTAGTACTTTGGCCAAGGAAAAATTTGGCACGGGATTTGTTCAGCTTTGTAAAACTGAATTGATTGAAATGGCTAAAGTGGCGGACACTCAAAATGCACTGGACATTGCTGCAATGCTGATAACAACTTTTAATCTGAAATTGCATATTATTATTCCAGAAGAAAAGGAAGAGATAAAAGAAAGCATTCTAAGCTTAAAAATTGCTTTGATAGAATTGCAAGGCAAGGATGGAGATTTCCCGGAATGGCAGCCCTATGTTAAAATGGAGTTTGGAAGGTATGCAAATTGTAAGCCTATTACAACGGCAATGGCTTTGGTGGCGTTGAAAAAGTTAGAACAGGAGCAGTTTTAAAGGGAAGAGTTTTCTGTTCAGCTGAAAAAACAGACTGAAACAAAGTTTCAAAAATTTGGTGTGAAAATGATAACTTGTATATAAAGTATATTAACCAACTTGTTAAAAATATTATGAAAAAGTATACGAGGTTTCTAAAATTTGTAAACGTAATATTTCCAGCATTATGGATTATGGTAAATTTAATAACGATGGTAGCTGAGAAGGTGATAATTGATATATTAAAGACTGTGATTTTTTAAGGTGCCACATATCAAGGGTGTGTAAGGTTATGATTGTGTGATAACGATTTTACTGTTTTAAGAAAACTATTTTACTATTCTGTGAAATTTTGGGAAAAATTATCCAAACAATTTATGTTTATAATTAACTGTTTTAGTAAAAAGTAATAAAATGGCTAATTGTTTAATTGCCCATTATCTCTAGTCTCCGGGTATTTATTTATAACCAACTTCATGTTTCGGAGTGACCAATTTCCTTGCTCATTTTTATGGATTGGTTTTGCTTAACTGCGTTTAGAGTTTAGTTGGTGGTTGGGTACATTTGTTGCAATCGTTAGATATTCTGAAAATGTTGACAGATTCGAAATCTTAAAAATCTTCTCAGAAGATTCTTCTGAAGGTAATTATATTGGACCACTAAGTTTTAATTATGAAGCACTTAACCAAAAACGTCACTGAAAAGAAAACTGCTGCTGCTAAAGAAAGAAGGCGACTGTGAAAAGTAAACCGTTGATTCCCAAGTGGTGCCACAATGTCATTGGTGACGGTGGTCAAGGTCAAGGATCTTCTTCTGGTCTCGCTAAACTTTTCTCTTCGGGGCGGTTCGAATGGCGTCGATAAATAAATATTATTCATTTTTTATAATAATGAAGTACCTAGTTTCTCTGATAAAAATGTAAAGTAACTATGCTGAATGTTAAAATGACCATTTTTTATTATCATCATCAATAAAAGTATCATCCTATCAAACTTTAATAATGCACTATTATTGAGAAGCTCTATTCATAATAATTAAAACAATTGTACATGTTAATTGGAGTTTTTTTGCAAGATTTGTATCACAATGCCCCATTGCATCTCTTGATGTAAAATTCCATTTTTTAAGTTTCAAAATAGGAGTTTCTATATGACGCACTTAATAATACACCGCCAAGGGCGTTAGAGCCAGAAATGCAATTAAAAGTCTTGGTTCGGATATCTTCAATTTTAATTGTACCAGCATTTCCAACGCAATCTCTCCCTCTGTTTCCATAAAACTTTGTATACAGGCATTCCAATCCTTCTCCATTGTGATATTAAGCTTATCAGCTAATTCCTCCAAGTTTTGCTTGTTAACCTCTTCTTCCGCGTCACTCCACAAATAGACCATCATCCTTCCAAGATATTGTTGCAAATCCTCCAGCATGTATTTGTGCGCTCCATAAATAAATTCCTCAAGAATTTCAGGCTCTTTCCAATTCTCTGGCAACATTCCTGTGTACATGAAGCTCAAAAGGGCTTCAAATGCGGGACCAGAAATGTCGTCCATTTCGACAACTCCTTCTTGCGCTTCAAACATGGGCGTTTGAAACATGGAACGAAATACTGGGCTACGCACTCCAAGAATAGCTCGATTTACCACAAATTCCCGACCATCTTTAGTGATTACTTTGCCATGCAAATTGGTATTCGGACCAAAGCCATGTTTGTACATGGTTTGAAGGTCTACTTCCCAATTTTTGATGAACAGGTTTGCATAGTGCCAAGTCATAAAAGAACCCATTAGAGCATTTAGGGAGATATTAGGTGGGATTTTGTGCATGTTGCTAATGCAGAAATAGACTGTTAGCTTCAAGCTTCCGTCCTCCGGATGCTCAGATACATGATATTCATCCATCAGATCCACTATGGACTCACAGGCAGGTTTATATTCATCTAAAAACACAAAAGATAATCCAAATGGGCATTTAGGGAAACTTGGCTTCTTTGAATTTTGTATTTATTTTTGTACCTGCTTTAACACGTAATAATTTTCTTTTCGGGATAATGTTCGGACCATTTTCTACGAGAAATAATGCAAATGTTAGAAAGTGCGCGTTTTCGGGAATGTCACCAACTAGTTGTACGTCTGGTTGAATAAAGTCACCAATTTCGTCAATTGTTTCCAACCTTAGGAAACACTTCCACTTTGAAGCCACTATTATATCGGAGCCTATTTCAAACTCAAAGTTTTGTAGCTCAAAAGCTTGTTGATTGTCCTTCATTTTTGCAAAATCTGCTATTCTCCAGGTGAACTGATGTTTCTCCACGAAGCACTAAAATTAGGAATATTAACACAATGTAACATATTTTTATAGTCTATATGAATACTATTCATTGAATAGTGAAGGAATTTATAGTTTAAAATTTTAATTACCTGCTTCGGAAGCATTTTGTTATATTCCTCCATGTTTCAAGTGTTCGGTCAGGTCAGATATTGCAAAGTTACAAAATTTTGACAGATAAATTAATGTCATCATCTAACTGTGCTTATGCTTGTAACTGTTAAAACTCAAAAGGAAATGTAAACATTTTTAGAACCAACTGAACCAAGACTCAACAATAATCCGACAAAATATGTAGCCCTTTACAAGTCTTAAGTCTAAAAGCCATAACTGCTCAGATCCGGATACTTCACAAATTTTTCTCAAAATTTTTCAGTCAAAATTCAGTTTTCCTTATTCTCAAAACAATGTAGAGAACATTCATTCAATAAGCTTAATAATTTGTGTAATTCATGCCATGCTAAATCATTCAGAGCCAAACTTAACAAGCTCCCTTGCAAACCTTTTACCTATACCTATTTATTAAGAATCGAAGATCGATTCTTACTAAGATCCTGATCCGGCCGTCCGTCCTAATGCGATTTCCTCAGAGATGGCTGGTCTGATTTCCACCAAACTTGGTATACAGACTCTGGTGGATCTCGGACAGAACCCTATTGAATTTCAGGTCAATAGGTCAACTACAAAGGTCAGAGGTCACCAACGGTCAAACATTTTTACATAGGACCTATATCATGCGGCACATGATTTTAGGTCCATTTTTGACCAAGATTACGATTCCACAGTCCGTTTGTTAAAATTCGGATTGTAAGGTCCTGAAATCAGGGCCTTAATTTTCGAATCTGCAAATTTAATGCATCCATGCTGTGTGACACATGATTATAGGTCCATTTTTGACCAGGATTACGAATCCAAGGTTGGTTTGTTAAAATTTAACTATTTAGGCCCTGAAATCAGGACCTTAATTTTCGAATCCGCTAATTTAATGGATCTATGCTATGTGACACATGATTATAGGTCCATTTTTGACCAGGATTACGAATCCAAGGTTGGTTTGTTAAAATTCGGATTGTAAGGTCCTGAAATCAGGGCCTTAATTTTCGAATCCGCTAATTTTATGGATCTATGTTGTGTGACACATGATTTTAGGTCTGTTTTTGACCAGGATTACAAATATGATGTCCATTAGTTAAAATTTAACTATTTAGGTCCCGGTTTGGGCCCGTAATTGTTAAATTTTCCAAATTAATGGATATATCATGTGTGACACATGATTTCAGGTCCATTTTTTACCAGGATTACAAATATTAGGTCCATTTGTTAAAATCCGTTGATTTGCGGGCCGAAGGCCCCGTCCCGGGGTTCTAATCTTCGATTCTTAATTACTGCATTTGCTATTGCTTTATTTTGTCTTCTTGGCTGTAAAAACCTTTTTTTGAATACTGAACAATGAACCCATATAATCCAGGAAGTATTTTAAGAATGTAAGTTGAAAGTTGTATTGTGACCCTTTACACACCCATATAGTTTGGGTGCTTACTAAAATCTCCAATTTTAGAAGCAGCAACATTTCCCCATTTAGGTTTATAATAATCTGGCTTAATAATGAATCAAAAACTAAAGTTGAAAGTGGAGCATTCATTCAAATTTTGCTAGTTCATTTACTTTACACTTTTAGTTTTCCAGCAAAGCTTGTGCTCGTTTGTTGTGATTTAGTTTTAATCAGTAGGAAACCGTGAAATAAAATATCTAAGAATTTAGTTTCAGTTCGACATGGAGAAAGTCATGGCTCATGTTCATAAATCTACGATAAGCAAAGTAAGATGTTATTTCAAATAGATTGATTTATATAGTGCAATTTCAAAGTAAAGTAGTTTGCGTTGTCAGATTGTTTGATTAAGTATTTATTTATTCATTTCAACTGCCATTTGGAATATCAGTCGGATATTTAACTACAATTTTAATGCTATCTTCAATTTGTAGGCACTCAAGGAGGAATGTCGTGTCAACTGGAAAATCGCCAACTTCTCAGAAATTCGAAACTCGAAGGAATCATTGGAAGCGCAAATCCATCGTTTTGAAATGGGTTCTAGCATTAAACTTCCTACCAAATTGAAATTTTGCTTGATTTGCAATTCGGTAGACGGAAGGATGTGGATTAATCCTGCTGTTGCCTTGGACGAGAAACCCAGCGGAAATGTTTCTTCATTGTTTGCCACGCTACAAGTTGACGTTAATGAAGGATCTCTGTTTCGTGGCGACACAAGTAAGGGCTTTAACTTTTAATATAGTAGCTAATTTGAATAGGTTTATTCAAAGTACATTTAATTCATATACCAAAATGTTATACTTTGAACAGGTCCAATGTCCAACATATTAACGGATTCTGTGAGCTACTTTCCGTTGATTCCCCAAATTGGCATTCCTTGGGAAGACATTTATGTTAACGCCGACGGAAGCCTGAATTTAAGACTAATTGTTAATTTATACCATTTTGAACACTCTTCCAATCCACCATGCACAACCATGTGGAACTTACAGCTTCATTTTGAACACAAGCAGCGTCAAAAGTTGCAACAAAACTTGAGTGAACTATTCCAAAATCCAAAATCATATTCTCAGAGTTCAACCATGCGCAAAGTTGTGTCAAGTGACAATAAGGAGTTCTTTGTCAATCCCGATATCTTACAAGTTCGTTGTCCAGTTTTATATTCCATGTTGGAAGAGGTCCCAAGATCCGTTTTAACATTGTCTGACATTTCTGGCCAACATTTGGAAACTCTACTCAACTTTGTGCACACAGGCAGAGTGCCTTTTCCAGGGTACTGGAAGAAATCTGAGGAAACTAGGAATGAGCTGGTGTACGTTGCCACAAAATATGGATTGATGGATTTTGTACAATTTCACGAAGATTGTAGACAGATTTCAGAGGAAGAATTTTGATAGATGGAAATCCCCTGGAATTATTTTATCAAATCGCATGTAAAATAATGCAATTGATTGTAATAGAGCAGTTTCAGAATAAATATTTACAGTTTTTTCATTTATTTATTTTTATTTCCATTTTCAGCACAAGCATTGCATACACTACACTTTGTCTATCATTTTGACCACGAAAAATCGCAAGTACCCCCAACATCTTTACAATTTAATTTATGTGTGCCTTTTTGATGTTTACAAAGAATGCAATTTCATTTTCATATACAGCCCTCCGCATTTTTATACATTATCTTGGTTTTCGTCACTATTTTACAAACCTCGCAATTCCCACCATTTCTAATAATCTTGGATTGGATCTTGGGTTTAGGATGAAGAAATGGATGTATTATTGTGATGGAAGTATTACATCATCATTTTTGTTTCTGGTTTTTAAGCAGAAGAGAGTTTGTAAAAAGTCTCTCGCTAAACTTTTCCCTAGCGGGCGTCTCGTATGGCGTCGAAAAATGATTAAAAGGGAGCTTAGTTTCTTCGTCTTGGAAAGTTGTACTAGCAATTTAGTAAATACATGTCAATCAATTATTATCATCTCTCACTTTAATCGTGTAATCAATCAATTATCAATCAAACTATCATACTATCAAACTTAAAGAACGCACTATTATAGAGGATTATTTTATAATAATTAAGATAATTGTAAATGTTAATGGGGTTTTTGTGTAAGATTTGTATCGCATTGCCCATTGCATCTGTTCATGTAAAAAATACATAGGTATTATATATTACGCACTTATCACACCACCAATGGCACTAAAGCCAGAAATGCTATTAAAAGTTTTGGTTCCGATATCTTCTTTTTTAGTTCCTGAAACAATACCAACGCAATTTCCCCCTCTTCTTCCATAAAACTGTTTAAACAGGTATTCCAATCCTTCTCCATTTTGATATTGAGCATTTCTGCCAATTGCTCCAAGTTCTGCTTGTTCCCTTCCAGTTCCCCGTCACTACACAGAGAGACCATCATCTTTCCAAGAAACTTTTGCAAATCCTCCAGCATGTATTTATGCGCTCCGTAAATAAACTCCTCAAGAATTTCAGGCTCTTTCCAATTCTCTGGCAGCATTCCTGTGTACATGAAGCTCAAAAGGGCATCAAATGCGGGGCCGGAAATGTCATCCATTTTGACAACTCCTTCCTGCGCTTCAAACATGGGCGTTTGAAACATGGAACGAAATACTGGGCTACGAACTCCAAGAATAGCTCGATTTACCACAGACTCCCGACCATCTTTAGTAATTACTTTGCATCGTAAATTGTTATTTGGACCAAAGCCTTGTCTGTACATGGTTTGAAAGTCTTCTTGCCAGTTTTTGATAAACTTGTATTCATAGAACCAAGTGAACAAGGAACACATTAGACCATTTTTGGAGATAATGGGTGGGATTCTGTGCATGTTGCAAATGTAGAAATAGACGTCTATCGTCAAGGTACCGTCCGGATGCTCAGATAAATGATATTCATCGTTTATCAGATCCAATATGGACTCTTTGCCAGCTTGATATTCATCTAAAACAACAAGAGATAATCCAAATGAGCATTTAGGAAAACTTGCTTTCTTTCAATTTTATATTTCCTTAAGCTATTTACTCATCGCAATTTTTTTCCTACCTGCTTTAACGCGTAATAATTTTCCGTGTCCATTTTCTACACGAAAATATATCATCGTTAGAAAGTGCGAATTCTCGGGAATCTCACCAACTAGTGTTATGTCTGGTTCAATAAGGTCAATTTCGTAAATTGTTTCCATCTTTAGGGAACACTTCCATTTTGAAGCCACTTCTATACCGGAGCCCAATTCAAAGTCAAAATGTTGTAGCTCATAAGCTTGTTGATTGTTCTTCATTTTTACAAAATCGGCTATTTTCCAGGAAAAGTGATGTTTTTCCATGAAGCACTAAAATTTAGGAATATACAAAATGTAACAAATTGGCAAATAAATTTATTGTAGCACGGTTTAAAGATTTAAATTCAGAATAGTTTGAACAATGAAGGAATTCATAGTTTAAAATTTTAATTTTAATTACCTGCTTCGAAAGAATTATATTGTATTCCTCCATGTTTCCAGTGTTTGGATATTGCAACAAAGTTACAAAATTAATGTCATCAATCTAACTGCTTGTTTGTAACTGTCAAAACTCAAAATGGAATGTAAACATTTTTAGAACAAAGACCCTACAATAATCCGACAACCCTTTACAAGTCTAAAGTCTAAAATACCAACTGCTCGTATCCGGATACTTTACAAATTTTCCTCAAAATTCAGTTTTTCTTTAATATTCTGAAACAATCTAGATCAGAACATTCATTCAACAAGCTTTATATTTTTGTGCAATACATGCCATGCTAAATCATTTAATACATTTAGTGTTAAACGTTTTAACTTAAAACACACAGGACTGATTTGAAACAATATTTTAAGAAATGCAGTTTTGTGTGTAAAATTTTGTAGGTAGTTTAGTATTGGAGCATAAAATCATCATTTACAAAATGTTAACCCTTTACCTATTCATTTCTGTCTTCTTGGCTATGAAACCTTATTTTGAAGAATGAACAATGAACCCGTATAATCCCTGAAGTATTGTAAGTATTATAAAATTGTAATCATTTACAAGTCTATATCTCTAGATATAAGTCTATATCTAGAAATCTCCGATTCTAGAAGCAGCAACATTTCCCCATTTAGGTTTATAATATGTGGTGTATCGGAATCAGAATCTAAAGTGTAGCATTCATTCAAATTTTGCTAAATCATTTACTCGTTCACCAGCAAACTTGTGCTCGCTCGTTATTTGAGAATTTAGTTCTAATCTAAAACAAACACGTGAAATCAAATAGCTAGGAATCTAATTTCAGTTTGAAAGCCATGGCTCATGTTGATAAATCTACGATAAGCAAGGTAAGATGTTATTTCAAACAGATTGATTTGTAACTTGCGATTTCAAAGTAGAATATTTTCCATTATTTTTTAATATATTGTCAGATTGATTGATTTGTTTATTTGCACTTAATAGGCACTGAAGGAGGAATGTCGTGTCAACTGGAAAATCCCCAATTTTTCGGAAATCCGAGGCTCCAAGGAAGCATTGGAAGCGCAAATCTATCGTTTTGAAATGGGTTCGACCATTAAACTTCCTACCAAATTGAAATGCTACTTGACATGCAAGCGGGAATACGGAAGGATGTGGATCAATCCTGTTCTCGCCTTGGACGAGAAACCCAGTGGAGATGTTTCCAAACTGTTTGCCACGCTACAAGTTGAAGTTAATGAAGGATGTCTGTTTCGTGGCGACACAGGTAAGCACTTTAATTTTTACTGTAGTTGATTATTTCAATAGGTCAAATGTTCAAACTGTATGCATTTATTTCATATACCAAAATGTTTTACATTCTACAGGTCCATTGACTAACATAATAACGGATTCTATTAGCTATAGTTCGTTACTTCCCCAAGTTTACCTTCCATTTGAAGCCGAGTTTCGCAATTATGTCAATGCCGACGGAAGTTTGTATTTGAGCCTGATTGTTAATTTATACAATTTTGAACACCCTTCCACTCCACCAAGCACAACCTTGTGGAATTCACAACTTCAATTCGAACAAAACCAGCGTCAAAAGTTGCAAAAAGACATGATTAAACTACTTAAAAATCCACAATCATTTTTTCAGAGTTCTACCATGCGCAAAGTTGTGTCAAGTGACAACAAGGAGTTCTTTGTAAATCCCGATATCATACAAATCCGTTGTCCAGTTTTATATTCCATGTTGGAAGAGGACACAAGTCCCGTTTTAAAATTGTCTGACATTTCTGGCCAACATTTGGAAACTCTACTCAACTTTGTGCACACTGGTAAGCTTTCAGCGTACTGGAAGCAATTTGATGAAACTACTGATGAGCTGGTGTATTTGGCCACAGAATATGGATTGATGGATCTTGTAGAATTTCTAGAAGGTTGTAGACCAGTATAAGAATTTTGATGGATGGAAATCCCCTGGAATTATTTTTCCAAAAGTATGTAAAATAATGCAACTGATTGTTTAAAATAAATATTTTCATTTTTTTATTTATTTAAGAAGCATTACATTCATTACCCTTTGTCTATCATTTTGACTGCGAAAAATCTCAAGTATCCCCAAGAAAAACCTCGACCAGCCAGCATAAAGTAAACCTATATATCGTACCTATGATAAGCTATGTAAATGAACAAAATTTTGCTAGTATTTTGTACAATATTTGAATCTGAGTGACAATTAACCATTTAATTTGTGTGTGCCTTTTTAATTTTTACAAAGAATGCATTTTCATTTTCATATACAGCCCAGGGCATTTTTACCCTTGGCCATTATCCATTTTCCTCCTCTGAAACTGCATGTGCTCCCGTCTAGGCAGTTTTTACAAACCTCGCATTTCCTATCATTTCTGACAGTAACTTGTGGCCCTAAATAAAAACCTAAATTTGGAAATGTTGCGGCTTCTGAGAATTGGAGATTTTAGTAAGCACCAAACTATATAGACGTGTACTGAGCCAAGAAGCCTTATGATAGGACGAACCCGCGGTCATTTCATGTGCACTTTTTGAGCAGATACAGTTATCTGCTGGTGCAAAATGACAACAAAAACAACAACAACAAACGCTTCTACTACGTTCATAACGTATGTTGTTGACATTTTGCACTAGCAGATACCACTGGTATCATACCAGTATCTGCTAAAAAAGTGCACATGAAATGACCGCGGGTTCGTCCTATCATAAGGCTTCTTGGCTCAGTAAAGGGTTACAATACACAATACTTCCTGGATTATACGGGTTCATTGTTCATTCTTTTAAAAAACGTTTCACAGCCATGAAGACAGAAATGAATAGGTAAAGGGTTGCAAGGGAGCTTGAAATGCTATGAAACTATTAAATATCTACCAAAATTTACACACAAAACTGCATTTATCATAATAGTATTGTTCCTAATCAGTCCTGTGTGTTTTAACAACTAAATGTATTAAATGATTTAGCATAGCAGGTATTTCACAAAATACAAAGCTTGTTGAAGGAATGTTCTCTAGATTATTTATTGTTTCAGAATACTAAAGGGAAACGGAATTTTGAGGAAAATTTGTAAAGTATCCGGATCTGCTGATCAGTTTGGTTTTTAGACTTGTAAAGGATTACATTCGACGGATTATTGTTGGGTTATTGTTCTAATTTTTTTTTATATTCCACTTTGAGTTTTGGCTATTTTAGAAGCAAGCAGTTAGAATGATAACATTAGTTTATCTGTGAGAATTTTGTAACTTTGTTGCAATATCCGAACACTTGAAATAATGGGGGAATATAACAAAATGCTTCCGAAGCAGGTTATTATAATTTTAAACTATGAATTCCTTTAAATATTCATAGTGTGGTGCAATTAATGTATTTTAAGGTATATGTTATATTTTGTATGTATTCTTAAATTATAGTGCTTCGTGGACAAACATTACTTTGCCTGGAAAATAACCGATTTTGTAAAAATAAAGAACAATCAACGAGCTTTGGAGCTACAACATTTCGAGTTTGAATTTGGCTCCGGTATAGAAGTGGATTCAACGTGGAAATGTTCCCTAAGGATGGAAACAATTGACGAAATTGACTTTATTCGACCAGACGTAGAACTCGTTGGTGACATTCCCGGGAATTCGCACTTTCTAACGCTTATATTTTTTCGTATAGGAACTTGGAAAGGGAATTATAAAATACGCGTTAAAGCAGGTAGGTAAATAAATTAATATGATGAGGAAATATAAAATTCAAACAAACCAACTTTCCTTAAAAGCCCATTTGAATTACCTATTGTTTTTTAAAATGAATATCAAGCTGGCAAAAAATCCATAATTGATATGTGTGAGAAGAAACATCATCTATCTGAGCATCCGGACGGAAGCTTGATGATAGAGGTCTGGTTCTACATTTGCAACATGCACAAAATCACACCTAATATTTCCCAAAACGCTCTAATGGTTTCCTTGCTGACTTGGTTCTATGAAGGCTTGTTCATCAAAAATTGGCAAGATGACTTTCGAACCATGTACAAACAAGGCTTTGGTTTTGGTGATGATAAAAATTTACGAGGCAAAGTAATTACTAAAGATGGTCGGGAATTCGTGGTAATTGAGCTATTCTTGGAGTTCGTAGCCCAGTATTTCATTCCATGTTTCAAACGCCCATGTTTGAAGCACAGAATGGAGTTGTTGAAATGGACGACATTTCTGCCCCCGCATTTGAAGCCCTTTTGAGCTTTATGTACACAGGAATGCTGCCAGAGAATTGGAAAGAGCCTGAAATTTTGGAGGAGTTTATTTATGGATCGCACAAATACATGTTGGAGGATTTGCAAAAGTTTCTTGGAAGGATGATGGTCTTTCTGTGTAGTGACGGGGAACTGGAAGGGAGCAATCAAAAGAAGAATAGACCTTAAAAGTGGAAGATTTGGCTACGCAAAAATCGCTTGTTCTCAGGGGTCGTCCAAGCTGAAAAAAATCTTACAAAATAGAAGAAAGTCTCCGCTTTCAGATGGTACTATTTTCAGCGTGGACGACCCCTGAGAACTTGTAATTATCAATTAAATAAAATTGCATAGTTTAAGCAGGGTAACCATGCGTCGTCGTTGCATGCTAGC
Source organism: Entomobrya proxima (assembly GCA_029691765.1). Classification (NCBI taxonomy): domain Eukaryota; kingdom Metazoa; phylum Arthropoda; class Collembola; order Entomobryomorpha; family Entomobryidae; genus Entomobrya; species Entomobrya proxima. The sequence goes on from CM056168.1 coordinate 51,557,209, forward strand.
GTTTCGAAACTGGGTATAATTATGTAGCGCCGTGCCGAGGTTAAAATGCTATACAAGGCAGCAGCACCGAATGACATAGGAAGAGTCCTTGCTTTATCTTTTGTTTTAATTTCAACTGCGTTGTACTGTCACTGTCAATTAAATACGTAATTGCAAAGCTGAAGAAAATCAATGATAGTGTTTAATTGGGAGGTAGTTGTTTGACTGTTTGTGTCAAAATTGCGGAATCCAATCTTTAATAGTCTATTCTAATTCTTAAAAGTTGAATCTAATTTTTAATAGTTGAATCTACTGTTTAGTAGTTGAATCTCCTTTTTAATAGATAATTCTAATTTTTAGTAGTTGAATCTACTTTTTAATAGTTGAATCTACATTTTAATAGTTGAATCTACTTTTTAATAGTTGAATCTACTTTTTAATAGTTGAATCTACTTTTTAATAGTTGAATCTACTTTTTAATAGTTGAATCTACTTATTAATAGTTAAATCGATTTTTTAATAGTTAAATCGATTTTTTAATAGTTAAATCGATTTTTTAATAATTAAATCGATTTTTAATAGTTAAATCGATTTTTTAATGGCTAAATCGATTTTTTAATAGTTAAATCGATTTTTAATAGTTAAATGGATTTTTTAATAGTTAAATGGATTTTTTAATAGTTAAATCGATTTTTAATAGTTAAATGGATTTTTTAATAGTTAAATCGATTTTTTAATAGTTAAATTGACTTTTTAAGAGTTAAATCGACTTTTTAATAGTTAAATCGATTTTTTAATAGTTAAATTGACTTTTTAAGAGTTAAATCGACTTTTGAATAGTTAAATCGATTTTTTAATAGTTAAATTGACTTTTTAAGAGTTAAATCGACTTTTTAATAGTTAAATCGATTTTTAATAGTTAAATGGATTTTTTAATAGTTAAATCGATTTTTTAATAGTTAAATTGACTTTTTAAGAGTTAAATCGACTTTTTAATAGTTAAATCGATTTTTTAATAGTTAAATTGACTTTTTAAGAGTTAAATCGACTTTTGAATAGTTAAATCGATTTTTTAATAGTTAAATTGACTTTTTAAGAGTTAAATCGACTTTTTAATAGTTAAATCGATTTTTTAATAGTTAAATTGACTTTTTAAGAGTTAAATCGACTTTTTAATAGTTAAATCGACTTTTGAACAATTAAATCTACTTTTAATATTCAAATCTAAGTTAAGTTATTTAAATCTACTTTTAATATTCAAATCTAAGTTAAGTTATTTAAATCTACTTTTAATATTCAAATCTAAGTTAAGTTATTTAAATCTACTTTTTAAAAGTCTAATCTAATTTTTATTAGGTATACTTTTCAATTGTCGAATTTACTTTTGAAAAGTCGAGCTAGTTTTTAATAGACTAACGCTTTAAGTACACTTGTACATTCATTTGATACAAACACAAAATTTATAACGCAACGCATTTATAAAAGCCTTCTTCACAGGTTCCAGCAAACCCTCTCACTGATTTCCATAGAAGTTATCACTACTGTTTCATCAACAACCTGTACAAGCTCCCCTGGCTACAATTCCACATGTCTCCACTCATCCCTCAGATATGGCATCTAGAACACACACCAACTTCCCCATCACGATCTCTGGTGTATTTTAGTTTTACTTTACCCTTAGCACCAACGAGGGTAAACACTCCCTCAGGAACAGACTTCAAAAGTGTTCGCGTGTAATTGAGAATGTCTCTAAAGTTTACGTAAGCGCAGATGCGTGTCGTCACAGCGTTCAGGTGGTTGTTAAGTATTCGTAGTCCCCATTATAAATTAGTGGAATGAATAGTAGGTAAATATCTGGATGATACAACGTGTCGCTAATCCTCGATTTCCATCCCCTTCAAAGCATTTCCTCATCTCTACGTCCACTCGAAGTTTGTTCCGTTATCGCTCATCGGCGCCTTTCGATCGCCCATATCAACTGATGAAGCATTATGTCATCATGGGGTTGCGAGTATCTCCAAATGTACTTCCGTTATTCTCAGTAGGAATTTCTGTCCTGAGGCATCGTCTAATTGACACCCTGCAAGGTTCCAAAATAATCGACCAACGCTGTTCCGGAGAAACAAGCGTACCACTGATTTTAAGTCAACTCGCAGACTCAGCGTGTTAGTACGGAGCAAGAGAATAGGGAATTTGCCGGAGAGGAGTTGCATCGTGAGAGAAATCATTTTCATCATCGTGAGAGCACAACGGTTCAAAACATCAGTAGCTGGTTTCCAGCGTTGCGTATCAGTAAACTACGTCAAAATCAATTGCTAATCAGTGTCAAAATTGTAGTGTTAGTTTGTTAAATAATGTAATAAGCTTGAATCGGGTAGATTTTATTTGGGCAAAATCACATGGGTTCGTTAGGCTTGGCTCAGGTTATCATGTAGGATTTGCAACTTTAACATCTGGCAACGGCGTCATTCCAGGTGGTTTCTGCTTAGCGGATTGTTTCGGGAAACCTCTTTCTGGCATTGTTACTAAATTCCAAAGTATGGCATCCACGTCTTTGTGATAGTTGGCTGTATGTAGATGACGAGAATATGCAGATGCAGATAAAATAGTGTGATATTATGTCGCAAATGTACTTAATTAAGTACATTTATGTGACGAATTAACCGACCGACTGTATATTTAAACAAATAATCTTCGCGATATTCAATTTAGATTTGACAACTTGATGATTTCTTCGCTGAATATCACCCAGCTTCTCATTGTATTTAGTCTTCTCAAATCAAGTCTTCCAAAGCATTTTACCGAATGGACTATTTTTCAATCTACATGCATATCTTGCGCATAAACCAGCAGTTACAAAATGAAATGTCAGGAACCCCCAGACAATATGCAGTATGCTCTTTAGACTTTCAGTTCCTTATAGGAAACGTATCAAATCAGCTTCAAATGGCCACTAACATTCAAGCTCTTGAAAAAACGAAGGTCTTTGAAGCTAGCCTGGACTCAGGCATGCTGCTTCCGTTTCTTCGTGCAGCATCATCCGATTCAGACTTTTTGGTTAGACTCGGAATTTTCCTAAATCTTTGCGCAACGTAAAATCTGAATCTTCATGGATGTTCATGGATTCTTGCACCACCTTGACGTACAATCCTTGCTGGCACATTCATATTTTGCAGATATTTGGTATCCTCTTCCTCCATCCAATGTTCATAAATTGAAGTTTACTCTGTTTAACTTCGTCTGGAACTTTGTACTTCACATCGTTCGTCCAAAAATTTTTTGCGTGCTACAACTTTACAAACGTCTTCTGTATTGCACAAACAACCACGAATCGCAAATCCCAATTTAATATTCTGAGGCCGGGTCCATACTCTTCATGATGATTTACTGATGGCAGCAACGGCGTCTGAAAAATCCATTTGACGCTCCAACGCTTTACGTGGAGCGGAGACAAAACCATGACGTCAATTGATACATTCTGAGGTATTGTTTATGTGGAACAAGATGCTGATGTTCACTTCTCGTCTTCTAAAAGAGGATGAGAGGAACCAATCTGGACCCTGACGCAGAACATCGTTCCAAGGTACCATGTGCTGTCACTTTCCATAGCCAGTAAAGTTATCGCCAAGTTACCTGAGAAGACTAGTCTTTCAATGTATTCATATCTTCTTTCAGTTCCAGTTCGTCATCTTTGTCTATTTTTTTCAAGATTGCTCAGTCTTGTAAAGTTAATTGATAACTATAAGGCGGTATAACATTTTCCGTTTTCCACTGCATTGGTGCTTCTCAACAGTCTCCGTGTACAGATCTCCATCTGCAGTTTGGCTGGGTGAGTGTTATTTTCATACACTGGACGACTCCAGACGGAACTTTTGCATTATAAAATCGTATAGTTTCCTATCTCTACATCCTTCGGTCACCCAGCTGATCGTGCTTGAGCGGTTGGTCTCCCATTAAGAAGTGTTTGATTAAAAATTCAGATTTTAGATTCAGACTCATTAAACAACTAATATAGTTTTTAAGAAAATGAAATTACAAAATTCAAACATAAAATGTAAGATTGAATGTGTGTAAACAGCATGCGGTCTTGGGTAAGATGTGGATAACATCTTACAAAAACAAACATTGGAAAGCTAAACTGAAAAGTTCTCTGATTATGAATATTATGGTTGTCGTTGGAGTGCATATTTTGTAACATTCTTAGTTTAGTGACGGGTAATCAACTACCATGCCGAGTCGCTGGAGAACGAAGTTCACGAGCCAACTAGTTAACTGAACAATCTTAATGGCTCAATGACCAACAACAATTTCACTAAGCTCAAATTCTAAGAACTAATAATTTTCAAAACAATTTTAAAAAAAATAAAACAGCAATGTTTGTAAGGTGGTTAATTCTGAATGCTAACAAATGTGCTGCAAATTCGAAATATTGGTCAATTACGTCAATATCAAGTATGTACTGTAGAACATAAACTCCTGCAGCTTGCAATTTAGGGTCTCAACCAGAGGTTTAAAGTCATATTTTAACAACCTGATTACTGGTTCGCAATCCTGGTAAATGGCTGTGCTGTGCTGCGCAGAATGTTGCCTACAACTACTTCTTCTATAAGGCCCAGAATCAGGGAGACCCTTCATATTCGCAATTCTCGTCAAAAACTGACCTCATGTGCCGCATAGTGTAGGTCTAATATAAAAAACTAGAAATCGATGTAATCCCTAACCTAGAGTGGACCTATTATTAACCTAAAATTATTAAAGGCACTGCATTATTATTACGGTACTGTATTTAAGGCCCATTGCTCAGGGTCCTGCAGTATATTTATGCTGAGTTTGAATGTAGTCGCTGTAGCCATATTGCTGAGAAAAACGCAAACTCACAGACGGACGGCCGGAGTACAAAACTATCAAGTTAAAACCTATCCTGGTTTAAACTGGCCTAAAATCATGTGTCGCGCAGCATATAACCTGTAAAACTGCTTGTATCTGGCAGTTAAGGTCCAGAATCAGGTCCTTAAAACCGAATTTGAACAAATCGACTGTAAATTTATAATCCTGGTCATAAACTGACCTAAAGTCACGTGTCGCATGCTATAGGTTCTATTATAAAAAGTTTTGAAATCGCTGTTACGTCTGACCTAGAGTTGACCTATTGACCTGAAAATTAATGGGGTTGTGTCGTAGGTTCTGTAGTGTCTGTATACCAAGTTTGGCTGTAATCGATGCAGCCATTACTGAGAAAAACACATACTCACGGACGGACGGCCGGAATAGAAAACTATGAAGTATCTGAGCGATACTTAATTAAACTTAAAAAATGAGAACAGATTAAAGCAGCGAAAATGATTAATTTTGAGACAGACTGACAGACAAACAGCTTAAAAAATAAATTGCTGCTGTTATACCCGGTTTCCAGCCTGTTCTGACCTTTCCCGTTGCCAAAACAGCATGTCAGTGGCCAGAAGCTAACGTACTAACGACCCATGGTTTCCAATAAGCTTTCATGGAAATCGTGGCCGAAATAATATAGGCTAAGGTCTATTCTCCTTTGGAGGAATTGGCGAACATGCTGAATATCAAAATGGAGAAGAATTGGATTGCTTGCTTAGACAGTTTTATGGAAGAAGACTGGAAGATTGCGCTGGAAGTTTTGAAGCAATTAAAAAAGAAGATATCGGAACCGAGACTTTTGATAGCATTTTTGGCTTTAGTGCCCGTGCGCCGTGCGTAGTAATTATGCATTGCTAGATTGTGCAGCAAAACTATTTCCGCAATTTGTGATGAGAACATTATAGAAGACATGCATTTATAGTACTTGTTTTTCCCTATTTATGCTATTACTCTTGTCAAGAGTCTCTTGAAAATGATCATGAGTTTTGGGTAACGTATTATAGCTTCTATTGCCAAAAAAATTCATTATGAAAAACTGAAAGTATATACATTTTATTGATATTGGTTATATTACAATGGATTTATCGTAAATTAATTTATATTGCATTTAGTGCAGTAGAAGGATAAATTAAATATTTGGTTTTAAAAAAAGAAAGAATCTTTACAAAAAAATAAGCATTTTTACAAGTTTTTGAAAAACTTGAAGCGTTTGAAAAATATTAAAATATGTGTTTTGTGAAGTGTTTTCCTCCAATTTTCGATGCATAAAAAAGCTGTAGGGTTGAGTATGATGACATGGTAAACGTGTGGAGTGAATGAAAGCAAAGAGCTAAGCCCCTCCTTGGGCACAAGTTTATTGGAGGAAAAGCGGAGTGTGGAGTGATATGCTGGAAATGGAAAATCGGTGTGTAGAAAAATGTCCAGGATTTTTACATAGCTTTGAATGCAAAAGGCTTTTAGGCAGAAGATTGTATGCATTTTTTTGTATGTAGATTTTGTAGAAGGTGGTTTGGTTGGAATTGGAATATTATGGAATATGTCACGGAGGTGATGATATTCCTCCAAAGTGAGATGAAAAACAAGGAGGCAATTTGTATTCCAGTTTGGTTGGGTTTGCAGGGCATTTGGCTTTTGGCTTTAGAAGGTTTGAGAAGAATTTTTTGTGGTTGTGATTTTTTTGGAGGTGACTTGGAGGTGATTTTAAGTATGAACGGTATAGGATTAGGTAACAAGTCGTTTCTAATCAAGGATTTGATTGAAAAGGGGACAGCGGGAGGGGTTAAGGCTATGGAGGGATTAGGAGGGGAATTTGAGACGGAGGAGGAGGAGGATGGAGGTGGGTAAAATTAAATTGGGAGGTGATTTGTGAGGTGACTTGTGATTTTAAAGTGGTTTTTAAATATATTTTGTGTGGTAGATGGAGGAGTTCACGACTACTCTTTGCATTTTGGTGGAAGGACAAGTGAATCCCGGTGTTTTGCTTCTGATCCACATCCACCTCAGCAGCGACAATTGTCTGGAAGAAAGCGGGAGAGGGGAGGTGGAGGGGACAGCGATGACGAGGATGGTGGACATTTAAAGAAAACTAGGAGACGACGAACAGGTAAATATTTTGAAGTGATTTTTAAAAAGAAAATGACTTGTTTCACAATGCCCCGTTTTTATTTTCTTTGAACTTTGAAGCTTTCACCCATTCCCAACTCGCGTTTTTGGAACGACGCTTCCGCATCCAAAAGTATTTAAGCGTTGCGGACCGCTCCGAAGTGGCAGAGATGTTAAATCTAAGCGAAACTCAGGTAAAAACCTGGTACCAAAACAGAAGGACAAAGTGGAAGCGTCAAAACCAGAATCAAATGTTGCTCCAGGAAAGTAAACCCAGTAGCTCGGCTGACGATCAAACTTTATCTTTGGGTCATCAAATGGTTGGTAGCGAGTGTCCAGGGGATAATTGTAGTGTGGGGGGAGGTGGTGGAGGTGGAGGCAGTCCTTGTATTAGTCCAGGACCTAATATTGCAAGCAGCACTAGTTGCTCTGGGGGTACTCTGCATTTTAATCCGCATCATCTTCATCATTTTTCACCGCCGGGTTTACACCATCATCCGCATCATCCCCTGGGGGTTGTGAGCTCCTCAAATCCTTTTATGGACGCGCAGAATTATTTTGCCAGTGTGTTTAAAACGGTGCAGAGTAATCCAACATTGGCTTGTTTGCTAATGCATAGTTTGCCACCGGAGTTGATTACTGGGTTTGGGGGAGGGGGTTCACCTCAAGGAGCAGTGGGGACGGGGTTTGCGGGGACTACAACGCCACCTCCAAGAGCAAGTAGTGGGAGTAATGAACAGTTTAGTGAATAGTTGAAATAAATTTAAGATTTTGTAAAGTAGGTAGTTGGAATGGGAAGGAAGGAAAAGGGAAAATGATACGCTGATGAATGGGGCGACTGGAGACATGTTGGATTTTAAGCAAAAAAATTAATTAGAAGCTGTTTTAACTTTGTGCAAGCTACTATTTACATGTCAATTAGTTAATTAGTGTGAACTTTAACAAAAAATAATAAAAAATTAAGTTTTTTTCCATAAAATCTTCCAAAATCTGTATCTATATGTTTTTCCCTGTAATCATTACGCATAACCGCACAAGTACAAAAGTCAAAAAAATATGTTGTTTTTGATAGAAAAGTCTACCATATTATTTGATTTTGATTACTTTTCATCGAAAAGTTGAAAAACATACAATATTTCATCTTTTTTTACACAAAAGTCCAATTTAACACCAAGCTAAGCATAAACTCAAAAAATTATGATATAAAACGAATGTAAAAAGATTGAAAACTGTGTACCTATTCTATTTGCGTAGGTTGTGCTTTCACTAATAATCTGTTAGCTGTTTTTCTACATAAAAAACTGTTACATAAACAGACACAAACTTGGTACTAATGAGCACTGTGTGCTGATGATGGTGAAAGCACACACAAATTATTATTTTTAAGCAAAAAAAGGGCATTCACTTGATAAAGTTATCACTTTACATATTATTTATCGCCAATCCAAACATAAAAAGACTCCTGTACAAAAAAATATGTTAAAAGTTTGAATGAACAGCCCCCAATCCCATCTCCATTATCCTATAAACTGGAACAATTTTCTAAAAATGATGCTGACTGTTATATAAAAGCTGTGGATAAGTGCTTGTTGTTTTCACTCAACTGAACTTGCAAATTATATACAATTTTACATAACTCATCTTTCAAACAAACGCTTTCTGTCTATTACGCAGAAAATATTCGGTGAAAACAAAATATTTCTCTTTTTCATACAAGTTATAATAATAGTGTATAAAAATACATAAATATATATTTTTTGGAAACCTCTTTCTTCTTCAAGAGACCATCTCTAGATGATAGACTATGGAATGGAACAAGAAGAGAGTGTGTGTCATTCAAGTTTAATTTGGCGTATGGAAATCAGCCCTTTTTCCATTCCATTCCAGAATCCAGAGCCAAATATTATCCAAATCTGTTTTGCCTTTGGCCTTCTATTCTCCTATTCTGGCTTACTTGAGTGGAACATTATGATTGCTTGTTTGTACTGCTGTCGACACAAAAACATATCTGACTTTTTCTCTGTATCATTTTTTATATTTTGTTTAGAAGTGTATCTAAAGAACAAGCAGTTTTATTTTAACAAGTTGGAACACAATCCATGAAAAAAATAATAACAAGTTGGAAGAAGTAGATCACAAGTTGCATCACAGCAGTCATTATAACCCCATTAAAGCCCAGACACACGTTTCCACTTTTGGCTGGAGAAGCTTTTTTTACAATCCAAAAATCCGTCGCATTTTATTTATTCAGAAGCATTCAGAGAAAAATGATGAGAGCTTTTGGTATAATTTTTATTTCTCGGGGCAGCACTAATGACTCTGTATTCAACTTTGTGTGAGGATGATGATTTATTCCAAATCACTGACTTCTGAGTTCTGACTCTATTTATATTGCTTTGGGATAGAATATAATATGTAAAAGAGTTAGTGATTTTATATTTTATGGCTTGTGTATGTTTTTTATAGGAAAATATTTTATTTGCATGCTTGATGAGCTTAATGATTCGGGATTAGAAAGAAGAGAGAAGGATACTGCCTTTGGAGATTTATTATGGAAATGGGGGAAAGATTAAAAAGTTAAAGGTTGATTAGAGGACGAGATAAAAGTTTTAGTCTCAAGTTACCCTCCATGGTGTCTTGTGTGATTTTATGCACTAAATTATTGATAAATGACCCAAGTTAAAGTTTGTTAATGATCGCCCCGGGGTCTGTTTCACCGAAATTTTTCATTACTTTATTATCATTTTCGTATAAAATTTTGTATTTAGAATGCATGCTAATGATAATGATGCAATGAGCCGCGCTGCGCTGGTGAACCAGACCCCAGTACGTGTTCAGCAATTAAATTTTAATTATTAAAATGAAACATTTTCATTGACTAATATGACATGTCACACGACACGACCCATTTTCATACGTGTACGCACACGTTAGTCCATTTTCCATGTATTTCTGGGGACTGGAGATCAGATTGTTACACCTGTCATTAGCAAGATCAACGGGGAAGACCACGTCAAACTCTTTTTTTCTGGATTTTATAAACTAATTATGGCTGTACGCTATGATAAGCTCGGGTTTAATTACCTTTTGAGTGGGCTTATTATCTAAAAGTGTGAACTCATATTCATATTGAGCCGTACTATACTTTGTATTTAGTTTGAAAGTAATTTGCGTAAAGTTGCTTGTAATTTTTTAGTAGTGAGTAAAAACGTCTATTAATTTTCTTAAGAACTGGCTAGCAGTTCTTGTAATATTAGCAAAATATTTTTCTGAATGAAGTTATTTGCGTCATTGTTTCGTTTCGTTTATATCTAACGTTTTTTAAAATTGAAGTAGTATTTTAAGTGTATATAAGGCTGTGTGGTAATAGTTAACCAAATCAGTTTACTCTCAACTTTTTTAACAAAACATTTTAAAAAGTTTGTAAAAAATTATTTAATCAAAATGATTGCTAGTACGAAAATTTCATTGGTAGTGCTTTCATTGTTCTGCGTTTTGATAACCACACAAGCCCATTATAATTCTTATGGAGGTGCCTCAAGGGTAATGAGCTATCACCCAGTTTCTAGCAATTCATACAATTCAGCAGGAAGCTACCCTTCACAAGGCAGTTATGGAGGTGGGGGTCAAAGCTACAATAATAATCGGTGGTCATCCAGTTATTCTCAACCTCAACAAGCCATGAATTCTGTTGGCGGAGATGGAATTGGAGCTTCTGGTAAAATAATTTAAAGATAAATGGAAAATCAAGATACACTCATTGAAACGTCATTAGTATTAGCAAATTCATTTTAATTTGAAATCAGTGGCTAGCCTAAATGGCGACACGGGCAACACCGGAGGCATTCATCAGACCGGGCTTCGTATTGGAGGCATTCAGAACTTTGGGGGACGTTACAATAACCGTAAGCTATATCAAAATCATATAAAAATTTCTCAAAAAATAAACCAAACTGGTATAATCACTTATCTACTTATTTTACAGTGATAGCAAAGTTAACAGGCGACTCTAAAAATACCGGAGGTTATCACAGTAGCCAAGTGGAAATTGGCGGAATTCTAACCACCAAATAGTCTAGCTCAATCCATTTAAACTTATACCTATTTTATATTCATTACTCATCCTAATAAAATATTTTACAAAAATAAGCCAAGTGACAAATATATTTTTTGGGAAGTCCACATTTTTTCAAGCCATTACTCATTTACTCATGTCTCATATCAAAACAGCTTAACTTAAAAATAGCTACTTATCCATATTCCACTTTCTTATCATCTACTTAAACACCCGATAACCGATAAGAATCCAGCAAAAAAAATGTTATCCTTTCACAATGACTTTCATACACAAAAAAACAGTCTTGTGATTTTCTCTTCTCTGTCCTTCATATTTACTCACTCGATATATTTTTCTTCTGGAATTATTCCTCTGTGCAATTTAGCTCAAATTACCATTTCACAGCCTACACATTCATTACATACCACAGTGACAACCCATAATATACCATAGCGTACAACAACGAAAGGGTTGAACCCCAGCCCATCATATATCCACCGAACAAAGCAGTCCTTTGATTTCTTTTATTCACATTTTCCCTTAAAATTTTCTTCTGATGATTACAAGCTATATCTATAAAACCTTAAAGCATCAACAAACAAGCATAATGCACACAACAGTAAAAATTTTGGACAAAGACAACCCTTTCAGAAAATATATATCCTAAAGAAAAAAAACGTGTAGTTTTAGAAAATATATATCAACAGGCAGAAGTTCTACACTTAACAATTAGTTTATTGTTCATGGGTGTAACGGCATATAGCACAACAAAAGCCTTTTATTCAAATTTTTTCCTTGTTCAGCAGTTTGCCAGCCTGTTGCTCATTCTTTTGTTCTTTAGAAGAAAATATTATACAAGCTAATCTTTAACAGAGTTAACTGGGTTATCTATAAAATATTTTTAAGATTGTGTCATTTTCATATTTTGTGCATCCAGAAAAGCTTAAAAGATGAATCATCTTTAAAACGCGTCATGCACATTTTTTCAGACTGCTTGTAAAAATATAAAAAAGAAGCCACCGAGAAATAATATATCAGTGCACTTTACATTTCTATTCTTCTATTCAGGTAGCCAGTCCATTTTGTTATTTAATGCACACACGTAATATGGTAGTTTGCTGTAACAAAACGTGTGTACTGCTCTGTTTAATAGCTCATCTTTTTGTGCTTTGCTTTTCTTCTCTTTCTTTAGAGTAACATGCCATCAAGCCAAGTTTTTTATGTAAGGTTTAAGATGATGTAACAAAACACAGCAAGCTCATCTACAAAAGTACATCTTTTTACATGTTAAAAAGTAGAGAATGCAGAGAAGAAAATAAATGCTGAAAAATAAAACAAAGATAAGTTTGGGGAATAAGGAGTCATCCACACAAACAACTTGTTACATTGTAGAATCTACCAATTAGCAATTTACTATTATTAGCTTGGATCTTATAATTTGGTTTAAAATTTAGAATTATTTAAAAAATTCAATTGTTTGGTGTGAAGGTACCCTTAAACACTTGAATAGCTTAAATAGCCCATACCAACACCAAGTATCTATTTAAGCAACTTATGTTTTCAAAGTGCATTAAGTCTAGTTAACCCAATATATATTGTTCTTGTACACACTGGACTAAAGCTATTAAATCTTCTGCTGCTGTTTTACGTTGTTCTGCATGGCACGCAATACTCTTTAAAAGGTTTTGAGTACCGAGTACCCCAAAATAATGCATTAAAGCCTGTCTTTCTATTTTATTGAAGCTTTCGGTGCGGTCGAACGTAAGAATAACGTGACAGGGAAAATGCCAAGCACAGAGTTGAATAGGGGGTTGGATTTTTTTTGAACAAAGTGAACAAAGTTAGTGGACCTTTTTTCTTCTTCTGATATTCTGTCCTGCAGTTTTAAACTGGGATATGTAAGCATATATGTAATTTTTCTAAAGGGGAAAAATTACTAAACGGACCAGTTTTCTCAGAGAGGCTAGATGAATATGATGATGATGATTGCTTTACATGATGCACTGAAAAATGTACACGGGGTAGGTAAGCCCACAGTCGCACTCCAGCCTAGGAAGAATAAGGATCGTACGTACGTACGTGAGCGATCTGTGAAAAATTAAGTGCTGCTGGATATTTTTTATAGTACTGACTATATAATCGTTATAGGTTTTTAGACAGATCATATTGTCACATTGTCACCGGAAAAAAAGTGACATTTGGAAAATAGTGTGAATTTGTGTGATTTTTACCGGTGACATAAAAGAAAACAAAAATGCAGAGGATTTGCACCAAAAGATAACCTGTGGATTTACTTTGCACACAATTTTGGAATGGGTTATCAGCTTTGGAATGGCAGTGTTTGCACTTGGATAATGGAATACGTATTTAAGTGTGCTACACTGTGGAAATGACAGTGAGTCTTGGAGTGGCAGACAAATCAACAGGTTTAAGTTTTTGAAAAATTTAAAAAAAATATTTAAGTTTAAATTTTTGTGGAATTTTTTTATGAAATAAAATGTGAAAGCATTTGCTATATAGTTTTGTTGTGTTAAAACCTATATCAAAACTAGTTTCCATTTAAAAATTGGAAATTAGACAAAAAAATATGAAATAATGGAAGTGTGGTAATATTTTAAAGAAATTGTTTTGGAAAGTGTGCACAGTGGTTGGTTGGTCTTATTGACCAGACCAGAAGAAGAAGATAAAATGATAACCTCAGAAGAAATGGATTGTTGTGGAGGAGAAGGTGTTTCCAGTGATAATAATTATTATTCACGAAAGAAAATGGAGGAGGCAAATTGCACAACTGTGATTAAACTGGGGAGGGGGAAAGTTAGATGTGGTAGTGTGATGGTGTATTATATAGCGTTTTGTATAGTATTTTTCGGATCTTTGACAAATGTCACGGGTAAGTACAGAAAAAAATATTTTTTCTAAAAAATTTCTAAAAAAATAACTTAGTTTATTTAACCCGTTGCATTTTTGAATTCATGACGTTTTGGCCATATGCCGTAAATTGTAACATGTGCCATTTAAAAAACATTCATATTCATCCTATGACTGCTGACATATTATTTTCTGGAATTGTTCCGTTTCTTGTTTTTTTCATCATTGGTTCGTTGACTTTGACCGTTACCCGGTTATGTCCTGTATAAAAGCAGATGATAAAAGTGCCACTTGGATATTTCCCCTTCTGCCATTCTACTTTTTCCGGATAATAAAAAAGGGGAATATAATTTTGCGCGCATATAAGCACACACACAAACACACAAATTATACATTAGCATTTTTACACGTAGACATAGAGATGCCTATCTATCGACAAAATACATTGCATACCTATCTATTTCTAAATACCCGAGACCCTTTTCGGTATGGGTATATAAGGATCATTGCAAATGATAAAGGATAAACCTATCCGAAATTTCATTGCATGCTTGTCATTCACCAAAGTAAAACGGGATAATCGCTGTGTTGATTAAAACCGAATATGAAACATGGACGTAGTTCTGTAATAGGTATACATTTTTTGTTTCAAATTAGAACCACATTCATATTTTCATTGCGTACGGAGTACCCTTGCATCATTTTTCCAGGTTCAGTGGCAAAAGTACTTTACCAGACCGTAGGTTCGGTACAGGGTCGTGGGAAGATGTACATTTTCACAAGCTTTCATATACATTTTGGTAATCAAGCAGGGAAACTGATGGGCTTTTTTTGTCGGTCGGTTTTTGGTTTCCAGCAGAACAGCAGCCCTTACAACATTTTCATATAGTAAAAGCTGTGATATATCAGTATAAAAAATAGAGATGATGGTTGATGGTGGTAATACGTTCGTGCGTGTACAATATGGAACCAGAATCTCCCCTGCGTAGTTCAGAGTCTGCTTTTGATCGTGCGTGTTCCTCTAAAAGAGAAATCCAATCCACGCTTTTAGCTGAACAAGAAGTGGGTTCAAGGGAAGTAAAAATATTCCCCTATTGCTTGGTAGGATGCTGGCCCATTTGAAGATTTTAAAGAAAATGCCACAAGTGGCCAGTACTCTTTAAGCTAAAGTATTATTCAAGAAAAACTGGTATATCCAGAGAAATAGGTAGGTAGATTGTACAAGGCTGTGTATGTATACGACCAAGTGTTCAATGTTCAACAAACAAACTTTGAAGCTTAACAATCAGAAAAAGGCTGCATTGTTTAGAGAGCTTGAAAAGCAAGCTTTTATAGAGCACTGAGCTCAGGTTCTCTTTTTGGGTTTTTATTGTAAAAAGGCTCCCCTATTCTCTCTTTAGCTTCTGGCTATTCATAAGCATGAAAATGGTAGCCAAGGCCAAAAACCGTTGGAAAAAGCTTGGTGATTGTTGCTGCTGTAAAATGTAAATGTAGTGCATGCAGTTATAGTACAATAAGCAGTGTGTGTGGAGATGCAGCTGTCGCTTTTTCACACACGGAGAGCTATTATATTTTGTAAAAGGAAATGCTGGGCATATATAGATGGGTATATAAGGTTATAAGTTTATATGAATTCCTTTGCTTTTTTTGATAACGTGTAATAAACCGAGTTTTTGGTTGGATTATTGGACAAATATATAAAATGGAAGTTAAATAGCAACTGGTTATATGAGGAAATAGGTAGGTAATGTAAATGGATGTGGATTTTTTAAGGAATGGAAAAAAGTACGGTAAATACATATTTTATAATATGGATTGGGTAATAGATAGAGGGACTCCAGTAATGCGCAATGTTAAATGTTGAGAAAGGTTTTAAGTATTGCGTGATGTTTTTATATGAGTACGCATATAAATAGGTATTTTTGGATTTCTTTAGAATTATATGGTTTTTGGAAAAAAATTTAGTATAATGGCTTGTTATAATATAAAAAAATTGTAACTGAATCAGATCACAAACTCAGTGAAGCAGAATATTGCTCAAGTATTGGGTAAGAATAGATAGATATATGGGGAATAATGAACAATGGATAAAGATTATAAAGTTGGGTTTTTTTGGGTAAAAATAGAAGTTTCCTTTTTTCTGGAGAATTTTTATTTTATTTTTGAAGGTATTGTTTGGAATTTGATTGAATTTTTGAATTGGGGAAAAAAAGATAAGCGGCTGCATGTAGAGAACAGAAAGAAAGAAGAAGAGATGTTATAAATTGAAGCCACATTTTGAAAATAATTGGTAAGGATGTTTAGGTTAGATGCAATGTAAAGTATGAAAGAAAGGGAAGTGGGGAACTTTTTGATGACTGCACAATTTAAAAGGTTGGTAGAAGAAAGAAAATAGGAAGTTAAGCTTTTTAAAAGGAAGTTAAAATTGATTGAGTTTTACGCCGTTTTGAACCGTTTTTAAGACAAGAGTGAATTTGACTTTATGTAGATAAAATATCTATCATGACTTGTACTTATCAATTTTGGTTACAATCTAGAATTATTTAATATTCCAAAATATTTAATAATAATCATGCTCCAGGAAGTAAACAGTCCAAACACAAACTTTACTTTCCAATCTCTATTTCTATCCAGTTCAAAAACCCAGTCCGAACAAGAACTGCCAAAAACTAGGTTACTCAAACACCGCATAAATCTGAACAAAGAAAGGTCAATAAATTCTCTGCCTTTAATCTCAGTTCCAATACTCCACCAAAAACGTTTTTGCACTTTGATAAGCCTACTTTATATACCAATTGCAATAAACCATATTTATATGCACTTATTTGCTATCAAACAATATGTCAATACCAAACCACTAACCACTTGACTTCCCATAAAAAGCCAATCCAAATCTGCTACCTACCTAAAAATCTTAAACTACCAGGTCATCCCGTCAAATCTATTATTGTCCTTTTTTACACAAACTGTTTATACTTCTACCCATAAAACATTTTACAATTATTGCCACATAGGTATGTATAAAACATACTCCACTGCATCCACACAAACTTTAAGATAAGCTTGAAAACAAGCTACTTCATCTTGTTCAGATAACCAGATTTAGACAAAACTGGCATTTTACATACTGATTCCAATTCCAATTTCCACAAATCTTTTGATAACCTTTCTTTACAACTTAACAAGCAACCTGACCCAAAAAAGTTTTTATATCAAAACGTTAGTCTTGTTAATTCTCATTCCAAAAAAATTGTTCCAATGACCTCTTCTCTGTTATGTAATATTATTTACCCGGATCTGCAGTACAGCGTGACCACCTATTTTTTCCAGGTGACTCATCATTTCTTCTAATTTCTACCTTACTGCCCGCCGGTTATCATTACGCTTCGTTACCTTCGTGCTTATCATTCCTAACCCATCTTTCCGCTTTGGGCAGCATACCAGCTCATAACTTAACCAAGAAGATACCTTACGCCCTTTAAAACACATCTTGGAAATTTTTCTGCTCATTATCCACCTAACTATTAGATAACATGACGCATCACTTTCTCTTTAAAAAATTCTTCATCTTCAAAATTCTCATTCAAATAACCATAATGTCCAATAGTCCACATTTTTATTAACATTTTGCTTATGTTATTCCTGTTGAATAAATAATCTACGTAGTCATCATCATCATCTTTCATATCGTCACTCATCACGCTCGGCCCAATGATACCATATAATATTCATATAGGTACACTAGCTAACAGATCACTCAAATATCATGGACATTGGCATTGTGTATACAAAAAGCGCTGATAAAACCAGAATCAGAGCGTGGGATCCTGCTGATGAAATAGTTTACACTGAAAAATAACTATGCAAGAGAGGAAACACTGTGTCAGATTTATTTTTTCTGTCACGTTGTTGGCCCACACGATATAACATTTTACATGACAGCAGATGTACAGATTTTTTTCAATGAAAAATAACAAGTTTTAAGAAAAATATATATATCAAGGTATTTTTTATTACTTTTATGAGTGGACAAAGCACACGCCGGGTAATTAAATTGACCAGTGGTCAGTTGTCAGCGCTTGTTATGGCAAATGCCAACTTTTTAAATTGCATTTTGGCTGCATTTTCTAAAGCAAGTAAATTATTTTCAAGCTTGCGTAACAAAAGTTTAGGCGAGAAGAAGATTTATTGCTATGACGATGCATCTTAGAAAGATTAAAGTGACATGTGACCTAAGGTTATCATAAATTTTTATGGCAATAGAAACCCAATCCATATCTCGTGTTAAGCTTTCTTAAAATGTCTATTGGCTATTATTGGACTCTTTTATGTTATTGCCTTGCAACCTAAGCCAAAAAGGAGATAAAAGCAATAAAATAATTTCTCGGCTAATTTGTCACTTTTTCTTATTGCTACTTAAATGTTTAGCATATAATGTTTTGCTGCTGCTACACTTTATTTCTATTCAAGCAAAATAGGCAATAAACTAATTTGCTGGTTAGTTTTAAGTAGTCCTTTGGGTATATACAAAGTCAAGCTTCCATTTTTGGATCATTTTGTGCCATAAAGCTTTTGTCACGACAACACCAGCATTTAAGTCTAAATTGAGTTGTAAGCTTAAAAGTCAAAGTCAAACTACTTGTTGCATTGCGCACACACTTTTCATGTCATCTTCAAACAAGCAATTTGCCTTGTAAATAAAATTTAGTATAATAGCTTGACAAATTTTATTGCTAAAGATATAGACTTTAGGGTAATTTGACAACTTTTATGGCTTGTGTAAGAACTTGAAAATGTCACCTTTTAAATTACAAAAAAATGAGACAGTTTTATTAGCAGTTTAGAACTATATCAAAGAAGATTATGGAATGGCAAAACATCAATTTATTTTTGTGTAAACACTTATTTAAATGGTAAAATCCATAACAGATATAAAAATTGATGCACTTTCAAATAATTAAAGCCCAGCATTCAAAAATATCTTTTACCCTTTTTTAATTTCTTGATCCGGCTATTATCCCATTCATTACCCATTTAAAAAGTCATCACCATTCATAATTACCCTAATGAAACTTTTATCCCGAGAAAATCCCTTGTTTCCTCTGTCTTTTTATTTTCTCACACTTTTCATCTCTCTTTTCTGATGGCATGACATGGCACGGTGGAAACCCGGCTGAGACTGTTTCCACTTGGTGTTTCCGGTTCTTGTTCACTTTTCAACGTTTTTAAAGGGTACGCACTCTCATAATAATACCAGAAAGAAGAAGGGTGGAAAATGACTTTTTTTATGTGTCAGCAAAGCACTAGCTCTACAAATTTTTCGTGGGAGTGGAAAGCTTTGTATGTGGGCTGTATGAATGTGTGAGAAACAAGGATATATGGCCCATTGCACACCGTAAAAAGTCACGAAGTTACAAGGGCTTTTTTATCTGTTAGAGGATTTTATGTAAAAATAGTAGCATGCAAAGCATATAATATTACCACGGAAAAAAATTAGACTAATTATCTGTTATGATAATACGTAACAATTCCAGACTTTAATTTTAGGGTTGATAAAGATGAAACCATTAATTAAATTGCAACGGGGTTATAAAAAACTTTAAATGGACTTGATTGTAAAATTTATGTAATCATTTTTTGTCTATTTTCAGGTTTGTCGTGCTCTCCAAACCCGTGTCAAAACGGAGCGCGCTGTGTTCAAGGAAGTAGAGTTGGAGAAGCGTATTGCGAGTAAGTTCATCTTTCTAATTTACAAAATCTCACAAATTTTCTTTAAAATTTTCTTCTAAAAATACAAAATGCATAGTCATTTGGATTCCCATTTTCACACATTTTTCTTAATCTTAGCATTTCCTTCTTACAAAATACCGAAAAATGCATTGTTAAAAAATATACCGAAACCTTACAAGTTAAACTTGTTGCATAACCTGCGTGATCGGAAGTGACTTTAAAAAAGTTATCATAAGTCACTTAATAGCCCTTTTTTACCCAAACCTAATCCCTCTCCAGTTAATATTTCCGCCGCTTAATTTTCAAGAAGCCTTATATGCATTTCAGTTTTTTAAACCTTATAACAACAAGTTGTATTGTACAAGTTACAAGTGTAAGTAAAGTGCAAAGTAGAAACCTAAACAGCAGCAGAGATTTATTTCATATAAGCATACATTTTTCTCTTAAAGGCTCATCTTATCCCCAAAAGGAAATCCATTAGCACGAACTCACACACTCACAACAATGTTTTATATACCTGCTTGTCTGCATTTTTCCATGTTCTTCCTCTAGAAAAAAACACAATGCAAGGTTGCATGACTCTAATATTTTTTAATCACAGCCAATCAATAACTCATCATCTTTCCTTTTGCATTCATATACATATACCCACAAAAAAATCTGATCTGATCATCTTGCCTAAGAGATTCCATGTAACAACAACAAACCAACATGGCGGGGTTGATACATTGCCACCCTCCTTTTTCTTTCTTCAGAAATGAAAATACCACCTCATCTCAACAGATCTTAGAGATCTATGCATCCCCAAAGATGCCAACTAAACAATCAGAACTAAAAAGTGTATGCTTGGTATACAAAGTACAGCCAAGTGAAGCATGCAAGAAAAGCCAGTGAAGCCGAAAAATGTTGACTTGCAACAAAAAAACGCACCAGGAATAAGAAAGAAACGTCAACAAGAAGAAAATGGTCGAGTCTTGAAGACGCTCTTACCATTTTTTACATAGCAAGTTGAATAAGGGGCCGTTCACATTTAATACCTTACATACTCCCAACCTTTTTAAAAAAATTATAAAATTAATTTTAAAAATTTGAAGTAACATTTAAAATGAACGTTACCTTAAAAACCAACCAGTTTTTCTCTTTGTAAAAGCAGCACCTTAAAACCCAATCCACACATCTGCATACCATTTTTCCGTTCCATAAAAATGCATAGTAGGCTTGTTGCAACGCATCTTTTTTGTAAAGTGGTTTCGTGGTGTTCATTTCTCGTCAGACCAGAGAGAAGAAGACCAAAGACCAAGTATTTTTCTTGGTGGTGGTGGTAGTGGTTCTTATAAAACTTGATATAAACATATATGCAAGAGAGTTCATTATATCAAAAAATATTTTATATACACACGAACTCAAATAGAGAAAAGATGTTCTCTTTGGTAACTAGCTAGTTATTATATATATTGTTCATGCATGCCCCTCTCACTCACATCACAGCCTGTAAAAGCAAGAGAGAGACGTTTTCTGTCGACGACTAGAAATCATGATGATTAGAGAGAGAGAGAGAGGACGTATCCACAACATTGCATTTACACATGCTTAGTTACATGTCGGCAAAAGCCGTTCCCACGGTTTTGAGCCTCTCTTCTGATCTGAAAAGCAAAACCCATCGCTGTAGTCATATCTCTTGTGGCATTGGCTTCGTAGTATTAAATAAGTTGTGTGGCACAAGGGAAACAACTGTTGTTCACAGAGTAACTTGAAAAAATGATGATGTTGATCATGTTGTTGAGGAGGATGTTGTTTTGTTGGCCAGCTTTATAATATGTTATGTATGTGTAACCCTAACGCTACTAACTACTTATTTGAGAGAAAGGAAAAAAGGGAGATAGATAAACACTTACATAAAAGAATGTGAACAGGGGAAATGTATATATATTTTAATGCTTTGCAGTGGATTGTACACGGTCAGGTTAGAAAATGCATGATGGCCCAAAGCAACGTTTTTATTTCGGGGGTGAAATGAGACCGTATATAAAAGCTTATAGGTTAGGTTAGGTGTTTGCGTGTTTAAAACATTGAAAGGATGTATTCTTTTTAGCTGGAAAAAATTAAGAAGATGGGTAGATATACAATATGCATGCATATAAATGTATTTCAAGTGAGAAATGTAACCTGTAGGCAAATAATAATTCCAGAAGAAAATAATAAGAGAGAATAGACTCTGTTTCTTCTGCGTGTGGTGTAATGAACCGAGAAGGAAGCCAGAGGCTATTTAGCTTTATGTGTTCCGTGTGAGTATAATTCCGTTTTGTCTTTTGGGCATGTTGCTGCTGCTGCTGCACTACGGAATGAATATATTTTGATGGCATGGTGGTGATCCCAATACATAAAATTTTAGAATAATGAAATGGCATTCCTTTAGAATAGATGAAACACTATATGTTTACAAGGTATTTTGGTGCTCAGTGATAATGGCAAAACATTTTTGATTGGTAATCAAGCTACAATACAAAGTGTGTAATTAAGGTGGCTTCTGGCTATATAACCATGTAAATGGTTAATGAAACAAAGGGAAATTTTTCTTTATAGTTTCTAGTTTGGAGAAATGAATGGGTTTGAAAAATTCGTCTGATATCTTGTTTAAAATCGGCTAATGAGCTATGTTGCTTATCTGTATAGTTGATAAGATTTTAAGATAACAAAATAGAATAGTAAGTTTTGAAACATACCAGAAGTTCAAAATACTGAAATTTTGCAAAAACGTCTGCTTTTTTCTTTCCAAAATATTTAAACTGCTTAGAAATTACTTAGTAAACTAGCCACATTTTAAAAAGTAAAAGCCCTATTTACTACCTATTTGCTACTAATACCTATATAATTTCTGGTAAAATAGCACACTGATTCACACAATAAGTGCAGTAATTTTTTTCATGATTCATGCCACACGCGGATGTTGCCAAAATACTTAAAGATGGCTTAGGTATATTTTTCTGGAAAATGTAAAAAAAAATATCTATTTGATGTCACGCAACCGCTTTGGGGATTTTTTTATTCTTTAAAGTAAAATTGGTGCTACATGGCTATAACACAGTTTATTACAATCAAACTCCAATATAATGAGTTTTCGGCATACATGAATGAAAACACAAGCTTGTCAAAAATAATTCCCCATCACGCAAAAAATATATTTCACAAAGTCCTCCGGCCAGCAAAATAATTGCACAAAATGTTTCTTCTGATCTGATATTTTTTACAAGCTTACTAAAAAGAAAAAAAGAAAACAAGTTTTGCATTTGATACAATTCCCAGCCATTTTTCTTTCTGGGTACAAGCTTTGTGTGGGAAGTTGACAATACCTAAAACATTTCTTTTTTACAACAATAAAACTAATCCCTAATTTATTTAAACACGAGTAAATATTTATAACCCGCTGTCCTTATTAATTCCTAGCCTTAACAGGTGAAAACACCAAAAGACCAAACCCTTTTAGCCTTTTTTATATTTTAGTGTGGTCTCTTCTTGTCAAATACATTGTTATTGTATCCACCCAAAATCACACAACTAACTAGGTATCAATTTCTGCTTATCTAGCTACCTAAAACATTCCTTTCTGCAAATTATCGCCTTTCCCTTTTTTCTTCCCCGGAGACAAATCATGTCATTAGATTAACATTTGACTACCAACAGTGTAGTTTAAATTATTGATAGATTTTTTATATACAGTTGGGCTATTTGATTAACTTTTCCCAGGAAGGAATAAAAACCAGCCGGTAGGTATTTCGTGCAAACCTTTTGCCCTGTTCTGATCATGACGGCGGCATTCATTCGCACTCCCAAAACTTCCAACCCATTTTACATCATGCAAAACAAAATTGTATCAAAGTTTGATTTTCTAAGAAAACTATAAGATTGCAGCTAAGCAACCCATTCATTAAGTGTTTCTAATAGCTACCAATTTCTCGGCTTTTTTCAATGTAAATGCAAATCCGGCCGTCATCAAGCCCAAACTCTAGCAACATTGTTGATCAATTTGCTACTAGTTTAAATTAAAACATCCCAAACTGGAATACTAGATTATAGTACAATTTTTATATACATTTGGCAAACGTAAAGTAAAGTAGGGTGAGAAAATATTATTTTTCTTAAGAAAAATATTTCGTCCCACATATGACTTTAGTCATTTCTCAAAATTGAAAGCCTACAGTTAATTATACGCTTTTGTTTAAGCTCGTTCTTTTTTTCACTGGTCAAATTCACAACATCCTTTCTTTCAACGTGCCATTTCCATCTGCCTACTAAATTGTTGCTCCTTAGCTATTTACGTATGCAAAAGGTGAAGTGGCTTAATATTTATTTTGATGATGTGTGTATTGTTGCTCAAGCAAGATTATAATGGCAAGATAATACTCACTGTCTGTGATAACGCCGATAAAGCAGCAAATATATTTCTTCTGGTTGGTTGTAACAATCAAACAGATTGATAGCTTGGCAAGCTAAAAACTCAAGTGCAAAGCAAACAGAATCTAAAGCCAAGCCTTTTTACTTATATCTTTACAAAATATCTAGCCACATTCCAAAGCATATACATATTGCATATACAGCAAAATATTTTAATTTGACATTTTGACTAAAAATACAATTTTCTAAAAAAATCCGAAATTTTTAATAAGATTTTTATCAATAAAACTTGATACGCACACGGCGCAACCCATTGTACAGGATTGTTTGAGCAATTTTTATAACGTACAAGTTTACACCGCTCCTTGTTTTCTGCTGACGTGTTGAGACAACACACACATACAAATTCTTAATAATATTCAAGTAGGCTGAAAAAAGCGACAGCATTTAGGCTTTCTTAAAAGCCGGTAAGAAACAAACAGCCCAAAGAAGAACCAGCAACCCAGTGTTTTTACAGGGGAATAAATTTTTGAGTAGCGAGCACCCCTTTCTTCTTCTTAAAGCTATGATATAGGTTGCTATACCTTTCAGATTTTTTTTTCAACCCTTCTTCTTTGTTCTTCTTTTTTTGGTTTAGAATATACCTTGTGTACAATTTCCAACCTTTGAGTGTGTGTATTCACCACCTGTTGCCGAAAAAATAGTTTCTTGGGCTTTACGGGGGCAGGTGTGCTCGTGTCTGTCCAAGATTTTTACTTGTGATAAATAGTTTGTGTGATAGCTGCATCTAGAGCCTACCTCTTCTGATACCTGGAGTTAATTTGGTTACAAGTAACAACAGCAGCAGTGATACTTGTAATGCAACATAAGCTGAAACAAGATTGAGCTTTAGAGAAAAAGCTGACCAATGGTCAACATAGTCATAAACAGTCATTTATCTTCATCAACCAAAAGAAATAAATGGCATCAAAGAGAAAATGGATAAATACTTTTGAGATTTTTAGCTACCTATTTAGATACCTATCCAGTAAGAAGATAAAATGTTAGCCAAGCTGGTTATTAAGTCAGCTAAAGCCAATTTGGCTAAATGTTGCTTGAAAATATATAGATTGGAATATCAGCTCTATTTTCTAACATTTTGATACATAGTAGCTATAGCAAAGTAGTAATAATGAGCTTGGTAATAACTCAATAAAATTGCAGGCTTTTATTTCAGTCTGTGAAGAGGAAAATGGTTAATCTTCCAAAAAAATAGTTAGTAATTTGGAGATAATTTACAGGCAATTTGGAAACTTTGTAAATTTTTTGCAATGTAGATAAAAAGATGACACCATGCAAAAAAATCTTTGGGTTTGTTCAGCTGCTGCGTGTGGCAATAGGTCTAGATTTTTTACGTACTCCCACCTTCTTTCTTGAGAAAGCTTGAAATAAATATTGTGCCAAGGTGTGCAAAAAACAGTACTTTTGTAAGCAACAGATGACACACGTTAGAATTTGACTTTTTCAAGTGTCAGCTGCACTCTTTGTCGTAACAAGTTTAACAAAAGTTTAGAATAGTGGTAAATAATTGTTTATGCTAACATTTAAAATATCCTTTTATTTTAGTATAATTTGCTTCGAAATTTTACAAGTTGTCGATTCCAATTACGGCAAGCTTTTATAGGTGCATTAACTTTAAAGACAATTTTAACAAAGCTCAGGTTACAAAAAGGTTAGCGTTTAGAAAAATGATTAGCATATAATTTTTACTATCTCGCTATATGTTTGTTTGTTAGCTCCGGGGTTTTAAAAAACATTTTGTTTAATAATTTTGCATCTCTCTGCCTTTCTCTATTTGTCTTTTGAAGACATTTGAATAAGCTACACAGTTTTATTACCTGTTTAGTATATATAAGTCGAGTGTGTGTCTTCCTTTCAAAAATTGTTTTCTCATGGCACACACACACTTTTGGCATTTGACATTTTATGTTCATATACATGTGTGTCCTCCATTTCATATAAGCAGAAGATGTTTTTAACAAACAGAAAATGACAAGATGGGGTCACAACACCTTACAGCTTATTAGAACTAAGGCGCCTTTAGATTAGCGATAAATCGAACAAGATAACGGCTCATGCAGGTTTTAGGCCGAGTGCATGTGCAAATAAGACCGCATGCTGGGATCATAGTGCATGTACCAAACGGCAGGACAATTTTTTTGATTAGAGAAATGTACAGCGCAAAGGATTATTATGCAAAGTGCATAGATAGGTAATAATGCACGCATTGTTAAAGCATTATAAACAGGTAGACAAAAAAAATATTTAAAATGTTTGGTAATGTGACATGTTGCCACATGCGGCGCTAGAATAGAATATTTAACTAGTTGAGAAAAGGCTGATTAAAACAATCAACGTGTTTAAATATTGGCTTATCAATTTAATTTAATCTTTAACTGCTTGAGTGTTTTAATAGCTTTATATGGTAATTGAGAAAGTTTTGAATAAAATTAAGCAATTTTAGTGAAAGGAGTTTGCAAACTGCTCAAGTTAATTAAATGTTTATGCCGGCGTAAGTATCTTCAGAAAATATATTCAAGTTTCACTTTCACGGAGATTAATTTTCTAAGATGGTTTGTTATTTCAGTAGCCCTTTATTACCCTAAGAGCAAACACTAGTTTAAGTTTAAAGCAGTAAATCACACACCGGAATAATAAAAAATAAGAGAACTGTAAAGGGTTTTTATTTATTAAAGCGGATTACATTCAAATAAAAATGTACAAGGTGTAAATGAGCTTGTCATCATCTTGTTCAGTGTATTCATTACACTTATGTTTAAACAAATAAGCATAAAGCTTAGAGGAATTAGCATCAATGAATATTTTTATTTCCTTAGTTGTACTTGTACTTGTACAAGATGACGTAAAAAGGATATGCTTCGGTAAGCATGAGTAGTCAAGCAGATAAATGGAGAAATAGAGAATGAAAGAAGATAAAGATGAGCTTGAAAAACTGAAAGATGATAGTGCAGGAAAAATACAAGCACAAAAATAGATTTCACTGGCATTTCAAAGACTTTCACGGTACCATTGCCAAAGTTCCGTAAAAAATACAATCAATTTTAATTTATCCAATACTTAGTTTAATGCCCTTTTAATTAACTTAATCCAATTTACACAATCAAGCAGACTTTTTAAAAAAATCTGTCACTTTTATCAATAAACTACTTATTTTTATTTAAATATCTCATGTTCATTTTTCCTAAGAAAACCGGAACCACACAAACATATTTTCTCAAGAGAAGCTCTGTTTCTAAGAAAATTGCCATGTGTGTAAAGCATACTTACATAAAAATTGAAAGGGAAAACCGTGAGAGCAAAAGTATTTATTTTCCTGACATAATATATATTTCCAAGTAAGGTTGTTATATAAAAAAATGTAACATCTGCTTATTATACCAATATCATTTGCATTGTTCTCTTGAGATCAAGTGGCAAGCTTTTTTCCCATGCAAATATATACGGTAATCTATATTACAATATATTAAATTAATTTGATCTCTTAATACTAAAAAACGTCTCAAGGGAATATTTTACATCATCTCTGCAAAAACACTTCATTCTCTACTTGTTATCTTCTTTCAGTCTTTTAATTACCCACCACAACAAACAAAAGTCAAAACCACAAAAAAACTGTCCAAACTCACATGTCAAATATTTCAATGTATAAAACGTATTCACTATCTATATGCTCGTATATGACAAACTACGAAACATCATCTCATTTTTTACATGGGTTATATGACTACTGTCTCTGTTGAGCTGTGTGTGTGAGAAGGGAAACGTGCAACCGCAAAACACCGGACGCAATAACATCCCATCTGTCTGCTCTTCCATTTATCATCTTCCCCTATTATGAATATAAACGGCTGTATATATATTTTTTGGCCGTTTACAAATTTTGTCAAGTGTGCATCCCAAAAGACACATTTTTTTCTAGGGAATCCACATGGCCTTCTTTCTAATCTATTTTCCGTTGTTTCCAAAATCTGTGCTACTTTCCCACGCTTCTTATATAAAAATATTAAAAAGATGAAGATGAGCTTAAATTTTAAAAAATTGTCTATTTTTCTTGCAGATGTCCGTCTACCTACGTGGGTGAGTACTGCCAGTACCCCAATCCCTGCCATACTCCCCAAACGCCAAGATGCGAGCATGGCGGCTCCTGTCGCGTGGTACTTAAGCCCAAAAGCGCGCCCACGTTTGCCTGCGATTGTCCAGTGGGCTATACCTCAAGTTTTTGCGAGCAAGAGATTCCCAACGCGTGCCAAAGCAGTCCTTGTGTAAATGGCATGTGTAAGCTGTTAAGTTTAGACACTTACGTTTGCAAATGCTTGAGTGGCTACAGAGGCGTAAATTGCGAGCATACGGATCATTGTACGATAAATGGAACCAATCCGTGTAAAAATGATGCACAGTGTATTCCGGAGGATGTGGGCAGGGGATATAGGTGCAAATGCGATAAAGGATTTACTGGTCCAAATTGCTTACAGGATATTGATGAGTGTTTGGATAGGAATAGTTGCATACATGGCACTTGTAACAATGTTTATGGCAGCTACAAGTAAGTTAAATACTCAAATATTTTATGTCAAAACCGCAATATATTTAAAGACCATTTACTAAACATATGCAAATTTTTTGTTTATTAAAGATGCAAATGTCAAGAAGGCTATACCGGAGAAAAGTGCGATAGACGCTTTATTCCTTGTCAACCCGATCCCTGTCTTAATGATGGCAGGTGCAAGGTTACTGGAAATCTGTCATATGAGTGTGAATGTCCATCGGGTAAGAAAATACATTTTTTATAATTTAATTGGCTAAAAGTTAGTTTAGTTTTAAAGTAGTCACGTATACAATTACAATAGCAAAAAAAAACAAAATGATAAAGTATTTTAGTGTTTACACTTAAGAAGGAAGTAGCATTATATCATCACCAGCTTAAGAGCATTGATCCGAAACGGAATAAACATTTAAGTTTTGATATGATTAAGTTATCAGTTTGGAAGTTGGTGCAGCTGCACGACTTGCATATAGCTTTGATGACAGAATAACGTAAAGTTTGAATTAATGCTCATGTCCTTTAAATATTTTCCTGCAAATTTTGAAAACATATTTCTGATAATTTGTGCTTTAAATTTCAAATAGTTTTGAATGGCAGCTGATTTTTAATGATCTGGTTGTCAATTGAAATTTTACGGTATTTTTTAAACAGTTAAGGTACTTGAAGCTATATAGTAGCACAGTAAATGAGATACTTTACACACACGCTAGCTTATCAAATTTCAACAGAAGCTGCATCAGAAGCTTAGAGCAAATTGTCAATAAAACTTACATTTTAAACAAGACAGTTTTTTACTACGTCGTACTACGTTGAATCTCTGGAGACGCGCAAGATGTTCAAATAAAAATGATGATATTTGATATTAAGCGACATACGAACGTACAACATATAATGTCTTCAGTCCTTTAAGAAAAACACGCTTCCAGATAAAAAAAATTCTGCTAAGACGCCACACAATTATAATAAGTCATAATAATAAAACATTTGAGCGTTGTATATATTTTTGGTCTTTTTAAAACTAGCCTTGTTTTTTTGTCGTTACATTTCATGGAAAGCTTAAAAACATATTACGTCTTATTTGTACAAAGCTTTATCGCTCAAAAATGATAAACGCTACACATGATGCATCTGCACTTTTCTAAATAAAAGTGTTGTTGTACTCAGTAGCTGCATTGTGTGCATGCACTTGGCCAAACAAGTTTGCTTGATAAAATATATACTAGAGACGTAATAAGTAGCTGCTTTTTCTCCAAGTGTGGAATTTGATGGGTACTTGTCAGAAACGTGTTGCATGTTCGTACATCAATCCATGAAAAAGAGATTCAACTGTCCATCATCAATAAAATAGCCGTCATCTGTAGCAAAGATGCGCATAAGGAAGCTTTACACTCAAGCTATTTATATCTTTAAGATTTAATTAAGTTAAGAAAATGTTAACTAAATATATTTAAAATATTCAACTTCAAGCCAAAAAGATAATTAACATTTTTACACAAAGTTCATTTATATCTGCCTTGTTTTCAAGATTAATTATTCCGCTTGGTTGTCCAGACTCTAGAATAGTTTTAAAACTCATTAAAATTTTAAAACATTGGGCCATCATGATACTGCAACTTTTTTGCTTGAATAGCCAATCAGCCCTTTAGAAAAAAAAGAATGATGATGAAGTTGTCTCTTGGCGTAAAACTATTTTACACGCTAGAATGCTAATAGTCATAGCTTTATGTCACTCAGGCGTTAATCCTCAGAAAATCTGGTGTGAAGGACTTTCTCCTCGTGTAAAGCCTTTAAAGCAAATATATAAAATTTTCTGAGCTTTTATTGTTTTTCACACCAGCGCAGTTGTCTGTCGTTACAACATCCTCTCATGTTTCTTTCTGATGATGATGATGTCACAGGAATGCAATGTTAGGCTATTTGGCCATGTCATCTTTATAAAAATGTGTTGCCCATCCTCCTCTGTCCCTGTGCTTTTAATAATTATAAACAGAGACAAGATAATTATCTAATTTTACAGTTTTTTGCGTCACAAGTTAAATAAACTTTGAAACAAAAATGTGGAATGTGACAACATTACAACTTTCTAACCTTAACTGATATTTAAGTTTTAAGCTGGGTTTTACGATAATGGGCGGATAAAGCTGAAAATGGTACGATGTCAAGTTTTATTTAGAAAAATAAAATGTAACGGAGGTTAAGTTTTTTCTCTACGCCACGAACAAATATATTAGCAAATATTGGCATTTAAAATAGTATTATAGGTTGTAACAAGTTCTTATTAAATGAAATCTATATGAATTTTTAGCAACAATTTATAATAAGATGTATTTTAAAATGCATTTTTCAGGTTTTACCGGAAAACACTGCCAAGAAAATATTGACGATTGTGACAAGCACCAGTGTCAAAACGGGGGCAAGTGTATTGACGGTATAAACTCGTACACTTGCCAATGTCCTCCAACCTTTACCGGAAAATATTGTCAAATTGTAAGAAATGTAGCTAACTAATGAACAGCCCCTTTTAGATAAAATGCTTTATTTTCAAGTGCTTAACTTCTTTTTACTTTTGCTTTAAATTTAGGATGTTGATGAATGTGCCCTAAGACCCCAAATTTGTCGGAATGGAGCCACCTGCACGAATACCGTTGGCAGTTACAACTGCATTTGCGTCAACGGCTATACGGGTCACGACTGCTCAGAAAATATTGATGATTGTATGGGTGCCGCTTGTTTAAACGGTAAGTTGGTACAATTTACTCTTTTGCTTGTTTCTTTGCTTTTTTTCTAAGAAATTTCTCAATTTCTAGGCGCAACATGTCACGACCGCGTTGGCTCATTCTACTGCCAATGTCCTCCGGGAAAAACGGGTCTACTTTGCCATCTCAACGACGCCTGCACCTCCAACCCTTGCCATGAAGGGGCACTCTGCGAAACGGACCCGGTTTACGGCAAATACATTTGCAGTTGTCCCAGCGGCTTTCGGGGTACAAACTGTACTGACGACATTGACGAGTGTTTAGATGGCAGTCCTTGTGAGCACGGAGGTAGCTGCGTCAATACAGCGGGTAGCTTTCGTTGTCAATGTCAAAGGGGCTTTACGGGACCACGTTGCGAAATTAATATTAACGAGTGTGACAGCAGCCCTTGTCAAAATGAAGGAACTTGTTTGGATGAGCGGGGCGGTTTTCGTTGTTTGTGTATGCCAGGTAAGAACTCTTAAAAAACATTCCTAAAAATTTTACAGCTTTATAGCTTATAAAATTAAACGTGTCCAATTTTAGCAATTTGCAATAAGGCACGAACTGTAAAGTAAAAACTGTAAGTTTTTTTTAAAGTTTTCAAAACCTGAACAATTCTTTAGAGATAAAAACCGGTACTCATTTCACACCTGCGTAAATACAAAAAGCTATAAAAATGCCCCTGAAAAAATATTTATTATGTAAGTTGAATATATGTTCGTTTTTTTCAAGACAAGTTCATTACAGTTCCAGAAAGGTTGCATATTTCAAAGGAAAAATGCTTGACCAAAAAATTTAAATTAATGGGCAATTTCATGCGTGCTTTGAAAAAGCTATATAGCCAAAGGTTATAAATTTTATCAATTAAGTTTTTCAAGTGGGCACATTCCTTCAAGCCAAAATTATTCTGGAACAATTTCCCCTTCTTTTTAGCTTGCGCTACTTGAAAATATTTCATAATCAAGTCGTTAGTCTTTGAGTGGCAATGTTAAACGTGCCATGAAAACGTGAATGCATACAATTCATTCAAGCATTTAAGCATTTTCTCTCCCTGGCCTGGACAAAAAAGAATAATGAGAACACTTCTTTTTAAAAAAAATTAAAACTCAAGTGAATGGAAAATACACTTATTTATTATTGCAGAGCACAAGCACAGAAGTCACACTGAAAAACAAAAAAAGGGGAGAAAGGCATAGTGCATTGCCTTTATATATAACAAGTAGACAAGAGGCATTGTTAAAACGCATAAAATATTAAGGCAAAACAAAGAAAAATAGTGACACGACTTGAAATAAAGAATGGAACGTTGTTTCAAGTGAGGCATGCACACAAACACGCTCTGGTTTTTAAGGAGGCATTCATGCATTTACAAAAGAAACGTTTTGGAATGGGGGTCCTCAAAATAAAAAGTTCTAAAATTTTTAAGTTGGAAATTTTGTCGCTTGAATTTATACACAGCCCCTTAATTATTTAAACTATTTTAAAGTTACGCTTTTTAGCCATTCCGCTTATTATTTCAGAGGATATATATATTTCCCAGGCTTTTATTTTTCTGCATTTTGCCACACTCCAGACTCCATTTTTTTATTTGAAAATAAGTCAGGTAATGTACCTTTTCTCGCAGGCAGGCAGCAGGTAGCAACACAGCTAATCTAAGCCAGCGATCATAGCAATCCTCTTTTTTATCATGGACCATCATACAGTGCATAGTACAGTGCTCTGTGTAGTTCTTTTTTTATTTTCCTGGGAATTTTCTCAGGATGTTGTGTGCTATTATTACCATTACCATTTGCCTTTCTGTCTTGCTTTCATTTTCAAAGCTTGTGTGGGAAAAATTATTTTCTTAAAGAAAAATAAAAGTTTAAAGTGCATCCAAAAAAGAAAAGGAAATTTCACGCGGAGATCACATGATGTAATAATCTACAAGTTTAACTCCAGTATTGAGAAAAGTTTTTTGAAAATTTATAACTTATTGGAAAAATCCAAATTGGGAAAGTAAATTAGCCTAACGATGAAATACAAAACCTTTAGCCAAAAGTTTATTATGTCACCGTAGATTTTCCCAGAAAAGTAAATTATCCCACAATATTCTCCTGTCGTGTTTTTTGCTACTGTTTACGTGACTTTTATACTTTTTGAGGTTTAGTCCTTTGTCGCCATAAGAAAATATGAAACAAAGACAAGATAGTTTTCTTGGCTGCTTGTCAACTTTTTTTTTATTATGTGGTGACCACACCACTACGTCATCATCATTTATTATATGTATCAAGTCATTATAAAACAAGATCACTTTTCACCTTCACACAGTAGAAAACTTACTGAAGAGCTATATAGATATATACATTTTTCAAAAAAGAAAACTTGTTTAGACGTGTTCTTATTATTTCACCTTTACGAACAACATAAGTAGCCTTAACTGTTGGTCCATTCAACCTTTTATATTACAGCCTGGGATTTTTTGATGGTGAGAAAAATGGGTTTGCACACAGTCTGTCATTTTTTCTGGCAGTGAGACTTATAAACTTGTAAAGTAAATAGTAAGAGTTGAAAACTGGATTTTGCGGTTTAGACTATATAGCAGATGTATATGATAGTAAGGCCATCTAGTGGAAAAAGCGATTTTAAAATAGGTTTAAAGCTGACCAGTGTAAAGTTTGCTGTAGACTTGAAAACCATTATGATTGCTATCTTTGCCTTTTCTTATGCCGTTTTCTGTAGTTTAATGATTATATACTCAAGCACACTTTTTGCTGCATCATTGCACAAATCATAATGACCATCTTATTCTCTGAAACCCATTTAAGTGCTGACCATGCAGTTGCTAGCCAAAGAAGCTATAAAGTAAAAACATCTTTCTTTTCTTCTGTTCTTCCGTGTTCCTTCATCGCTTTTTGATCAATGTGTAATGTTTGGTTACGTAATGAGCACCTTGATGCAAAGCCATAAGAAGAAAAAACAACAAGAAATATTCTTTTCTCGGCTTTTTAACTGCTAACGAACTCTTTTTTTTGTAATGACCAGTTTTACTGCACCTGCGTTTAATAGGCTTTAACATGGCTTACAGTTAAGTATTTTAAAAAAGGGAACGTTCATAAAGACAGGCACACTTTTTAAAAAGATTTTTTGTGCAAGTTTTTAGAGAAATATGTCCAGGATAAAAATCTGTTTGGTGACAAGGGTTTTTTTCGGGATGAGTGATGACTTGACTTTTTCCTGAGTCTGTTTAAACTCTTCTTTGATAATAATGCGCTGATAGCGTGTGTAAGTTTGATGTCGGCAAGTTCTAAATTGCGGTTTTTTCCTTATAAGCTGTTGTGCTATATGCTTTTTGTTCTCTGGCCTGGGCGAAAAAATTTAGATGACACATGTCCAAACCTTAAAAATTGGTGTGTCTGCACAACTTCAAGACTTTAATGGTTATGGCCAGATAGTGGATATTTTATTTATTACAGATAGGAAAAATGTGCGATGTTGGTTATTTGTTTAAAATGCACAAGTTGGTATTAAAGTATGCACTTCCTATGCATTATTAGCTTATGTTGTAATTTCGATTTTACAACATAGCAACTATACAAGATACCTATTTAAACGATGATGCAATCTGGTTAAGCTGGTTAGATGGGTTTTGATTCGGTTTGCGGTAATGGTAATAAACGTGGCTCTGGTTCTGGCTTGGTTCATTGGCTTTGCTTTTTTTGCTGAGATTGAAATCTAAAGAAAATACTTGATATTTTAACTATAAAGCTATAGTTTGAGTTGATTAGGCTGTTTGAAATCAAAGCACGACCTTATGAAATGTTCAATAAATATTTTATAACAATCTTTCTAAATTACTACCAAATTATTTAAAACTTTCTACACACACATACATTTATGATCTTGTCAAATAACCAAGTAGTAGGTTTTGTCCTTTAGAGATTGGAATCAAGATTATAACATATCGGCATATTTTTCAAACCTTTTTTTTCTGAACAATACTGGCTCTAGAAAAAAAATATATAAAGAAGATGAACATGACGACAGCAAAAAATTTGAGTCTTTTGATATGTTCGTCTACTCCCTTTTATGCTGGCTTAGAACTTAGACAAGCCTACACACATTAATAAATAATTTAGACAGGGTTTCTCTATCCAACTATTCACTATACATTGTTGTCTGGAAAAAAAGGGCAGCTGCGCAAGTGTGCCTTTGCCTTAAAACTTTGATTACGTTTTTGCTTCCCCTTTCGTTTTTAAACCAAATCGTATCCCTTTCTCAGTTGCACTTGCACTCAATTGACTATTGAAAATTGAACGTGTCTACGTACTATGCTATTGTTACTGATGTCGTGCACCTAATCAATTCTTTTTGAAAAAGGAAGAATAAGGCTGGAAAAATAAGAAAAGGCTCCAGTTTGCCTAAAGGTATGACAATGTGGTTATAAGGGCTACTGAATAAATTTCACACTTGATTTGCTTTTCCGTCTTTAAAATCCTGTTTAAAATTGTTATTGCTTTAAAGCCTTTGAAAATATATGATAATTATTCATGCATCTTTAAAAAAAATCTTTAGAATATTTTTAACAAGTGAGAATTAAGATTATTATTGCGTTGATAGCTTAAAAACTACATGACTACTGTCTGGTCCAGTTTACCAGATGAGCTTACATCATCTCACCTTTTCAAATGTTTCGAAAAAATGTTTTATTGCTCTGGTGGCCAGTTAATTGAAATGCGTCTTGGCTATATATATTGAGTTTATTGCCCCTTTTATTCTAAATAGTCTAGTAGTCGTTTTCAACAAAGTTATTGGAGCAATAAAGGCCTAATTTTTATTACTCCTTTTATAATTTAGACAAAGGTATTATAAGCTTAGTGTTTAGAGGTATCCATTTCTTTAGAAAAACAAGTTGACTTTTGAAATAAAAGGTGTAAGTACCAAAGTATCGGCAATAGGCAAACCTGTCGCCTTACAATTACACCCAATCGGATTAAAACAAAGCAAAATGTTTACTTGTGTTTACCTTCTTATAAGTCAACCTTAAATTGTTTTTATGACAGGCCAATACACACCACTCTACACTCTAATTTTACAATATTTCTTCAACAAGGTGTGTTCACTCTTCCTTAAGCCAAGCCATTTCCCCGAAGAACCCTTTTTCTTTCTTTCTTTTGCTGTTTACACAGTTATTAGCCGTCTCAAGGACAACAAACCATAAACCTCTAAAAATTGACCACCTAAAGAGCAAACTTA
The DNA here is from genome assembly GCA_029691765.1 of Entomobrya proxima. Taxonomy (NCBI): domain Eukaryota; kingdom Metazoa; phylum Arthropoda; class Collembola; order Entomobryomorpha; family Entomobryidae; genus Entomobrya; species Entomobrya proxima. Next base: position 51,593,798 of record CM056168.1, read on the forward strand.
TAAGTTGTCATAAAATTTTCTGCCTTATAGCTTCTGTTCCTGTTTCACAAAATTTTTGTGAACTTGTGTAAATCAAATTTTAGTTTTGAGAGTGACACCACTTGTCAAAGATTTGAAATAAGGGACTATCTCTCTTCAAAATTATTACTGGGCTGTGTCCTGTGTACAATTTTGGTTTGAAAAGGAACACACACGCTAAGAGACAAGAAGACAAGATACAAGCCCAGCAATATAAAAATCCCGTTTGGTCAAAGGGACACACACTATTCAAAAATTTTATGACAGAAACGAACAGTAGCTTCCAAAAACCTTTTATCTTTCAAAGCTTCATTGTTCCTTTAGAAAAATATATCGGATATTTAGCCAAGTTTCAAGGAAATATATTTCATGTAGGTCAACACGGACATATAGAGAGACAGACAGAGATGCTCTTTAGGTTTACAATTTTAAGCCTAATCCCCAATCCCTGTAAATTGAAACAGTGCCGACACATCATTCATAACGAAAATTGTTTCTTATTACATTTCCTGTTCATCAGTACACAGTACACACACGCTACAAAATCCCTTTCATCTTCATCTTTCGTTTTTCACAGTCTAAAAAGTTTTTAAGACAACCTATCATTATCATTATCAAGTTGCATTTTTTATCAACTTCATTGTAAATTAGTCAGCCAGACGCAGGCAGTATCAGAAAGAAAATGATCTTGTCTGCTAGTCTGCTTAGATTCCATTATTTTCCAGTTCCACTTTGAACTAATCTTTGAGAATGGGGATCAAACTACTTTCGCACATAATCATTACACTTATTTATTTTTTTGGGGTTATCTCAGTCTCTCGCTTTTTTAGGATAAGATAAAAGCTAAAAATATATAAAACGAATCAATTCTATTTGGATTGATCTACCGCAGCACTATGTGCTTGTAGCATAGCAACTTGTTTGAAAAAGCGTAGTAAGTGCTACTTAAGACCTTAGAGACCCTTAAAAACAGAATAGGGAAGGTTTTTTGGTAAATTGTAGATTTCATGGACCATTTTATTTCTCTGGAGAAAATGCTCAAGAGTATAAGCTTGTGTGGTCATGGCCAAACATCAGAATATTCTGTAGGATGATCTCTGGAGTTCTTTCTAATGATCTTGTGTGTGTGCAGCTGCAGCTGCTACTTTAAAGTAATAATAGTAATGCACACACACATCAACATGTATGAATAATAATAAGAAAAACTTCTTATGGAAAAATATTACGTATAAAATATAAGGCTATACCGTAAAACTGCTAATTATGAACGCGTACTTTAAATAAGCAGTTCTTAATTTTTGAAAAGATTTGTATTTTATGAGTTGGGTTTGTAAAACGAAATTGTACGGCATGGGATGGTAATGGAATCTGAGAAAAGGCAAGAAGGGAAAGAAGAAGAGAGCCGAAGTGCCCTTGAAATCAAATAGGCACCCTGCTGCGTTTTTATTGGGATGAAACAAGCCGAGCTCTTAGAGTTTGGGTTTTTGGGCCTAAAGCATAAGCTATAAGCTTTTTTCTCTGTGGATTGGATGATACTTCTTTACAATTATTTTCCGCTTGTCACGTTACCCAAAAAAAATGTATAAAGTACAGAGATTTACTTGCATGTAAAATGTACAGTATATGAATATATGAAATATAATACCTGGTTGAAAGTATATGTGAGTTTCAGGAAAGTATTTCCTTATTATTACGCTTGAATAGCTTAGAGGGTAGATGTCCTTAAGCCTAAAAACTTGAATATTTGTAATCTAATTAAAAACGTATGTGTACTTAAAAAGTAAAAAAAATGGATGCTTAAACATGAACCTATAGAAAATTGCTCTAAATTGGACACGTTTTTATATGAAATTTTTATGCATTTTTATCTAAAATGATTTTATTTTGAATATTTTTAGGCTTTACCGGTCCTCAATGTGAAATCAACGTTGACGAGTGTCAATCCAATCCCTGTTTAAATCAAGGCCGTTGCTATGACGTAAGTTACTATTTTGAGAATTATAAGCCTGTGCTACAATTTGCAATTTTACGGTATTAAAATATTTTCTCTTTATTTTCTTCAGAAAATTAACGGCTACCATTGCAAATGTCGTCCCGGCTTCACCGGCCAACGCTGTGAGCAAAACGTGGACGACTGCGCTTCCAACCCCTGCAAAAACGGTGCCACCTGCCGAGACGGTCACAACCAATTTTACTGCCACTGTCCCAAAGGCTTCACCGGTCCAACTTGCTCCACAAACATAGACGACTGCCTCGGCAACCCATGTCACAACGGTCAATGTATCGACGGGATAAACTCCTTCCGTTGCAAATGCAATCCCGGTTACACCGGTCACGTTTGCCAAAATCAGATAAACGAATGCCTAAACAATCCCTGTCTCTTTGGTGGCACTTGCGAAATGCTACAAAACGGTTTTCTCTGTCATTGTCCCCCGGGCACTGGAGGAGTACGTTGCGAAAATAATGTTAACGAATGCTTTAGCAACCCATGTCGCAACAATGGCAAATGCATTGACGGCATAAATCGATACACTTGCGAATGTCCCCCGGGCTACGCAGGAATGCACTGCGAAATTGACATTAACGAATGCGCTTCCTCACCCTGTGAAAACGACGGGCATTGTATTGACCTAGTTAACGGCTTCAAGTGCATTTGCCCCCGGGGCAAATTTGGACCAAGATGCAGTTCAGACGTGGACGAATGCGCTAGTAATCCTTGCGTACATGGAGAATGTGAAGATGGCGAAAATAATTATTTTTGCCATTGTCCCCCTGGCTATCATGGAAAACGTTGCGACCTAGAAATTGATGAATGCGCTAGTAATCCGTGTCAACATTCAGGAACGTGTACTGACCTATTTAACGATTATACCTGTTCATGTCAACCAGGCTACACTGGGAAAAACTGCGAAATTAATATAGACGAGTGTACCTGCTCACCTTGTAAAAATTTCGGCAGTTGTGTGGACATGGTTAATGGCTATAAATGCGTTTGTGAGCCGCCATGGACCGGACCAAATTGTGACCAAGAACTGGATCCCTGCTCACCTAATAAATGCCAAAATGGAGAATGCCATCCTTCCACAAATTTTCTGGACTTTAGCTGCAGTTGTGAGTTGGGCTATACTGGAAGATTGTGCGACGAAGATATTAATGAATGTCATCAATCAAGTCCCTGTAGAAATGGAGGAATTTGTGTGAACACCAATGGCAGTTATATTTGCGAATGTAGCACGGGCTACGAAGGAAGAGATTGTTTGGTCAATACTGATGATTGCGCTGTAAGCCCGTGTTTAAACGGCGGCACTTGTTTGGACGGCATTGGAAACTATACCTGTTTATGCGTGGAGGGTTTTGGAGGCATTCACTGCGAAAAGGATATTAACGAATGTGCGAGCAATCCTTGTGTTAACGGAAATTGTACTGATTACGTAAACAGCTACAGTTGCACTTGTTTCCCGGGATTCTCAGGAACAAATTGTCATATAAATGATGAAGACTGTACAGAAAGCAGTTGTTTAAATGGAGGCACTTGTATTGACGGTGTGGACAGTTATACTTGTAATTGCAGACATGGCTTTACCGGAAGTAACTGTCAATTTGAAGTTAATGCTTGTGATAGCAGTCCTTGTCTTCATGGAGCTACATGTCAAGTTAACGGTGACGGGTATCGTTGTCATTGTCCTTATGGATATACTGGGGGACGCTGCGAAAGCGTGGTGGATTGGTGTAAAACTAAACCTTGTAAAAATGGACAGTGTATTCAGCAAGAGAACCAATTTCGGTGTAACTGCGCTCCGGGGTGGAATGGGATGGTTTGTGACGTGGAGATGGTTAGTTGTCATGATGCCAGTTTAAGAAAGGGTGTACCGTTACATAGGCTTTGTAACAATGGCACTTGTCAAGATTATGGTAAAGAACATCGATGTCAATGCAGAGCGGGTTTTACCGGAAGCTATTGCCAAACGGAAATAAATGAATGCGATAGTGCGCCATGCCTGAATGGAGGTACTTGTCAGAACTTCTTAGGCAGTTATAACTGCCAATGTCCACCGGGTTTCCAAGGAGCAAACTGCGAATTGAATATTGACGATTGTATGCCCAACCCTTGTTCTAATGGTGGAGTTTGTCACGATGGAATAAACAGCTTTACTTGTAGTTGTCCCCATGGCACACTAGGAAAACTGTGTGAAATTAATGTAAATGATTGCTTTGATGGAGCCTGTTTCCATGGAGGAAGCTGTATTGACAAAGTGGGTGGATATGAATGCAAATGTATGCCGGGCTATGTTGGACCAAAGTGCGAAGGGGATGTGAACGAATGTCTGAGTAATCCGTGTAGTAGTCCAGGAACACTGGCCTGTGTTCAGTTGGTGAACGACTACCGTTGCGATTGTAAACCGGGTTATGCGGGAGGGCTGTGCGAAAAGAAGGTGGACTTGTGTCATGATAACCCGTGTCAAAATGGGGGAGCTTGTGGGGTTAAAAGTGTGGGTAGCGGGAGGAAACGGAAGGACGTACTGGTTTGTAATTGTCAAGAGGGTTATCATGGAGATAAATGTCAATATCCGGGTTATCCTTGTGAAATTAACTATTGTGTTAATGGCGGTAGTTGCGTGAGAAAAGGGGATGGATTTATTTGCAAGTGTCCACCGGGCATAGATGGAGAACTTTGCGAAAATGATAGAACCGGAAGTTGGAATAGATACATTTACGATTTGGAAAGACAGAAGGAAAGTTGTCAGAAGCAGAATTGTCCAGAGAAAGCGGGAGACTTGCATTGTGACGAAGAATGTAATACTTTTGCTTGCGAATTTGATGGCGGGGATTGTAGTCTTGGGGTTAGGAATCCGTGGAGAAATTGTACAGTGCCTAGATGCTGGGAAGTTTTTGGAAATGGGGTTTGTAATCCGAAGTGTAATACTGCGGAGTGTTTATTTGATGGAAAGGATTGTGAGCCTAAGTTGAAGCAATGTAATCCCAGAGATGACAACTTTTGCGAGAGGCATTACGCGGATGGGAATTGTGACCAGGGTTGTAACAATGCGGAGTGTAATTGGGATGGAAATGATTGCGAAACTAGTGCACCTGTCCTTGTGCCAGGGACGATGAGTGTGGTGGTGGCGGATCAAACGGTGCAGGAATTTTTGGAGAATAAATCCAGCTTTTTAAGAAGTATGGGACATGTACTAAGGACAACGGTTAGGATTAAGAGTACGGCAAGCTATGGCAATCCGATGGTTTATCCTTGGCATCCTAATTTGGATCCGGAGAGTATTTTGAGAAATGATACGGATCCACAAACAGTCCAAGTCCAACCCGGAAGTGGAGGTGGCGTTTTGGTGTTTTTGGAAATTGACAATAGAAAATGCGACCTGTTGAATACCAGTGCGTGCTTTGCCACGGCGGATGAAGCTGTGCAGTATTTTCAGCGATGGCACAAAAGCATACGCTAAGTACGGATTGGGATATTGTACAGGTGAAGGGTATTCAAGGGGATGGGGGTCATGGGGGAGGGGATGAGGAAAAGGCAAATTGGCTGGTTTACGTGGTTTTGGGGGTGATTGCGGTTATTTCGGTGTATTTGATCCTTGGCGTGTTGACAAATAAGCATAAAAAGAGGAGTAGGGGAATTACCTGGTTTCCGGATGGGTTTGCGAGTAATCGGGGTGTTCAGAGAAGAAGTAGGAGGAAGGGACCGGATGGGGAGGAAATGCGGGATTTTAAGGGTAGGCATCCGGGGGATCTGGATATGGACTCGGCTGGTAGTGGAATGACGGGTTTTAGTGGGATGATGGGCTATGATGGAATGGTAACGGATGTAACCAGTCAGTATTCAGATGATAGTGATAGACCACCCAGTAAAAGAATGCGGAGTGAGGGAGGCTACGCTAGTGACCATACACTTTACACGGACTATGACGAGATTGACCCCAGACCGTGGACACATCAGCATTTTGAAGCGGCGGATATTAGACATCCGGACGCCATTTTGGCACTGACGCCACCGGAACAACAGCAAAAGAGGGATTTCGATGTGGACGTTAGAGGACCCTGTGGATTGACACCGTTAATGGTGGCTAGTTTAAAGGGAGGTGGTTTAGATGCAGGGGATGAGGAGGAGGATGATGGCACGGCGGAAGTAATTGCTGGGTTGGTAGCACAAGGAGCACAGTTAAATGCCACCATGGACAAAACGGGAGAAACCAGTTTGCATTTAGCGGCTAGGTATGCGAGGGCGGATGCGGCGAAAAGATTATTGGATGCGGGGGCAGATGCTAATGCCCAGGATAATACTGGAAGGACGCCATTACACGCAGCTATTGCGGCGGATGCCATGGGAGTATTCCAGATTTTATTGAGGAATCGGGTAACTGCGCTAAATGCGAAAATGCATGATGGAACCACGCCTTTGATCCTAGCGGCTAGATTGGCGGTGGAGGGGATGGTGGAAGCACTGATTCAAAGTCAGGCGGAAGTGAATGCGGCAGATAACAATGGAAAAACGGCATTGCATTGGGCGGCAGCAGTGAATAATACGGATGCGGTGCAGACGCTTTTGGCTAATGGGGCGAATAAGGATGCGCAGGATGATCGGGTAAATTTTAATGAAATTTTAAGAAAATTTGTAAATTGTTGTATTTTGGCTAATTATTTGGTTATTTTTTTAAAAGGATGAAACGCCTCTCTTTCTGGCCGCAAGAGAAGGAAGTCTCCTCGCGTGTAAAATCCTCCTGGACCAGAATGCCAACCGGGACATTGCCGACCACATGGACCAACTACCCTTGGACGTGGCTGCGGGTAGATATCATCACGATATTGTGGAGCTTCTAAAGAATCATATTCCTCGTAGCAGCGTTTCAAATAGTAATGGAGGTGGCAACTCCTCCAATTCAGCTTCAAATAGCATGCCAACAGCTCAACAACAGCAGCAAAATAATTCGAACCAAAGTCAAAGTCAACAGCAGCAATATGGCGGTGTAGACCAGAACCAACCGCCACCCCTCCAACCCAAACCCAAAAAGCGTACCCAGCGACCTCCAGATAACATCAAGCCCCTTCAAGATCTAAGCGACCTACAAAGCCATCTTGGTCCTGGTCAAGGTCAAGCTCCCCAAATAATTCCTAAAGCACCCCGAAGACCTGCCCAAAGAAAAAAGAAAAGTGCGGACAGCCTTCTTCTTGGCTCAGCACAAAGTCATCACGAAATGAGTCCTTTAAGTATGGACGGTAGTATGACCATGAGTCCCCCAGACCATCACCAATTTACTTCAGGAGGTGGTCACCCAGGCTTGTGTGGTGGTTCAGGAGGTCCAGGTCAAAACCAAATGTACAGTTTAGCCATAAGCCAACCCAACTTGACCAATTTAGTAGACAGCAGATCAACTGCTCATCAAAATGGACTACATAATGGCGGCTTTGGCACGCTGCAAATGCCCACCAAACAGCCTCCCAGTTACGAAGAGTGCTATCAAAACAAGGCCATGAGCTTTCACAATCTTCACTACAGCAATTATGGAGCTGGTCAAAATGGAGGAAATAGTAGTCCCCTTCAACAACAACAGCCACAAAATAATGGAGGATCTCAACAGCAGCAGCAACAGTACAGTCCCTATCCCAGTCCACCCGCAAGTACCCCCCAACAACCGCATTACAACCAAGTATCCAGTCCAGGTCAAATGAGCTACGCCAGTAATTCCAGTCCTGGAGGAAGTGGCACTGGCGTAACCAGTCCAGGAAAGCGACCTTCACTACCCACCTCACCCACTCATATGGCAGCCATGCGTCAAGCCACGCTTCAGCAGAGGCTGGGCTCTAGCTGTTTTGACTTTAGTGGCCAAGGACAAGGTCAAGGTGGTCAAGGATCTCAAGTGGTAACCTCCACAGCTTCAAATAATTATTTTAATAGCTCAGCCGCTAGTGGAGGAACCATTGCCCAGTATCCTACTCCACCCTCACATCACTCAGAAGGGAGTACACCTCCGCAGTACCTTGGTCATGGACCGGAGAGCTTTTTAACTCCAAGTCCGGAGAGTCCCGCCGGGGGTAGTAGTCCGGGACAGTGGAGCACCGGAAGTCCGCAAAGCCATAGTAGTACAAGTGAGTGGAATTCCGAAGGGGGCATACTGAGTCCGCAGCA